>CM067349.1:14380936-14435936 GCA_034190875.2 Urechis unicinctus
ATTTCGTTTCTGAAAAATCGCGATACGATGTCTGCCATTTTGGAAAATATTAATTCCCGCGATTTCCCGCATTGCCTTAGCATCCCGGGTGGGGGCACTTGCCCCAACTCGGATAGGGGTGTGCCGCGGGACCTCGAAAACCCGTACCCGTTGTACAAGTTGAGAATGGCAAAAATTATACCCCGTCGTACAAGGTATTATGCGAATGTATAACCCGTCGTACAAGTCGAGAGGCCGAAAAAACATACCCCTTCGCGCGGCACATGTATACTATCTCTATACACTTAAATGCCCCTCCCCCCGGTCCGGGGGTACTAGTGTAGTTGTCTGCAATTCTGGGCGGCAACACGTGATCGCACATCGAGTTTCTCTTCCTATCCTTCCTTCAGATCCAGCGACGTTCGAGGCGGTGCTGTAGAGTGCGATCGCAGGCCGTGCGGCAGGGTGACAAGCATCAGCGGCGTTAAGCAGTAATGGCAAGGAGCAGCGGGGAAGGTGTTAGATTGCCTGGTCATGGTCACACTCTGGTAGTGCAGGATGGACCGAGGCCGCAGGCTGGCGTGAGAGCATGGACCCACGTAGGCAAAGAAACTCCGCCTCTGACAGCTTCGCACTGTTTACTACTTACGATCTCTCACATCCGAGCTGTAGAGGCGAAGCGCCGCCGGCGAGATTTCGGAGCTTCCGAAGTCAAAACGACCGATGAACTCGCTAAAAACTTATCAAAGCCCTCCAAGAAAAAATATTTGTGACTAAATGCAAGATTATATCATAAAAAGACACGAGGACTGTTTCTGTCACTACAGTTTTGTCTAATTGTTCTGTTTGAGCACTAAAATACGGCACATCATGAAACTTTGTTCAAAAACTCAACATGGCCGATTCCCACAATGCAACATAAAATGGAGTTAATTCTCGTTAATACGCTATGATATTGCTCATGTTTTCGATTGGCGCGGTAGCCATGTTGGACAACAATTTTAAAATTGTGTTGGATTTCGTCGACTCTGTGAATTAAGGAGTATGACTGTTGTTGCACTCTAGGCAAGATTGATGGTAAGACATTTATGGATATGAAAATCTATGTTTTTTAAACTGTCCCTTGTCTGCATTGCGAGAAGGAGCAAATTTGCTTATAACGCTCAGATTCTGCCATACGGACCCTCGCCCCTAAGGTGTCATCAGATCATCAAAACACCAGGGGCGAGTTGCCTTGCCTAAGACCCACGGAGACTGTGGTGGGATGTCGGTCTACGTCACGCAGTCATGAGATATTTGATGGTGACGACATTAAGGGTAAAGGTGTCACTGTCAATGCGCTCTGCGTAGCGGACGAGCACCCCCGAAACGTTGTGAAACGAGCCGACCGGCGACGAACAACTGGCCAAGTCGAGATCAAAGAGACTCACGTATATCGTTTTCTAGGCCACTTTTTTTCTACGTACAAGAACCGTAACACAGTGAAGGTGGTGGTGGGAGCTACACCAGGAGGCCTTGTGTCCTATGTGTCTCCCTCTTATGTGTGACCAGGGTGACTCGGTAATGGCTCTGCATGCAGGACTTATTTGCTCCCTATGATGTAACCGTAAATATGCCAACCTTTTTCAGTAAGAAGAATCAGCTGACATGGAAAGTGGTACAGAGAGACCGGAAGATCGCCAGCAGTAGTATAGAGACTGGGGGTACGAGCTGTGGGTTCTCGGCTACCGGGTGCAGAGCGGCTACAACAGCCCATAGAATGCAGAAGTCGTCCCAGTTCTTTACATTTATGATGGCCTGCTTAGCCGCCAGCGCAGCCGGAAGTCGCAGGTAGGAGCCACCCTTCAACGGTTTGTAGTTGGCAATATCAATCCACAGAGTTGTGACCGCCTCAAACTCCCAGCAAGAACCTTGGTTGGTCCACTTCTCCAACCGCTCTTGGATATTAACAACACTCTGGTCCAACGCAACATCCATGTCTTCTGAGGAGAGAACCACCTGCTGCTTATTACGCAACACAGACTCAAAATACTCAGTGCTGTCATCATCTGCGTGGTTGGAGAGTCTTACCTTAAGGGCAAACTGACACTTGATTCCACCTAGCTCTTCCAGCTCACCAGTCAAAACTTTATGCATCTTCCGACGCATGCCCTTAAAGAACATCATAAGGTCCGAGCTAAGGGGGTGAGACTCAGGAACGTTCATCACCCATCCACGCAAGTAGTTTTTAACAGCCCACTTAGTCTTCTTGAAGGCAAGACGCACTGTGGGGACTGGGGACTGGGTTGCGGGGATGCGTGGGGCAGGGACAGGTCTGCATGGGGCAGGGACTGGTCTGCGTGGAGCAGCAGTGGGGACAGGGGTGCGTGCCAACCCAGCCTTTAATCTAGCAACATCTCCTTGTATGTACGGTCATATTCATTACACACTTGGAGTGCTTGGAGTGCAACCTTAGAGCGTGGATAAGGAGGCTTAAAACCGTGAATTGAAACATAATCGCTTTGGGCTTCACGTGCTCGCTGATTATGAGTCATGTTTACTATACAGTTCCATTAGTCTAAAAGGGATTTTGTTGATACACAAAAGGCAACAACAATACAGCGAGCGGACTTTGACCTATGCAGTAAACACCCGTCTCTGACGAGGTGCCACGCTTCGTCGCACATAGGCCTAGCCGCCAAACCATGTTGTTGACAGCGCCACAAGATTTCTATTTTTATACAGTGGGGAATCCCCGTTCAGTGGCGCCGACTGGCGAGTCAGTGTCCCCAGCTATAGGCCGTTGTGAAGCAATTTTTGGGCAAGACGAAGACGACTGTGGTTGACTTTATCGAACCCACAATCCATACACAATCCTACCTTATTATTTTTTATAGCCTTCTGACAACCCGTACAAAGACGATTAATGACACCATGTTTTATCTTATATCTGTGTAAATTACAAAACTCTTGCGTACAGGGCCTGTTACAGGGGTCTTTCTTCCCGAGTAATATCCATTGGCACTTATTGTCAAATCCTACCATTGTAATATATATATATATATCTATTAGTCTAATTGGTTATACCGTCTGGCGGCAACTGGGTATCGGACGGCACCACAAGCAACTCCTTCTTTACAAAGCCACGGAGAGGTCCATCCAGCAAATAGTATAGTACAGGCTCACCAGATTTAGGGACAGAGCTTCCAATCCGGTAAACATTGAGTGACCACACAGCGTCAGTGGCCCGCCGCCGGTGGTCTTGCTCTGCCTCACCAGGCTGGTAGAGGTAGCGAACGCCAACATCAGAGGGAAGCTTTTGCTCTTTGACCCCTAGAGGGCGCCCTGGTACGACTGCAGAGTGCTTTTGTGCAATTCGTTTAGCCTTTATAGCATCTTTAGGTTTTTTTCCAGTCAAGCGTGTCACCTCATTATTTATCGCAGAGACTACAGCCTGCAGTCGAGAAACCCTCTCAGTCGATCGTTTTCCAGTATCCCTTAACTCTACGGCATACTGGTGACCAAAGAGTCGCTCAGCAAGGGTTCGGTTAAAGCGTTCCACTATACCCTGGTCTCGATGGATATTCACACGGCCACGCCTGACTGATACTCCATGTTTTACTAACAGCTGATTCGCTGCATCCATAAACTCCCGTCCGGGGTCCACCTGAAGTAGTTTAGGCCAATGCAGCGATACTCGTTTGTATATCCTCTCAAGTGCACCTGCGACCTCCTTAGCCTCTTTTGTAGTCAATGGCTCAGCCGCTTTGTAGCGCGAGGCCACATCAACCAATGTTAGGGCATACTTGTAAGTCCGGCACTTCACAATGTCATGAGGAAGAAATAAGAGATCAGCTTGGTGCACCTCATTAGGGACAGGGACATCAAACATTGGCCTGGGAATGTGTTTTGGCACTGGCAGGTAGATTTGCCATATAGCTTGCTTTGTTAGCCACCCCCTGGCAACTTCCTCAGAAACCCTCGCTTCTGTTGCAAGCTTCTTGATAGCTGTAATGCCTTTCCAGTATCCCTTATGACTATAGTAGATCTTTTGCATGCGACGATCCATATACAGTAAACGTTCGAGTCTCCAAATGACCTACTTAGCAAGCCTGTATGCAACCAGCCCAGTCGCAACCATACCCAGTATAATGAACGCCACCTCACGCCCCCTCTGTTCATCTGAGGGCTCGTAAAAGTCTGAAAGCTGGGGCTCAGAGCCCAACTGGTCCACGGTTTTATTCGTAATCAGGGAGTACTCACGCATAGCCTCGTCCGCATCCTTAAAAGTATGCTCGACATGTCCCTGGCGGCGCAGTTGCTCATTGATGAAGTCTAAACGCTCAGTTCTCTTCTTGGCCCATGCTGCCTGAGCAGATTGAAGCTGCTCGATTGCCATATCATGGCGTTTACGTTCCACGTCCACTTGGCTGCCTCGTAATTTAGAGAATAAAAAGTTGCTCCCAGAGAATGCAAGGGCGTTAACAAGAGCACCCCCAACAAGTAGCGCGAGTTTGGCCATTACTTCAGTATATCAACTGGTAAGATTCCTTGTTTAATTAGCATATCCTTTGTGGCCATAGCTAGTGATACATCGGCAACAGCCATAGCCAGGTCCCGTGGGGTGAAATCAAGACGTGGCACCCCACCACCCAGAGCCATCTTAGCAAGCTTGGCATAACCTATTGAAATACTGGAAACAACTACACCGTGGTACAGAGCGTTGATGAGCATTTTTCCATCAGTAATTGGTGTTGTCATCTTATTCCATATAAAACAGATCCTTTAAATCAGCGTCTGGAGGCTTTTGTACCACAACCTGTTTAGGGTGTGAGGCTACCATCTGGTGCCTGTAGCAATACAATGCAAACACGCCAACACCGCCGACAACCAAAGGCACAGCCCATGTTGGCCACGTCCACCTTTCCAGAGGTTTGCTTGTTGATATTGGCTCGACAGCTTCGTCTCTACCATCTGTAAGCGCTGCCTTAGCCTCTCGGAGCTCTCTCAGAAGCTTATTTTGATTGGCTTTTCGAGCTGCAGCACCCTTTCGTCCTGCCGCACCCTTTTAGCGTTTTTTGTCACTGACGTTATCTCCACCGGTGTTGTCTCCCCTTGATTCGTGTTTGTTTCTTCCATGTTTACTTACTAAATTTATTTGTCCAATTGACAGCTCGTACTAAGCACCTGTTATAGCGGAGTTAAGCACATGCTATAGCGGTGTTAAGCACATGCTATATCAGAGTTAAACACATACTATAGCGCGGAAGTGGTGTCTTCCTCTCCACCGGCCCCTGTTGTTTCGGTGCTTGTTTTTCCAAATTGACAGTGCTTAACTGTTGTTAAAGCCGCAGTTAACGGAGCTAAAAACATACCATAGCGATGATATAGCTCACAAGTGGCAGTGCTTAGCGCGTGTCCAACAAACGGGTCCGTCTCGAGGTCTGTAATTAGCCTTGGCTTGTGTTCTGGTGGGATTGGTAGAAACATACAAGCAATACCTGAGTACAGCTGTAGCAGTGTCTGACCTAGAGTACGTGTCATGCTGGCACCTAGCCGAGCCTCGTATCTCACATACAGCTTTATGATCTCTTCATCAGACATTGATTCAACCTGGTCAATTGTAAGGCCCTTCAAACCAAGGTACTGACGGGCCCTGACCGCCGGCTATGACGGCAGAAAGCCTATCTCTCTTAGAAGACATATCTACACTAGGGGTGCAACTAGGTTCCGCTCCCCCAGACTTTGTCTCCACTAAGCTAGTCGAGTCCTGTTCAAGGAGTTTATCAATAATGGTATCAGGATCCATGAATATACGTATACGCCTTCGAGCTTCAAAATACTGCACCGCTACCCAGATGAAGAAACCTAAATTGATTACTGAGGCAGCGGCTGCTATCAAGGCCAATATCACTTCAATCGACGGCATATGCAGTAGGCTGATCAGTCTTCAGCAGCAGTTTTGCGTGCTTGGTCTTTGCTAGTAGTTGGCGTACTGTGGCACGTTCCTCCTTTGTTGGAATTACATCATTTTCACGTAAGGCGTCTTCAAACGAATCACGGTCCTTGGTGTGAAAGAGCACCATCCAGCGAGTCTGCTCACGTAAGTCCTTCAGCACAGAGTTGTACTTTTGGGTTAGGACCCAGACACTTTGCTGCGCATGGCGTCCGCTAAAGGCCAGTTCGGATAAAATGTCTTTCTTCTTGGTTAGGGCCTTTGTTGCCGAACAGTCATCAATAATGTACAGGGTTGGCTCGCCCTTAAAACAATTGTAGAAAGCCCTCAGGTGGTCATGGAGCCGCTACCCTGGATCAACCACGTACACCTCTGAATCATCCCACACCCATGACCGCGTCTGAAAGGCCTCGTTGAAACGTATGGTAGGGCAGAGGATTACAATATGCTCGAAGGCACCAAAGTAGGTCGAGGATGAATGCGGTTTTCCCACATCCTGTCTGCCCACAAACAATTGCCGAACAGGGACCATCTGGAAATGTAAACTTAGTAGAGTGCGCTGACGAACCTGCCATCTTTAATGTTAAGCTGTGCATCCATTACAATATACATATAAACGTTCAATGCACCGGCCGCCTCTGCCTTTTTTGTGATCTGTATGGTGATGCCCTCAGACGCATTCTCCACAGCCCTGCCACTACCGTGCAGCTGGTCGTCATCACTCGTCCTTAAGTCGAGCCACAGAGCATACTTAGTGGTTAGGTACTCTCTTAGGGACACGTCCGACAATGCCAAGTCTTTTGCAGCTATTGTTACACTGGGGTCTCGTTTACTCGTTGCTGCAAAGGCCTTCTTCACCTCGTCCCACTGCTGGTAGCCACGCATGCCCTGGGCATAGAGCTGATTGGGGATGCCCTCAATGGTCACCTCGACCTTCGTAATCTTTGGGATGTAGAACGACTCTGTTTTCCTGGCGTATGAGGCGTTGGTCGGGTCTTCAAAGAGCAGTAGGATGCCCTTCATGCTGCGAGCTGGCACGTTCATGTTGATGTTCCACAGTGTATCTCTTTTATTGTATACAAGCTTCCTGTGACGAAGCACACGGTCATACAGAATCGAGAGCCGATCTGTGTACTGGGTGCGTATCATGCGGGCCAACTCTGTTTGGGTAACCATGTCATACTCCAGCGAGATGCCATCAATTTTGTAGCTTGCAGCGGTGTCGCCTGTTGCGTGAATCACGCGGTTGTAGTCGTTGAACGTGAGCTCGTATTCCAATCTGTCATTAAGCGCACTCTGGTAGAATGGCATGTGACTCTCGAGGAGTTCAAAGTCAAGCGGAACGTAGAACCTGTTACTATAAACATCAGCTACCGCCTTGTCCTCTTCCTCGGTCTCATCCTTGTCTCCTGCCCCCACTCGTATCTTAGTTGTGTTTCTGTCATCTGATGTGTTAATGCCCTGATACTGGAGGCCCTGTCTCTCCTGTGCAATCCGCCACAAGTCGTGGTAACAGTGGTACACATCGCTGTCATCAATAGACATGACCTCATTGCCAGAAATCTTGATTGTCAATTTCTTAACCACGGCGTGACCCAGGTTTTGCACAACACTGCGGTTAACATCAGTCGAGGTCAGCGTGATTGTAAAGGCCAGCCGTGCTGTCCCTGGGACAATGACGTCGTCTGCGCCTAGATTGGGGAAGCGAACCAGCCGTTGTTGGTTCTGGTCAATTGTGCTTGGATTGTTTGTAACGACTACAGATTGTCGCACGCCCTTTACCCCAAGGGGTTCGCGTATCCGGCGGTGTGGGTTTAGTTTGCGTCCGTAAGTACTCGTCATGTTGAATGTTTAATAACAATTATATCTTTAACACACAGACATGGAGTTTGATAACCCAGCATTAAACGACCCAGAGGAGGAGGGGGGATGGGAGAGGAATGACACTAACTTTGATGATGAGGAGACTCTCCCAGAGGCCACTCTCCCACCTGTTACAGAAGGGGACATTGAGATGGATCGGTCTATACCACCGGAAGGCCGACTCGTTATAGGCGCTGTCAATGATTATTACGATGCATTAGCTGAAAAAAACCACACACCCGCCCTCGGCCGAGATTAAACAAAGTTTGAACTTGTTAGAGGACAGTTACGTTTGAAGGACTACCCTGACTTAAGTATTACAAATTCTCGTACTAAAGCCCCGCTTTCACTTGGAACAATAGGTAAAAGTAGAGGAGGGGGGGGGGGGGGCTAAGGTTGTCTGTGATGGTTTGGGGTTCACTGTGTGGTCCTCACAAGTGGTGTCACAAAAGGAAACAACAGCCCTCCAAGGCGCTGACCAAGCAGCTGCTAAAGCCGCAGAGAATTTAGAAATGAGGGGCCCTGAAGCCGTGACAGAGCAAGGTGGTGTGGAAGCAACAAGCTTCATAGAGGACGTTCATAACACCATCCAAGACCTAGGTACACAAACAGACAACGAACTACCACTCAGAGAGCTTATAGGGCTTGACAAGGCTATGCAGACCCAGAGGGGTGAGCTGGTCAACAACCTAGCTAAGATAACTGAGTTAGAAAGGGATATAAAACATCGGGAAGCTAAAATGGCAAGCCTGGAGGAGGAAGGAAGGCGTGAAAGTCGAGCATGGAGATTCCAAGCAAATGAGCTTGCAGAGCTGCAGGACCTCCGGAGTGCCCGTATTGAGGCTGCCTCTGAAAACCGTAACCGTCTAAGGACCCAAATTAACCACATCAGGGAAACGATCAACAGACTTCTTAACGAGGACACAACACTAGCTGAGCGTGTACGCACCCTGTTCCGGGAGCAGGGCATAACAATTGCCTCCATCCTCACTGCGATTGGATTGGCAATCTCGACCCTGGTAGTTGCTTTGACGGGTGGAGGGAGCACTAGTGCAACCCCAGCACCAACGCCGACGACAGCTGATAAGCCAGGGGTAAAGGAATGGATTAAAAAACAGCTGAACTCCTTGGCAAACGTTTTGAAGGGTCTAGCCGGTAAAGCAGCAGCTGCCCTTCCAGGAATTATTGGCTCCATCGTATCATGGCTGCTTAGGTCAGCTGCAAAGGTGGCTGGTTGGATGGCAGAACATGTATGGGCCGCAGCTGTGGCGGTGGGGAGAGTTATCCTCCTGATACTTACTACGTAGCAAACCAAAGCACAGCTAAGACTATAGCGATTCCACCTACAATGAGAGCTGTTTTCTCATCCTCGTGCGTAGATGGCAGAGCAGCGGGTGAATGGTCTTCGACGGCGGGTGGAGGGTCTTCTCTAGCGGGGGCGGCGGGCTGAGGGTCAAAGCTTCCTCTATCTGGAAGAGCAACAACCGCGTTGACATCAGTATTGCTGCCGATTTGCTGTTCCTCAGTTGCAATGGTAATCCGATTGTTGTACCCAACAACGTTTCCAATTTCGAGGCTCATATCCGATGGAGCCATGTACAGGCCCGTTCCAAACACATAATCAACCTTTGAGGAAGCATTCTGGAGGACGTTCTGATACCGTCGGATGGATGACCGAATATCCACTGGGGAGTTGATGGCATCCTCAATGTTAGCCTGAAATTGTTTTTGGGCATCACAGCACGTTCCAACACCTAGTATCTCTGAGCGGGTCTGCGCCTGAGCACTAAGAATGGCTCAGACATAGGTCCGAATGCTGTCGTTAATTCGCTCAACGCCGGTCTGTGTAAAGCCCTCAGACGTGTCCAGTATGAAGGTACTCCAGGCCTCGTCTGCTTCAGTTCCCTGTTCTAGATGTAGAACAGCACCCATTTTCTCCTGAAAGGATTGTAGGTTACTCGCGTGGGCAAAACCTGGCTTTGTATCCTTTTCCGCCTCAAAGGCCATCCGTGTAGGGTCATAACGAACGTTTCGACCAGCAACCTTGACGACACTCCCCCATACGCATCATGTGCATATAAGATACCAAGGCCACTATTAGCTACGGTTGCCTTCTGGCGCCAGTCTGAGTTTGGTTGAACACCAAAGTTAGTGCAGAGTCTCTCATATGCCCTCTTGTCATATGTATTGCAACCTCCCGTTATAGGGGTCATAGGCATGATCCTGAGGTAGAGGCGCTTGCAGTTCTGCTAATAGGCGACGCACTGTGTAATAAAGGTGAAACCCTCGTAGAGAGCTTTCACGAGTGGAACCCCAGCCTCGAGGTGGTCGTGGGATGACACGCCGCAGCCAGATGTTGCACACCACACTGCAAAGTTTAACTGGTTCTGCCAAAACTGCATTGGATTTGTTAACCAGTCTTTTACTACTTTGTCCGCTGTAACCGGCGGCACCTTATAGTTACTGAATAGATCAGGAAACTTTGCTGTGAATGTACCACTATTGTGAACAACTTGAATTGTTCTAGGGGGTTATTTTATCTCCCACCAAAATGGCTGAATATACCCCGCCCGCTTTATATGTAGCTTTTCTATTGAAACTAAAGGCTTGTTTATCCATAGTGCTATGTATCACACTCTGTCAAATGTTCAAAGCGGTGGCGCTGTGTCCCTGCAAAAACCTATTGACAACACTGCGTGCGATCTATGTGTTGGCCTTAGGTCAATCACGTATACTGTGGGCTGGTACAATCTAGAATCAGACGAGAGCATTACATGGCGGTCAAGGACTTCACAAGAGCGAGGATATGCTTCATTAAAACCAGGCCTCTGGTGCTTCAGCCTTCTTCAGGAGCATATTACACCATTAGGTATCGGTTTGGAGGTTGATGCTGTAAATGGGGTTATTACCCTAACAGGTCCAGACAATGGGGTTGCGCACATAACAGGCGGAGTGTTAACAATGTTGGGTCTTGACGGCCTCAGTGGGGGGTGGATACCTTCAGGTACTTACATAGGTGCCCGACCCATCAACTTTAGTAACTTAACACAATTTATGTTCACCTCAATCAAGTCAGCACCACGCACAACATGCTAGATGGTGCGCCCACTACGCTTCTTGAAGTTGTTGGCTTAGAGGGTGGCTCTTTCGGTGATATTATAACCACGAACATCACTAATCCTGTATGTAAGCGTGTCACTAGTGGAACAGTGCATGGGTTAAAGGTTACAAGATGTCAATAAAAACGAGTATTTATGGACCTAGGCAAAAACCGGCAAGCACTGTTCAGGGTGCCGACCTCTCGGAATATGCCACAAAGACCTATGTAGACTAAAAAAAAATGGATAAAAGTGGCGGTACTATGACTGGAGACCGTGAAATAGGAGATAATAAAATCGTTCAGTTGTTCGACCCAATATCGCCTAAAGATGCTGCTAATAAAAAGTATGTTGATGCACAACACATACAGCATCGCAGGGAGCTGAGAGAACACATAAACTCCCAAACGAAACATCTCATTACTATTTGGGCAGAAGCAAGTGGCCCCCTTCGGACAGGATATGAGTGGTCGTTTGGCCATGGGGCCAGGGGTCGAACAAGCTGTGGATACACCATATTATCTAATGGTAAGATCGTTCGTATGGGGTTGTCTTCTGGTGTTGGTGCTGATACTGCTGCTATAACAGTCGTTCCTGTTATTAATGGAATGAATCAAGCGGTAGGAATAAGTAAGCCTGCTGACCAACGGGCTGTTGTAATATCTTTAGAACAGCCTTTACAGCTGGAAGAAGGCAACGTTATTAACTTTTATACAACCACACAAAACAGGGGGGCGACTTGGTCTGTAGCTTCACTCCTAATTGAACTTGATATATAGACTTATGTATACAAAGACAGTATGAAACAACAACCAACGACTGCACCGTTAAATCCGGAGCCTCCTCCATGTGATCTGGGGCACTCCTATCGGCTGAATGAGATCAGTCTTAAGAAGCAATACCTTGAGAAAGAAATTGAAAAATATAGGTGTGCAGTAAACTCAGTGGACGCTGTAGACACTGCTTTAGTTGCTGTGGGTATGTGTCTTGGCGCAAGTGGTGCAGGTGTAATGTCTACAATAGTTGCCATTCCTATTGCCACAGTGTTGGGTGCTACTGGAGCCGCTTGTGGGCTACTTGTAATTGCTGGAAAATTCATCAGTAGGTGGCTGACCATTAAGTTGAAAAAGCATGACCAGATCCGCATTCGCGCACAGAGCAAATTGAATACCATTGCTGACATTGTATCGGCGGCGCTTGAAGATGGGTATATCACAGATGATGAGTTTAAGCTCGTTTCGGTCGAGATCATGAAATATAGTCAAATGAAAAGTGACATTAAAGCAAAATGTTTGAAAGCGGCAGAATCGCCCCCTAGACCTGCTAAGGTATGACCCTTACAGTCCATTTGAAGAGTGGGGGTTGCTAGATATAATGGAGGCGACAATAAAATCTTTCTGCAACGATCATACTGGAGTCAAACAAAAAACGGACCAGTGGGAGACCACGAGAAAGGGCTGCGTTTGAGGAAGTGACTACTCCTCTATCATAGGGCAAAACTACTTCAGCAGCTATAGCAAGAAGCTGACAGAAAAAAACTAGCAACGAGGGTGTTCGCTTTAGCGCACCCTGCCTCTGGGGTACGACTTTTGAGGAGGTTGCAATTGCGGTATTGGAGAAGGTGTACGACACTAGGGTGTACGGAAATAATATCTATATTGAGGGCGGCGCGACGGCCTACTCTCTGGATGGCTTTTGTGTGCTCCCAATCCGGCAGGCTGGAGTGGATGCTGTCTGTCTGGGGCATCTTGAGGAGGTAGTGCTGCTCGAGATAAAGTGCCCCTACACTTTGAGTCCTGGGAGGGTGATTCCGAATATGTACAAGCCTCAGGTTCTGTTGGGGTTGCACCACAGTCCGGTGGCGACCATCGGGGTGTTTGTCGACTGCGTTTTCAATGCCCTTTGAGGACCTGGGTAGAGCTGAGGCGTATAACCAGGTGTATCACAAGGATCAGAAGAAGTATTGGCTTGGGGATGTGTGTCCATTGAGGGGCTTGAAGACGGCGACTATAGTGCGAACAGTTGCCTGGGCTTGGAACAGGAGCATCACTGTCCTTGGTTGTGGTGTGGGACCACAGAGAGGCCGACGGGGGCTTTCTACTGTTGGAAGCTCTTTACAATGAGATTGCGCTCGTCCCGATCCCGTGTGCCCAGTTTATACAGGACCTCAACCGCGCGTGAAAAATGGAACTTACAGCGACGGTCGCAGATATTTATCACTCAATGACCTCTATGGGACTAACTACTGGTTCCACTCGTGAAAGCTCTCTCTATAGGGGGGACCTGCGAGCGGTTCGCTGGCTCCTTGTATTACTACCATTGTGTTAAAGGTGATTGTGCTAAAGTTGATGGTCCGGTCACCAGTGTAAGTACCTGAATAAATCCACCGCCTTCCGAGACCTTCATCAAGACCCAACATTGTTAACACTCCGTCTGATATACTCACAGTTCCATCAGGAACTTCGAGGGCAATAACCCCATTTACAGCATCAACATCTAAACCAAGACCTATTGACGTAATCTGCTGCTGAAGAAGGCTGAATATCCAGAGACCAGGTTTTAATTGGACAGATCCTCCTTCTTTTGAAGTTCTTGACCGCCATTGAATGGTCTGGTTTGATTCGAGATTGTACCAGCCCACAGTATACGTGATTGACCTTAGGCCAACACGTAGATCACCTGCAGTGTTGTCAATAGGATTTTGCAGGGACACAGCATCGCCGCTTTGAACATAACACAGAGTGTGATACATAGCTGTATGAATAAACAAGCCTTTAGTTGCAATAGAAAAGCTACATATAAAACGGGCGGGGTGTATCCAGCCCCATATGGTGCGGGAGATAAACTCATCCGACAAACAATCCAAGTCGTTCACAATGGCGGTACATTCACAGCAAAGTTTCCTGATCTATTCAGTAACCATAAGGTGCCGCCGGTAACAGCAGACAAAGTAGTAAAAGACTGGTTGACAAATCCAATGCAGTTCTGGCAGAACCAGTTAAACTTTGCAGTGTGGTGTGCAACAGCCGGCTGCGGCGTGTCATCCCACGACCACCTCGAAGCTGGGATTCCATTCGTGAAAGCTCTCTACACCTTCCACCTTTATTGTCAACGCCTCGGAGGGCTGTTGCTTCCTTTCGTGATACTGCTTTTCGGGACCACCCAGTGAACCCAAAACCATCATGGACGGCCTTAGGCCACTTTCTGCTAGCTATTGTTGAAGTGAAAGCGGGGCCTTAGTACGAGAATATGTAATAATTAGGTCAGGGTAGTCTTTCAAACGCAACTCTCCTCCAACAAGTTCAAACTTTGTATAATCGCGGCCAAGAGACGGTGTGTAACCCTTTTCAGCCAATGCATCGTAATAATTATTGACAGCGCCTATAACGAGGCGGCCTTCCTGCGGTATAGACTGATCAATCCCAATGTCCCCTTCTATAACAGGTGGGAGTGCGGCCGGTGGGGGAGTCTCATCCTCTCCTCCCACAGGCTAATCCTCATCCTCTCTTCCAAGGTCTTCCTCCACTACGTCATAAAATGCTGGGTTATCAAACTCCATGTCTATGTGTTACAGATATAAGAGTAATTAAGAATTCAACATGACGAGTAATTATGGACGCAAACTAAACCCACACCGCCGGATACGCGAACCCCTAAGGGGTAAAGGGCGTGCGGCAGTCTGTAGTTATCACAAACAATCCAAGCACTATTGATCAGAACCAACAACTGCTGGTTCGCTTCCCCAATCTAGGTGCAGAAGACTTCATTGTCCCCGAGACAGCACGGCTGGCCTTTACAATCACGCTGACCTCGACTGATGTTAAACCGTAGCGTTGTGCAAAACCTGGGTCGCGCCGTGGTTAAGAAATTGACAATCAAGATTTCTGGTAATGAGGTCATATCTATTGATGACAGCGATGTGTATCACTATTACCACGACTTGTGGCGGACTGCACAGGAGAGACAGGGCCTCCAGTACCAGGGCATTGACACATCAGATGACAGAAACACAACTAAGATACGACTGGGATAAGGATGAGACTGAGGAAGAGGACAAGGCGGTAGCCGATGTTTATAGTAACAAGTTCTATGTTCCGCTTGACTTTGAACTCCTCGAGAGCCACATGCCGTTCTACCAGAGCGCGCTTAGTGACAGACTGGAATACGAGCTCACGTTCAACGACTACAACCGCGTAATTCACGCAACGAGGCGACACCGATGCCAGCTACAAAATTGATGGCATCTCGCTGGAGTATGACATGGTTACCCAACCAGAGTTGGCCCGCATGATACGCACCAAGTACACAGGTCGGCTCTCGATTCGTCACAGAAAGCTTGTATACAATAAAAGAGATACACTGTGGAACATCAATCTGAACGTTCCGGCTCGCAGCATGAAGGGCACCCTACTGCTCTTTGAAGACCCCCAGGGTGCCTCATTCGCCAGGAAAACAGAGTCGTTCTACAACCCAAAGATTACGACGGTCGAGGTGACCATTGAGGGCATCCCCAATCAGTTCTATGCCCAGGGCATGCGTGGCTACCAGCAGTGGGACGAAGTGAAGAAGGCCTTTGCAGCAACGAGTAAACGAGACCCCAGTGTAGCAATAGCAGTAAAAGACTTGGCATTATCGGACGTGTCCCTAGGAGAGTACCTAACCAGTAAGTATGCTCTGTGGCTTGACTTAAGGACGAGTGATGACGACCAGCTGCATGGTAGTGGTAGGGCCGTGGAGAATGCGTCTGATGGTGTTACCATTCAGATCACACAAAAAGGCAGAGGCGGCCTGTGCATTGAACGTCTATATGTATATTGTTATGGATGCACAGCTTAACATTAAAGATGGCAGGTTCGTCAGCGCATTCTACTAAAAAGGATTTGATGAAACCGAAAACTGAGTTTACATTTCCTGATGGTCTCTGTTCTGCAATTATTTGTGGGCAGACAGGGTGTGGGAAAACCGCATTCATCTTCGACCTACTTGAAGGGCCCTTCTTCGGTGCCTTCGAGCATATCGTAATTCTCTGCCCTACCATACGTTTCAACGATGCCTATATGGGTGTGGAACGATTCAGAGGTGTACGTGGTTGACCCCGGGGAGCGGCTCCATGACCACTTGAGGGCTTTCTAGCACTGCTTCAAGGGCGAGCCTACCCTCTACATCATCGATGACTGTTCGGCAACAAAGGTCCTAACCAAGAAGAGAAGACATGTTATCCGAACTGGCCTTTAGCGGCCACCATGCGCAGCAAAGTGTCTGGGTCCTCACCCAGAAATTCAACTCTGTGCTGAAGGATTTACTTGAACAGACCCGTTGGATGGCACTTTTCCACACCAAGGATCGCGACTCGTTTGAAGACGCCCTAGGAGAGAATGATGTGATTCCAACGAGTGAGGAACGTACCACAGTACGCCATCTACTAGCAAAGACCAAGCACGCAAAACTGCTGCTGAAGACTTATTAACCCACTGGATATGCTGTCAATTAAGGTGATATTGGCTTTAATAGCAGCCGCTGCTTCAGTAACCAATTTAGGTTTCTTCATCTGGGGAGCAGTGCAATATATTAGACTTCGAAGGTGTTTACATAAATTCATGGATCCTGATACCATTATTGATCAACTCCTTGAACAGGACGCAGCTTGCCCGCCGGCCACAAAGTCTGAGCGAGTAGAACCCCGCTGCACCCCTGGTGAAGATATGTCTTCTAAGAGAGATAGGCTTGCTGCTGCCATAGCTGGGGGTCAGGCCCGTCAGTACCTCGGCGATCAGCACCTGTCGACTGAAAAGATTGAATCAATGTCCAATGAAAAGATTACAAAGTTCTATTCGAAATATGAGGCTCGGTTGGGCGCTAGCATGACGCGGACTCTGGGGCAGTCAGTTCTCCAATTGTTTTCTAGCGTTGCTTGAATGTTTCTACCAATCCCCCCAAAACATCAGCCAAATCTGATTAAGGACCTCGGAACTGACCCGTTTGTCGGGCATGCGCTAAGAACTGCCACATGTGAACTTTATCATCGCTATGGTATGATGTT
Source organism: Urechis unicinctus (assembly GCA_034190875.2). Taxonomy (NCBI): domain Eukaryota; kingdom Metazoa; phylum Annelida; class Polychaeta; order Xenopneusta; family Urechidae; genus Urechis; species Urechis unicinctus. The sequence goes on from CM067349.1 coordinate 14,397,852, forward strand.
GGCTCCGCTTACCGCAGCCCTAACAACTGCCAAGTACTGCCAATTTGGAGTGAGCTCCCCCGCCATCCAGGACCGGTCGTCCGACACCCCTCCTGCAGAGGACCTGTCTGGGTGCTGTCAATTGGAGGAACAAAATTAGTAGGTAATATGGAGAACGCAAATCAAGAGATAATGGCGGTGACTAGTGATCAGCCTGCGCCTCAACCTGCACAAAAAGAGAGACCTACAAAAGACGCTAAAAAGGTTGAGGCAGGCCGAAAGGGCGCTGCGGCTCGAAAAGCTAATCAAAATAGACTTCTGAGAGAGCTGCGGGAGGCTAAGTCCGCCCTACAGTCTGAAAATCGGGCCCCCCAGTTTGACCGGGATGGTGAAGGGGGGTCCGCTGCAGGGCAGATGGGTTCGACTCAGTCTTGGCCGGCGTGGGCGACATCACCTTTGTTTGTTGGCGGATTAGGGGTATTCGGACTAGCATTGTATTGTAACAGGCATAGACTAGTGGCCTCCACCCCTAAACAGGCTGTGGTTAGGGGAGAGCCAGCAAAGTCAGCACCTCCGGACGCTCATTTAAAGGACCCGTTTTAAATGGAATAAGATGACAACACCAATTATGGATGGAAAAATGCTCGTCAACGCGCTGTACCACGGTGCAGTTGTTTCTAGTATATCAATAGGTTATGCCGGACTTAGTAAGATGCTTCAGGGTGGCGGGACTTCACGTCTTGATTTCACCCCACGCAACCTGGCTATGGCTGTAGCCGATGTATCACTAGCCATGGCTACAAAGGATATGCTAATTAAACAAGGAATCTTACCAGTTGATATACTGAAGTAATGGCCACAATCACGCTGCTTGTTGGAGGTGCTCTTGCTAACGCCCTTGCATTCTCTGGGAGCAACTTTTTATTCTCTAAGTTACGAGGCAGCCAGGTAGACGCGTATTGAAACGCCATGATATGGCAATCGAGCAGCTTCAATCTGCTCAGGCAATATGGGCCAAGAAGAGAACTGAGCGTTTAGACTTCATCAATGAGCAACTGCGCCGCCAGGGACATGCCGAGCATACTTTTAGGGATTCAGACGAGGCTATGAATGAGTACTTCCTGATTACAGGTAAAACCGTTGACCTTCTGGGCTCTGAGTCGCAGCTTTTAGACTTCTACGAGCCCTCAGATGGTCAAAAAGATCGTGAGGTGGCTTCATTATACTGGGTATGGTTGCGACTGGGCTGGTTGCATACAGGCTTGCTAAGTAGGTCATTTGGAGACTCGGGCGTTTACTTTGTATGAATAAGCTGTTAGTAAAACATGGAGTATCAGTCAGGCGTGGCCATGTGAATATTCATCGAGACCAGGGTATAGTGGAACGCTTTAACCAAACACTGGCTGAGTGACTCTTTGGTCACCAGTATGCCGTAGAGTTAAAGGATACTGGAAAACGATCTACCAAGTGGGTTTCTCGACTGCAGGCTGTTGTCTCTGCGATAAATAATGAGGTGACACGCTTGACTGGAAAAAAACCTAAAGATGCTATAAATGCAAAACGAGTTGCACACAAGCCCTCTTCCGTCGTACCAGGGTGCCCGCTGGGGGTCAAAGAGCAAAAGCTTCCCTCTGGTGTTGGCGTTCGCTACCTCTACCAGCCTGGTGAGGTAGAGCAAAACCAGCGGCGGCGGGCCACTGACCCTGTGTGGTCACTCAATGTTTACCGGATTGGAAGCTCTGTCACTAAATCTGGTGAGCCTGTACTTAACTATTTGTTGGATGGACCCCTCCGTGGCTTTGTAAAAGAGGAGCTGCGTGTTGTGCCGTCCGATACCCAGCTGCCACCAGACGGCATTACCAATTAGAAATTAGAGATCTATTTACATAACAATGGTAGTATATGAAAATAAGTTGGATATTACTTGGAAAGAAAGACCCCTGTAACAGGCCCTGTAGGCAAGAGCAAGAGTTTTGTGGATTACACAGATTTAAGATAAAACATGGTGTCGTTAAGCGTCTTTGTATGGGTTGCCAGAAGGCTATGAAAAATAATAAGATAGGATTGTGTATGGATTGTGGGTTTGATAAAGTCAACCACAGTCGTCTTCGACATGCCCAAAAATATGGTTCACAACAGCCGATAGCTGGGGACACTAACTCACCCGCCTGTGCGACTGAACGGGGATTCCCTTATGTATAAAAATAGAAATCCTGTGGCGCTGTCAACAAGGTCAAAGTCCGCTCACTGTATAGTCTTTGTCTTTTATGTAACGTAATATATCCTTTTAGACTAATGGAACTGTATAGTAAACATGACTCATAATCAACAAGCATGTTAAGCCCAAAATGATTACGTTTCAATTCACGGTTTTAAGCCTCCTTATCCACGCTCTAAGGTTGCACTCCAAGCACTCCAAGTGCGTTATGAATATGACCGTACATACAAGGAGATATTAGCTAAATTAAGGGCTGGGGTGGCTCACACCCCTGTCCCCACCGCTGCCTCACTCTGACCAGTCCCTGCCCCATGCAGAACTGTCCCTGCCCCACGCAGACCAGTCCCTGCAACCCAGTCCCCACAGTGCGTCTTGCCTTCAAGAAGACTAAGTGGGCTGTTAAAAACTACTTGCGTGGATGGGTGATGAACGTTCCTGAGTCTCACCCCCTTAGCTCGGACCTTATGATGTTCTTAAAGGGCATGCGTCGGAAGATGCATAAAGTTTTGACTGGTGAGCTGGAAGAGCTAGGTGGAATCAAGTGTCAGTTTGCCCTTAAGGTAAGACTCTCCAACCACGCAGATGATGACAGCACTGAGTATTTTGAGCCTGTGTTGCGTAATAAGCAGCAGGTGGTTCTTTCCTCAGAGGACGTGGGCGTTGCGCTGGACCAGAGTGCTGTTAATATCCAAAAACGGTTGAAGAAGTGGACCAGCCAAGGTTCTGGCTGGGAGTTTGAGGCGGTCATAACTCTGTGCATTGATATTGCTAACTACCAACCGTTGAAGGGTGGCTCCTACCTGCGACTTCCGGCTGTGCTGGCGGCTAAGCAGGCCATCATAAATGTAAAGAACTGGGACGACTTCTGCATTCTATGGGCTATTGTAGCCGCTCTACAACCAGTTGCCAAGGACCCACAGCGACCATCAAAATATAACATTCAGTGGCTTTTGGATCTGCTGGAGGGTGCAGGTGTAGAATATCCTACACCGGTGTCGCATGTTGAGAAGATAAAAAAACATGCTAACCTAGTCTTGAATGTTTTTGGCTGGGATGGGAAGACCACTATCGTACACGGCATCAGTAAGCACTCTGGTACCCGTATAAACCTAATGCTGATTAAGAAGGACGCAAGTTTCATTGCACGCAAATCAAAGACCTGAACCAATTGCTGTATGACCAGACCAAAAATAAAGAGCACAAGTTCTTCTGTGAGCTATGTCTGCATGGATATACCTCAGAGGGTCTGCTCCTGGCGCACAAACCTGAGTGCATGGGTATAGGGCAAACCGCTGTGCGAGTGGATGTGCCTTAGGAAGGGAAGAACATATTATCCTTCCAGAATTGGCAGAAACAGCTTGCTGCACTCTACGTCATTTATGCTGACATTGAGGCGCTTACAGTGAAGCTTCCGGGTCCTACGCTAAATCCTGCTAAGAGCAACACACGGAGAACGCAGGAACACCAAGGATGCGGCTACGGCTATGTGGTTGTTCGTTGTGACGGTAAGACCGAACCCCCTGTGGTTTACAGAGGAAGCGATGCTTTGGAGAAGTTCTTACAGGCTCTGCAGCAGGAGGAGCAAAAGATCAAAGCAGTTTTGTCCAAGCCTGTCCCTATGTGATGACTATGGAGGATAGAAGGGCACATGAGGCTGCAACCCACTGTCATGTGTGCAAGATCATGTGTGCGATCACTGCCATATAACAGGCTTGTACAGAGGGCCAGCCCATAACGTGTGTAACCTGAAACTTCGGCTGAGTCCCAAGACAACACCCATCCCTGTGGTGTTCCATAACCTGCGGGACTATGACTCCCATCTCTTGATGCAGGGTATAAGTAAAGTGGAGGGGAACATCGACTGCATCCCCAACAACATGGAGAAATATATTTCCCTGTCGCTTGGACAGTTGCGCTTCATTGACAGCGCACAGTTCTTCCTGACCTCACTTGATAAGCTGGTGTCTGCTAACAACCCAGATGCCTTTGCTGTGCCGGCGGAATATGAGTCAGACCCGATGAAGTGGCGGTTGCTGTTGCGCAAGGGAGTCTTCCCCTATGAGTTCATGGACAGCTGGGATAAGTTTGATTCCCCTCTGCCGCTGATCCAGGAGTTCTATAGCAAGCTCTCTGAGGAGGGTATATCTGCTGTAGACTATGCCCATGCACAGAAGGTCTGGAGCGTGTTCGGGTGTAAGAACATGGGTGACTACCATGACCTGTACCTGCGGACAGTGTGTTTGAGGTGTTCCGCAAGACCTGTCTTAAGCAGTACGGGTTGGATCGGCCCACTACTATACCAGCCCCGGTTTGTTGTGGGATACTTTGCTTAAGAGCACAGGCGTGGAACTCGAGCTACTCACCGACTATGACAAGCACCTGTTCATTGAGAAAGGTCTACGCGGTGGTATAAGCATGGTGTCGTGCCGCCACGCTAAGGCCAATAACCTGCTCGTGGATGACTTTGACCAGGATAAACCGACGAGCTACATCCAGTACCTTGATGCTAACAATTTGTATGGGTGGGCTATTGGTCAGCGTTTGCCAACTACGGGCATTGAATGGGTGGCTCGGTAGGAGGATCTACATATACAGGACCACCCAGATGATGCTAAAATTGGATACATTCTTGAGGTTGACTTGGAGTATCCTACTGCACTTCATGACGAGCACAACGACTACCCGCTGGTTCTGGAGCGGCTTCTTGTAGAGAACGACTGGTTGTCGAACTAACAGAAGAACCTCCTGAGCGAGTTGGGTGGCACCTTGGGCGAGGTTGAAAAGCTGGTGCCAAACCTGCGGAATAAGGAGAAGTATGTGGTGCACTACAGGAACCTCAAGATGTATCTGTCTTTGGGGATGAGACTTACCAAGATCCATCGAGCGTTGGTCTTTAACCAGAGCCCCTGGATGGAGCCCTACATTCGGATGAATACGGATCTGCGTAATGTGGCCACCAGCGACCATGAGAAGGACCTGTATAAGTTGATGAATAACTCTACGGAATAAGAAAGAATGCGTAGGCTTTTTGCCAGTCCCGTCTACGCGCGTCATCAGGTGTTTGACAATGACTTGGCTGCTCTGCACATGCATAAGACTCACCTGATTCTGAACCGACCGGTGTATGTGGGCATGTGTATACTCGACCTCTCCAAGCACCTGATGTACGACTTATATTACAATACCATGAAGCCCAGATATGGCAAGAACCTTGGCTTGCTGTACACGGATACAGATTCTCTGCTCATGGAGATACGCACGCCTGACGTGTATGCTGACATGAAGGAAGATGCCCATCTCTTTGACAATAGTAACTTTCATCCCTCCCGTAGCCTCTACAGCAGTGTGAACAAGAAGGTTCTGGGGAAGATGAAGGATGAGTGCGCCGGCGTGCCCATCAAGGAGTATGTTGATCTGCGCCCTAAGATGTACTCGATCTTGATGTCGAGCCGGGATGAGATCAAAAAAGCAAAAGGTGTGAAGAAGGTGGTGGTGAAGAAGCATCTACGGCACACTCAGTACGTGGGGTCGCTGGTCGCCCAAAAGCAGTTTCACCACGGAATGAACATGCTCAGGAGTGACTGCCACAAAATATATGGTCTCCACGTTAACAAGGTGTCTCTCTCCCCCTTTGACTCAAAGCGGTGGATATCTGAGAATGGTGTAGATACTCTGACCTATGGGCACGCGTCGATCTGTTGAACGATGAGAGGCTGAGGTGTAGAATGAGCATCGATCAAAATGTGGTGGCCGAAATGCGGGTAGATGTGTATTATTTAACGGAGGAGAAGGTGGACCTTGAGATTGAGGTGAGGGATTTGTAATCGAAGTATGAGGACCTTTTCGTGCGTGTGAGTCGTTTAGAAGAGCTTATTCCGCAAGGTCCTGGTGATCGCCTCTTTTAGTGTGGCCCTGGAGAAGATCGGCTGGAAGGGCTGGTTGACACTGTAGCATACAGACTGGGGATGTGCGAGCGCACTGCAGGCTGGCTTATGTGAGTCCATTTGGAAACTGCCCTCGTACCCCCAGTCTCTATACTACTCCAGCAAAAGGGTGCACATTGAGCGGATAATAGGATTGGGAAAAACCTTCAAAATCTGGGTGGAACCTATGATCCACTGTGAGGTCCAGATTTCCTCTGACATAAACTTTGTATGTTATATGTTATGTAATTTTCGGCAGTGCATCGTCCTACAACTGCCCACGGTGAAGTATAGTGTTTGTTAAGTGTGACTGTGTATGTTTATAAGTCTATCCCACTCAGGGTGTGATATTATATGAATCTCAATGAAAGGTGATATGTAGTAGTCTTTTTGTACCATGTGCCTTATAATGTAATCTATAATAACCCTACACGTGAATACTGCGGAAGACAAAATGGTATTTCACCCTATTTATGTTTGTCCCTTTCATTGAATAAGTGACTGTGGAAACCCAAATGGGTGATTTTTTCATAATTCAATTAAAACACTTTGTACTTTTCAAGTTTATCTGTACAAAGCATTTCATCAGGGGAAACGATCCAACAATTGAGCATCCTAACCCAATACCTGTTACTTCCCAATAAGAAACTGAACTTCAGCGCTTCACGCGAAAAACAAAGGTCTGCACCCAAAGAAACATCCTGTGTTGATCCCCCCATGCCAAAGCAGCAATCCTGGTGTGTGTAGCAAGAACCCAGTTACCATATTAAAACATAAACAGGTTCTCAAGACTCAAATATATATTTGTGTTAAAAGTATGATTTTTTTTCTGAACTGCAGTTAAGAAAAAAATAGTTTATATCTATTTGTTGAAGACCAGTTTATATTTTTCCCCGGAATATAAAACTCTACAAAACACTCATTAATTTTACAATAAAGAATAATAAACACACTTCAATTGCATTTAACCGAGTACAATTTATTTATAAACATTATGGCTATTATGAACAAGAACATGAGAAGAAATATTTTTAATTAAAACAAACTGTACATCAAAACATTAATGCACAGAAAAAATAAGAACACTATTGCTGTGTCAACTCGATTATTTCTGGAAAGAGAAATGATGAAAAGAAAAATGCGACACATTACACACAATTTCTGCAAACTTTTCTTCATCAAAGGGTACACTGATAATGTGGAAGCCTTTTTTTGTGTACAACACCAAGTCACAATTCTGTACACCATAAATTCCCATCTGTCCCTGCACTTGAGTGTAATAAGCACTATTGTGCTTGAGGTGAAGCAGCTGTGCATCTTTCAATTAAACGTAGTGTATAAAGAACGGGCACATTTCTCTTTCTTGGAACCCAATCGAGAGCTAGAGAGGTAACGGGTAAATTGTCTCCCATTATTTTAGAAATGAGCACAGACGGGTCAGTATCTGGTTTGTTAATGATTGTATGCATCTTGGTGCACACCTGGTGGAACACCGAGGCTTTGATTCGTCCTCGCCTCATTGCATGCCAGGCTATGTGATCGCTTGCCCTTTAGTATTTGAATCAATGAGTTCAATATCAGCAGGGGCGTATTTGACAAATCGGACATAATAATCTGCAGTGCAGGCAACTGTTGTGGCTCCTGGTATGGCTTGAGCAGACTGTATGATGTGCCCGACAAACTCCTTTGCTCTATCCAGCACACCCAGTGAGAGGCATGTTGGCTCTGGCTCTGGAGACTGAGATGAAGATTGACTTGGGTCTTTCGAGTAGTTTGAGGACTTGAGCGTGAGGATTGCTCTGCTAAACCAAAAGAATCAATAAAGTGACTTCATTCTGTTTGCATACCCCAGTTGTCTATTTTGTACAATCAGTTCCATAAATATTACAACTTATTCGGCTTCATTTTAGCATATGTGCAATAAACTGAAGCATTTCCATACCTGTCTGATTTTGTGTGCCAGGCCCTGTAGCTGTTCCTCTGAGGTGGGCAACCTGTCACCTGACAAGGGTCAAAAGCATCAACTTGTTTATCAAGTGATGACTCTAGTGTGGAACAGATACAAAAATGATAGTAGAAATTACTCATGGACTTAATAATCCTAACTGACAACTCTACTCTGGGATAAATACAGCTAATGTTATCTCATATAAACTAAAATATTTGTCTCACCTTGCACTTCTAATTGTCATATCCTGTACCGGCACAGGACAGTCATGCTCTCTGAACGTCTCTGCTGGAGCACATGGCCATCAGTAAAAAGTCTATAGTCTTCGAAAGACTTGTAGCTCTTCATTTTCCTTTTGTCGAAGTCAGAGCGAGACGCTATCAAATAGTTGAAAATATCGTAGAGAGTAAACTCCGGATTACTACAGAAAAATCAGTGGAAAACTGACAATTAGACTCCGAGCATGGGGGCAATACCAATTTCGCACGACTAAAGTCAGGATCACAGGGCAAATTAATTCCAAGTTTAACGCGATCTTGACGTCGGTAATCTGTGGTTGTAACCCCTCTGTCCTTCCAACAACTCTGCAGTTGTTCAACTTTCCAACGCAAAAAATCTGTTTTGTGCGCCATTGTTGTGAACATGAACCTCTTTGTTTGTACCGGGGTCACGTGCCTAGTTACGCCAGGTGCGCTGTTGCGCATGCGTGCATGTGTAATAGGGGTTACCGGGAAAAAGACTATTGCTTTGGCCTGAATCTGGTTGACGCGAGTCAGTGACTTCTCCATACGGACCAAGTCTGTGTTGAGGCCGAAAAGACACTTGGATGGCTGAAGCTGGAGACTAGCGCTGCGCAATCTGTTCAAGGTGGCGCGCATGTGCGCTTTTATCCCGAGAATAAACTACTATATCGTCAATGTGCACCATGCAGATTTTTCCTGTCAAACCAGAGAGAATCGTATTCATGGTCCGCTGAAAAATAGTGGGGGCATTTGTCAACCCAAAGGGCATGCGCACAAACTCAAAAAGACCCAGGTGACAGGTAGTTGCAGTCTTAGAGATGGAATCGTCGTGCATGGGAACCTGTCAATAACCTGACCTCAAATCAAGCGTCGTAATTCATCAAACACATCCTGAATATTGGTGAAGGGGTGACTGTCCTTCCTGTTGACAGAGTTCAATTTCCGGTAATCGACGCAGAAGCGTGTAGTGCCGTCTCGCTTCGATACAAGTGTAATGGGCGAAGCCCATGGGGAGTCAGAGGGGCGGATTACTCCATCCCGCAGCATCTCACCAATACATTGTTCAGTTTGATGACATCTCCCTCCCCTTTAAGGTGGATGAATATCCACTTGATGTTAACGTGTAAGAATTTAACTTTCATACATAATTTGAGAATGGTTTGTGAAAGAATTTCAGTTGAATTTTGTATGACCTTTTACTTTAATTGGTAGATCTTAAGTATTTAATCGTTGTATTAATTTGTTTTAATACTTAATATTATTTTTACTTTTTATTATTTTTATTTCATATTTAACAATTGTTCAACATGGAACATTTAACGAATACGTAATGGGTAGAAATGAAGATGTAAAGCTTAGTAAGCTTATTCATGTAAGTTCCTTAGGAAATAATTATTAATTGTCCTATAAAACGTACAGCAGTATAATGCTGACAGGCTATACAGCTAACAGATTATGAATGGATGAATGAATGGGGAACGATATTGAAGAAATTGGTTTGTTTTAGAATTTAAGGTCGAAACGGTAAAGACCTGTTGCCAGGTAAATGTAAACTGCACTAGGGTGTGGTACTGACATCTAAAGTGAATGATTGGTGTGAGATGAAAAACATTCAATAAGCATGCATACGGGTGCAGAATGATGGCAAGAGAAAAAAATAATAATGCTTAGTGAAGCTGAAGTCAAATGTTTAACTGAAACGTATATAAGGTATGGAAGTTAATTTAAAGTAATAAATCATTTAATCAAGTCTTGTCTGTGGCTTGTTTGTATTTTCGGAAGGATCCACATTTCTGTGTTGAACACCGGGCAGGATACCTCAGACACACAGACAAACTAGGCGTCAGTTTCTAAGGTTGCAGTGTGGGTGCAGAATATATGGTAACAAATGTTGTTATTTGTACAGTTTTGAAAGACGTTTCAGCAATGATGAACCTTCAAATTATAAAAATGTGGCGGTATAGCTGCATCGCATTGTTTTAGCACAAACCTAGAAAGCTGGCACGGAACGGCCTCACATGGCAGGTGGGGTGTCCCTGTGGATCGATTTACAACATTATATGGGCACAAACATATTGGCAGAAGAAATATGTACAAGCAGATGGTATCGGGGTGTGTACCTGAAAAGAGAAAGAAAACGGCGTTAGTTGTCATGGTCGTTGCTAATTAGTCAAGGTCCCCTAGCCTGATGGCTGTGGGCGCTGTTTACATGTTACTGATATTCAATAGTCTCGCCTTCAGGTCTAGGGGACGATAGCGTCTTGAACTGGACAGGCATCCCAGATTTGGGATGCTCCAATCACAAGCCGTGTCTCTCGGTCACTCTCGGGTACTTTTGAGTCGTTGTCTCTCATTGGTTAGTTCTACAAGTTTCGAAGAACTTGTCCAACCGGACGAGTGATTTTTATGATCCGGGCACACATTCTACAACACTCCGATTTGTTGTTTCACGCTGAGTGGCACCGTTAGTCACACAGTCGGCGAGAGAAGCAGACACACAACTGGTTCCTTTTAACTGACTATTACGTAAACATACTGTCGTGCAGTTAAGCGATTAAAGCGCTTGTTGTGGTGCCAATTTGAACTTTTGAGATGCCCCATAATTCCGAAAGACATTCAATGTGTTCCCATTTGACGCAGACCACTACAATGTCCATGACGTCACATCGAACCGAGGGTGCGTATCACAAGCCAGACACGCGAAATTAAGGTCTATCCGGGTCACAACCTTTGCGTTGATTGGTCACGAAGATTAACGAACGTGTCTAATGAATATTCGGACGCGCCAGTTTAAGACCTTATCTTACCGTAGACTCTCGGGCGAGAAGCGTAGCGGAACACCTGGAGTCTGGGACGGAGACTAGTGGCTAATGGAGGAAAAGTGAAAAAAGTTGCTCCGTTATCGAGGGAGTTGGTGCGTGGAGCACCAAGTCTACGTGTGCCGAGAAAAAACGAATGTAAATTCGGCCTTCTTCTCTGGGGAAAGCCACCCCGTTGTGGACTTAGACCTGTACAACATCTCTAGCGAGATGGTCAGCACAAGGTGTGGCATGACTACCACATTCAGCAAAATAGCCATAATATTTGCCATTTCAGAGGATGGAGTTCATTCTAGGAGTAGCCAAATGACCTGTTTACCTGCGGGCCAGCTTATAAAAGCCAGAGGCTAATTAACTAGGCTCCACCTCCTCCCGAGGATTAACTGACTAATTACTGGGGTAACGTGACTGGTTGGCTGCTGTAAACCCCATTGCCATCTGACATGTGCAAGGGGTGGGTGTCTCCGATTGACTAATACTGGCGAGGCAGTACTGAGTGACCAGGGGTGGGCGTGGCTGAAAAGGGTAGGTTATAACTGGTCAGCCATCAGTGGGGCCGCGGGGCTTTTAATTCGAGAAGGAATAGCATTGTAACATAAAAGCAGGGGAAATGTTAGCCTCAACGAAAATGCGAATGCACACGTGACTGTTGGGTATGGAGGCCGTGTATTTTCAGTGAACGTTACGTACAAATTTAATGAAATGACGCATGTAGGCCCTGAAAGAGATGAAAAAGTCCTGAAATATAACTGGTGATTATATTAGATTTTGTGCAATGGAAAGATGCACAGTTATGCCACTGTAGGTCTCTGTTTCACTTATTTCTGTTGAATGCAATCATGCCCGGCACAACATTTTCTGTGGTTCGGTCTTTGAGGTTAGCTGTAAGCTCTTTAATGGCAGTAACTATAAAAGGACCTTTGAACATGGTGGCAAATTTCTGGCTACCTGCTCTTGAGTTAGACTATGTAGAAAAACTACTCGTGACTATGTAGAAAAACTACAGAGCCGACTGCGATGCGGGCCTGCTAACATTTCCTGCGTAGCTTTCATTTTGGCCTCATTCTTTTCAGCGGCTTTCAATGCAACTTTACGACCCTGCAGTTGTATTCGTAGAATATCGTCTAAATGATAGCCTCTGCTTTGAATATTGTCGGCCGCTGCTCTGAGATCTGTGTCCAGGGGTAGTCTTGGGGTGATGCCAAACAAAAGCTCAAAGGGGGACATGTTAATGGTGCGATGTACTATAGTGTTCACTGCAAATGTAACTGACGACAAATATTTATCCCACATGTAGGTTTATCGTGACGAAACGTGCGCAGAAGATTTGTTGGAGTATTATTAACTTGCTGCGTTCTGCCGTTAGTGGAAGGTTAATAAGCGCACGTGAATTTCTGTGTGCCTTGAAATAGTACTTTAAATTCCCTGAAAAGGTTGCTTGTGAAATCAATACCTTTATCTGTCAACAATTCTAGTGGCATGCCGTGAGTGCATATGACCTTGTCATAGAATGCTTTAGCGAGTGTGCTAGCTTCAAGAATTTTAGAAGGCCAGGACACTATGAAACGTGAGTAATGATCTACAACAACGGTTATGTACGCATTTCTGTAAGCAGTTCGTGGCATAGGCTCAATGTTGTCCATTGAGATTCTTTGCCATGGCGTGGTGACTGGTTCAAATAGCGTCATGGTTGGTCGCTCGCGGCGATGTGATCGTTTGGTGACTATGCATTGAGGGCAGCTGTCAACAAATTCCCTGACATCCCTGTACATTCCTGGCCACAAGAAACGCTGTTTTAACGCGGTTAACATTTTATTAATGCCGACGTGACCTGCAGATACTGGGACAACACCGTGTGTCGGAGACTCTCCGGCACAACTAGCGTGAGGCAGACATCACCAGGCCTGGAAGCTGTTGGTCGGAATAAATGATGTAGCATGCCATTTTCAACCATGTAGTCGTTTTCAAGAAGCAAAACCTGTCTGGCTGCTCTACTGGTTGTTGGTAGCTTCTCATGCTTTAACCAATCAATCAAACCGTTACAAAACGTACAGCTAGCTTGCGCTTTGCGAATATTATCATTAGATAAGTCTAGAATTTTGTGCTGCGGCATATTTGTAGTTTTAAAACTGATATCACTGGAGCTAGGTATTATGATCGTGAGACTTAACGTTATGAGGTTGGTTGTTGATAAATGTATTGGTGGTGGCCAGCTCAGTTGACTTATCCGCTTTTGATGCTGACCTTGTGATTACGGGATGCACACTTACCTCTTCCATGTTGCCAGAGACTGCTGCCAAATCGGGAAATGCGTTTATTTCGTCATCAGTGGCACAATGCGTAATGTCATATTCCCGCCTTCTATTGTTAGCCTGGCGTGAGGTTTCACCTGTTTCTCTTAATATGAAGATGGTCTTTACGGGGTTATAAGTAGTTATTAACTTCCTCTATCCCAGGTAATGAGGTGATATATTGAATCGTATATCAACTCTGGGTGATTTCATAATCTCCTCGGATATTTCGTCATCGTTTGCTGACCTTTGCTAAGTTAAGTAATACCTCATGTCATGGGGGTGTATATAAAGTCGAGCGGGATCTCTCAGTTCAGCATTTTACCATGGGTGGCAAACGGATGAGCGATGTGGACTTGTTAAAAGCGGTGGAACAAATTATATACTATACACGCGCTACTTTGCTACTTTGCGCAGTATTCAATAGTGGTCTGGGATAAAGAGGTGGTGTTTTTGAAGAACAACTTCATAAAATGCCACATAGAGTTGGGGTTGAACTGTGTATTAGACTGTGGATATGAAATAGCTGCTGTGACAGAAACTTTGAAACAGGTAGAAGCGTGAGACGAGAGTCGCGTTGAGGTCTCTATTGGCACAGATGTGACGATGAGTTTACGATACCCGGTCCCTATGGTGCTAGTCAAAAAGAGTCACGTGACAATGCAACTGGACGGTTATGCGTGGCATATGTTTGTAGAAGCTTTGAACAAATTAAGACAGCTCTACGGAACCCACGTGGTGAGAGCGAAATTAATGGAGGAATATATGACGGTGGTGTACACAGACACACTTAATAGAAACCCTAGTAACTGAAAAATGCAAAGGATGTCAGATAGACCACCCGAGTCAGCTACAGCATAATTTTTGTTTGATGGCCGAACCAGAGGAACAAGTTCGGATGTGTATGGCGGACAACCTCGAACGTGTTGATTAACTGTATGTGACAAGATTATGGGAATTGAGTATAGATTTGATTGAAATTGTGGTTGGAATGTAGCAAATGGTTGTGTGTGCACTATAGGAAATATTGGTTAGAGTCGGTGAAATCAGATATTGAAATATGTGTAAATAACAGATTGTGTAATAAATGAGTGAAAATATAAAACGTTTTTTTTTATTTTAAATGTATGATATAAAGAGTTTTATGGGTGGTCATTTATGACTAACATAGTCTGAGAATGACATCAACATGACGGATGCGAATAGCAGGTGGTCTGTTTTAAAAGTCAATTTACCGATGCATGCACAACTTACTTGAGAACTGAGAGACAATAAGATAGACAAATTAGTATAGATCAACAGCGCTTGATGGAGCATGGTTACGATTTTGACATGGCTCTTAGTAAAGTGATCGAAGCTAGAGAGTGTTTAATGGATCGTCAGTTAACCGCGTTCATGTCTGAAGATGAGGTGGATTAAAGTAATTATAAATTTCGGTTAAAAACAAGTTTACTGTCAGTAAAGGTTGAATATTTAAAGTGACGACATGGATACTTGTGTAGAATGTGACGATTTTCAGAGAGTCATTGAGACCCAACAACCGTATAGACCCAAGTCAACTGCTCAGGGTGAACAAAGAACCCTGAGGCTAAGGCCCTGTCCTCTGTGTCGATGCGGGTTTGTTACGAAGGGGATTTTGACCCAACACTTGAAATATCACTGTAATTATAAGCTCTACACTAACAATCAAAAATTAAGAAAAACAACAGGCACAACAAAGCAGAGGAAGATTGCGACATCATCGGAAAGCTCAGCTTCCACACTAGAAGAACCCACAACCCCGGTGTGTGTGCGATACCATGTGATCTACCGGGTCTGAAATTAATTCGTCACGTGATGATGAAAAACCCCTTACATCAGCAAAAGTAATTCGTCACGTGATCATGAAAAAACCCTTACATCAGCAAAATTAATTTGTCACGTGATATTGAAAAAACCCTTGCATCATCTAAATTAATTTGTCACGTGATTATGAAAAAAACCCAAACCTTACATCAGCTCGTTCAGGGAGGGGGATAAAAAGCGAACATGGACAGATTTTTGTTTCATTCAGGATTGCGAAGGAGAACAGCAAGGAGTGTGATTACATTGATGGACCGGTGTATAAAAGTCGACGTCGGGGTTGCTTTCAAATAACGCAGTGGTTTAGTAACCCAGAACATTTAACCAATGATTTACAAATTTGCGATCGATGGAGCGGACATCAAATAAACTTACCTGCAGGCGCCTTTCTCAGAAGTGGGACGGCTCTTACATCACTCACCATATCATTGATTGACGTTGAAGCCGGCCAATCAGAGGTTGATAAATAAGAAACTGTTTGTGACGATGTGATTGGCCGAGTGAGAGCCCCATTCCCCTGGATTGAAATTACTCTTGGAAGTTGCGACCATGCGCTTTGATAGTTCCATTTGGTGGCTGCTCATAAAAGCTTACGCGCGGACAAAAGACGGGTGACCTAGGAACGTCGCATTATGGGTGGGATATGATAATAAGCCTTTACATTGAACGCTCATTATTTAGTTGTATTTAAGAACCCTTGGGACACTTCACAAATCATGCATTTAGCCAAACAAATTTACCTGCGAAACATCAAGTATGTACAAGAAGCCTTTTCTGATGCTACTTCACAACCCCACGGTTATTTATTTATCGATTTGAAGCAAGCAACGCCAGATCACTTACGTCACGAACTGACATACTACGACCCAATCAAGTTGTATACCTACAGAAATAAATACCGTCGACCATCGGGCGACCAAAATTCTTACCGCTAGACATAGACCATGGCAGAGCGTCTCAGAAAACACGCTGATACATTACAAGTGATGGCTAAAGCCAAACCCTCTGTCAATAGGGCTTTGATTCACATGGCTGACAAAGAATTGATAAATTGTCTATCTGAATGTGCCCTCAATGTTTTAAAAGGAAACGTATCCTTGACTTCATTTTAGAAGCATAAATTAACCTGACACAAACCAGGTCTGCGCGCTTTGATCTCACCTAAAACTAACGTCTAGAAAAAGAAAAGAGTATTACAAACCAGCCGTTTTCTCCCGGCGTTAATAGGACCTATTTTGAGTATCGCTGGTCCGTTGTTAGGCAAACTGTTCAGCTAATTATGGCGATGAAAATAATGTTGGTTGATCCCCGGATGTTGTCAAGTAGACGTTATGATCAAGCTTCCACTGTCGACGTGTTATCCAACTTGGATGCTGAGATGAGTTATGTCCTGAATCGTAGTGATTTATCAGAGGAGGCTAAAGTAGAATCTTACAACCAGATTTTAACAAAACACCGCGAGTATTACCGCCAGCACAGAACCCCGACACCTCTCAAGACAATAGCTACTGCCCCATCCCTCACACCCAAACAAGAAGATGTGTCTATTGCGGAAGTTGTAGAAACCTTCCCCAATAAATAAACGCCTTCGAAAAAAACCAGACGTGGGTTGGAATGAACGAGGGGAATTAACGATTAAAGGACAAGCTCTTAGTGGAACTAACGTGGCAGATTTCGTTAACGATGCGATGAGACGACGTAAGCACTTTGAACCACAGGGTTGGAAAAGATTTGCTGAAGCATTGCGAGACTCCAAAATTCCCCAAGATTTAGTAGGTCACCCCGATCGATGGAACTCTATCAGACAGAGTGCGACACGAATAGATAAAATACCTGGTGAGGAGGCCGCTGTGACACAAGGTTGGGCGTCATGGAAAAGTTAAGTGTGTATTTCGACCCCGAGGCACCGGCCGCGTATGGAGGGGTGCAGCCATTGGTCAGAGCTATGAAACTCAAAGCATAGGCAGACAGACAATGGTTGAGTGAACAAGATGCGTATACATTACATAAACCGACTTGTCGTCGATTTCGAAGATGACGCTTCATAGTTGGGGGGATTGACCATCAATGGCAAGCAGATTTAGTGGACATACTTCCCTCAGCCAAACAGAACCAAGACATTAAATTTCTCTTGACCTGTATCGATGTATTCTCGAAATATGCGTGGGTAATACCACTAAAAAATAAAACACCAATAATGGTGGAGAATTTATCAACCATATATTTCAGACATTTCTTACGCAACAGGGGAATCGCTTTTTCACCACCCACAATGAAGAAACCAAAGCTGGCATAATCGAGCGGTTTAATCGTACGTTAAAAACTAAAATGTGGCGTTATTTTACCAAACACAACACCAGTGTTTATCGACCGATTCTGGCTTCGCTGGTGAAAGGATACAACCTCAGCTATCACCGCAGCATCAAGCGCACCACGATATTATGACATTATATGGGGAATGCTCTGATGGGGTTAAACAACCTCGGTATAATATCGGTGATCGTGTCCGCATCAGTCAAGCACGGGGTAAATTCAAAAAAGCTTACTCTTCCAATTGGAGCGAGGAGTTGTTTCGGGTGGAGAGCGTTCACTTAGGCTCCCATTATGTGTATACGATAAAGGATGATAATGATAATAAGTATTAGAGGGAACATTTTACTTGGAAGAATTACAGAAAGTGAATGACAAAGCATGATACATAAAAATTATCAAAGAACGTAAACAGAAAGGACAAAAACAATACTTTGTCAAGTGGTTTGGCTACCCTGCCAGTTTTAATAGTTGGGTCAGTGGTATGGAGCTGTATAAAAACTGAGATTTGGAACAGAAGCGTCGTTAGGATGGAAGATCAGAGAAGTGATCGAGTGTGGACCATATTTAGTCGGGATATTCCGAAAGCCAAAATCGTGTTTTTCACACAAATCCACATTTTATATAGCGTAATCATCGTCAGCATCTACAATCTATCGGCGGGTAAAGGAGATAGTAATTTGTGGACTGCTCTGTTAAGCAGTAGCTTATGGTACATTCTTCCCAACCCCACATTGAAACATAAAGCGACGTCATGAGTTTCTTTCTGACCCTGCCTTCCAACAGTTCAATGAATTATCACCCCATAACACGTTACTTTTCTCAATTGCCTAAACCTATACAATTAAAAGGTGATTGGGAAGTGGGATTAGCGAAAATTCAGTGCCCTGTTTCCTGGTACAACATCGAGGGGAAAGTGGGTTTTGTCATAGTGGATCAGGGAGCTGGGTACCATACGATAGACAGACCCGTAGAAGGGGATCCTATGGTCGAGTCCTTGGTCATTCACCTGACCCCCGGTTCCTACAGTGCTGATCAATTGATAGACACGCTCAACATGCGCATCCGCAAATCGCATCTCAGAGGCACTTTTCGATTTCAATTCAATTCCTACTACAGACCGGGAATGTAAAAATAACCAATCCCAAACTTTAAGTTGTCATGACCGAATGTCTTCGTCAAATATTGCGGTGTGAGGAATGTCTTTCCCAGTACGATTCCCAAACTGAATACAAGACTAATGTATTTCGAGGGTTGTACGCACTGTACGTTTATTGTAGTATAATTGAATCACAAGTGGTCGGTGACACGATGTCCACCTTGTTACGCACAGTTCCTGTGAACTACGATCAGATGAACAAAATGGTGACCCAGACATACGAACAGATATTTTATTACCCTGTTGGCACCAAAACTTTTTCTACCATAGAAATTGATACAAGAGACGACACGGGTCAGTCGGTAGTATTTGAAGATGGACATGTGATGGTGACTTTACGTTTCCGTGAAACCAAGAAGAACTTAATTTGAGTCTCAAGTCATCACCGTCATGAGTTTCTTTCTGACCCTGCCTTCCAACAGTTCAATGAATAATCACCCCAACAACACGTTGACATGTTACTTTACTCGACTCCGCAAAGCTGCACAGTTGGAAGGGTACAATGTTACTGAGGACGAGGGGTTTGTTGTCATGGATCGCGTGGCTGGTGCGTTTAATCTCCCAGATGTCTGTTGCAGCGAGCAATATGACATTGTGAGTGAATTTGCGGAGGTCCATCCCAAATATTTTCATATTACCCCAGGTTTTTATACGACCGGATCGTTGATAGAAGACATCGCATCCAAGTTAAAGGAGCAAAATGAGGAGCGAGTGCGTCTCACCTACAATCAAACAGGACAGACAGCAACTATGACCCTAGACAATGAGTCAGTTGTAGTTTACATGGACGAGGGGTTGCGTCAAAACTCGGTTTTGAAATGGGGATTTATGAGACATTGTTGACCCTGATCGAGGTTTGTACGGATTTTGCGTCTATTGTAATCTCATCAAAGCTTAGATGGTAGGAGACACTGTGGTTCCCCTTCTGCGTATTATTCCAATCAATCACGATCGTTGCAGGCAGTTGATCAACGGCACATATAAAAAAATATTTTATTACCCGATAGCCACCAAAACTTTTTCTACCATAGAAATCAATATAAGAGATGACACCAGTCGACCCATTCTAATCGAATCTGGTAAAGTGACATTGACGTTACATTTCCGTAAAACCAAGAAAAATATATTTTGAAAACCATGGCTGATATTTACACCCCGTATTATCTAAACCAAGCGGGTGGTGGGCTCCTGGTGTTTACCAGTGCAAGGAGTCAGCGTGGGCATGGACTTGGTAATGTGCTTGGTGGTCTGGCTAAAATGTTGTTACCGCTGGTTCGAAAAAAACATGCCTTAAAAACAGGAGTGAGGGTGGTTGGAGTCTCTGAAACAGTCGGCTAAGAAACGAATGTTACAAACCAGAAAACGGGTAGTCGCAGGGCTCCTATTATTTTTTCCCCTCTGTTTAGTCGGTGTTGTATTTGGTTTTGTGAGCTATGTGTTATCCAAGCCAACCATTTGTCCACTACACCACGCTTTGCTTCATTTCCGTTCTGTTCTCCCCTGATGTAAGTTTTTCCCTTTTTGTGGTAGCGATTAAAGATGATTGAGGGTCCGCCCACTATTCCATTTTTTATCAACAAATAGATGTCGTTGTTTTGTTCGTCTGGTAAGGTGAAATAATCTTCCAAGTCTTGAAACAAATATCGCATGGTTAATCCAGGCACTGATATTCCATCCTTTAACATATCTATACCTCTCTCATTGTACAAAAACGACTCTGTTTCTCTATGGCTTCCAGAAAATGTTCGACATCTAAATTGTTGTAATATATCAAAAGTCTTTAAAGTCCGCATATGACCTGCTTCCCACGCTTCTCGACATTCAGCTTATTGGTCAGCTGAAATGTTTTCTTGTTTTAACGCACTGTAAAAAGCTGCATGGGGTGGTAATTCTTTTATGTTCAAACGATCGAGAGTCACCCATTCATAAGGGAAATACCCCTTTTTCTGTTCACATTGATAGACTCGTAGGTATTTGTCGTATATATATCCAGGTGCAATAAAGTTGGTGATATCCAAAATCCGTACACGGTCTGTTTCAATGCACGTTTAAATTTTTTCCACTTTTCCACAGCTTCTGACAGGTACCACAAATAACATAGGTTGGGGCGGGAAACCGACCCAGCCGCATTTTGTGCAGAGTCGAATTTGTAAACGTTATCGCATAAGTCCTTACCATTCCTCCTTGCAAGGAAAGAGGCTGCTCCAATTTTTTATCCCGCGCGGATAGGCTCAGGTGACCAGCGTTCTATTGTCATTTGGAATTAGATTTCAACGACATCAAATCACTTGTTCTCTGTTTCCGAACCTCGTGCTACCAGTTTTCAACCTCTTTCCGCAAAACCGCTTTTCAATGCCAACCTCGTGGACATAGCAAGTTGCAACCAACCTTTCCTACAGTCATCATATAACCCGATCAGGTGATTTTATTCACATTTCTCCTTATCGCTTGTAATTGAAGCGCCTTTTTCATCTACTGCTGCTCTGTTCTTGGTAAGATCATCCTACTTTTTATCTTAAATAGTAAGTAATATGTGAAGAAAACATAGCAGCTGACAAAAACTAGCTA
Source organism: Urechis unicinctus (assembly GCA_034190875.2). Classification (NCBI taxonomy): domain Eukaryota; kingdom Metazoa; phylum Annelida; class Polychaeta; order Xenopneusta; family Urechidae; genus Urechis; species Urechis unicinctus. The sequence continues at coordinate 14,419,151 of CM067349.1, forward strand.
CGTCCCTAATATTTAGCGAGAATACAATATTGTACAGATCATTTGTTTTATAACGAAATCTATGGGTTAGTGTACCAGGTTTGCTTGGGGTAAACCGCGTGAGTTCGAATTTTGTTGACAGGTCTACGGCAAATATATCCCACCTTTATTGAAATATACATACAGAGCGATATACATTTGTAGGATATGCAGAATTCGGTCACTAAAGTTTAGTCTGAACCAATGTGTTTGGCTTAGGGGCTATATCTGACTGCATGGGTGTATAATATACAGTACATAATGAAAGGCCATGTTCGTTAACAAAAAATCCACCCCAAAACACTATATAATGTCTTAAGTCAATATGGACAGAGATCAAAATGCCTGTGTGCACCGTTGTAGGCTGTCGTACGAGCCGAGAAAAAATGCAGAGGACTGTCATTCTATGCAGTTTAGAGACCAAACAATTTCAAGTGGCAGAAACAGCTTATCCAAGCAATCAACGGGAGTGACAGGTCATTTAACCTAAAAAATGCCCTTATCTGCTCCAGGCATTTTGCTCAAGCTTGTTTCAATATATCTGGTAGGTTTGTTAGTAATATTTAGTTGATAAATTAACTATTAATATGTATTACGGCTTATTTGGGGTATCATTTAATATGTATACCCTGAAAGTGGACTCACCAATTATTTAATTTACTTCATAGATTAACTGAGACAGGTATTGGTTGCAGAATACTCTGGAAAGGCATCGCTTAAAGTACGGAATCTCCCCACAGAATGGCTTCCTTCCAAGTGGAAGCATTTTTAAAGCTCTTGAATATTAGGATTATATACGAAATCGGCTATTTTGAATCATTTTAATGGAATTTTAATTGTCTGTATATATGTAAATGTATTTGAGGTGGAAGATGAAATAATGCCTGATCTCGAATTTGGAAAATACTAGCACGCGATAATTTAGAAAGGTGGAGGAAATCTTGGCAATTGGAAATAGAGGTTTGGCTGAGTGGGATTAAAACTACATGTATCACTAATAAAGTGGATGGGTCAAGGGTTGTAATGGGTGATAATGGAGAATTACAGCCGTGCCACGGTGTTGTTGATGTTGGGCTGCAAGATGTAGCTCAAAGGGTTGGCAAAGATTGCTACCTTGAAGTGATTTATATGGGCCAAGGTATCACTACCAGTGTGACACGGTCTTTAGAATGTTTAGGTGAGGGTGGCTTTTTCAACCTGACAAAACAATTAAAAGGTGAAAAGAAGCAGACAAGAAATTTCGACGCTAGAAAGCTCCATTGGCATCGGTAGGCAAGGATAGGCTATCCAAAGCTTTACAAGCACAGAGGACGAAAAATATTCAGCTTCAGAGAGATAACAGAAGGTTACAGATAAAAATTGAGACTACAGGTTTCATAGAAAAATGCACTCATCGTTGGTAGAAGCCATTGACAATAAGACCCTAACAAGTCCATTTGTCAAGCTCTTTTTGGCAGAACAAAAGAAGAACTTTGCCAGGAAAACCTCAGGACATAGGTGGCACCCAATAGTTATTCACTTGGTTCTCATGCTACATTAGCAAAGCTCACAGTCCTATAGTTCTCTAAACGAAAGTGGTCTTGAGACTGCCCGGAGAAACAACATTACATCAATGCAATCAATCCAGAGCAGGGTTTTCAACCCCAGGTATGATCACTCAAATGAATTTGTTTCCTTTACAATTTTCCCTATGATAGCTTCAGTAGAGCAAGTGATTGGTAAACCAATTTGCTTATTTTTTAAGTATACATTGCTTAATATTACTTGATTAGGTCATTAAAGAGTTAATGAAAGAGTTTGGTGCTGAACAGCGCTGTGTTGCACTCCATGCTGAAATTACTATTAAATCAGATATGGTAAGTAGTTTTGAATGCATTAATAAACTTTCTGTTTAAATTGTGGTTTTCAAAAGTGATCAATGTTATTTCTCAGATTGAAACAAGTTTTCTTCCAACATAATTTCAAGGCATTCAACGAGAGATCTGGTGATTTAGAGGGCACCACTTATGACAGGAACGACATAGCCAATCATGTCTTGGTATTTATGACAGTTTGTCTCACCAGCCACAATCCCCTTAAATTCAGTCTTGGTTATTTTGGAACCAACAGTGCCACTGCTGATTGGATGTATCCTCTATTCTGGAAGGCAGTGTGTCACTTATAAGGCAGTTGTGGTCTCAAGGTAGCTGAGTATGCATGTATATGTGTTATGCATTCCACCTTCCGCTTAGTTTGGCCAGTTGTTTTGCCAATCTAAACTAATCACATTGGTGTAATTGTTGTGTACCTACAATTCCATTTTTACCAAGCATTCAGCTTTTTGATAGTTGGTCTCATCAGCCATATGAGTGCATTACAATGCCTCGCCCAACCAAAGGCTCATTACAATGCACAGGGCAAACTTTACACCGAATTAATTTGATCCTGATCAAAACATCTGTTTTATTTCTGCTCTCCCCATCTGGAAAAGACCATCAGGAACAACCTTGCTAACTCAGGTTCTGGGTAGGTTTCATGGCTTTACAATAAATGAAACTATCTACTCGTGCATGAAACTATAAATTGGTTTAACAATCACTTGCTCTACTGAAGCTATCATATGGAAAATTGTAAAGGAAACAAATTTATTTGAGTGATCATACCTGGGGTTGAAAACCCTGCTCTGGATTGATTGCATTGATGTAATGTTGTTTCTCCGGGCAGTCTCAAGACCACTTTCGTTTAGAGAACTATAGGACTGTGAGCTTTGCTAATGTAGCATGAGAACCAAGTGAATAACTATTGGGTGCCACCTATGTCCTGAGGTTTTCCTGGCAAAGTTCTTCTTTTGTTCTGCCAAAAAGAGCTTGACAAATGGACTTGTTAGGGTCTTATTGTCAATGGCTTCTACCAACGTTGAGTGCATTTTTCTATGAAACCTGTAGTCTCAATTTTTATCTGTAACCTTCTGTTATCTCTCTGAAGCTGAATATTTTTCGTCCTCTGTGCTTGTAAAGCTTTGGATAGCCTATCCTTGCCTACCGATACCAATGGAGCTTTCTAGCGTCGAAATTTCTTGTCTGCTTCTTTTCACCTTTTAATTGTTTTGTCAGGTTGAAAAAGCCACCCTCACCTAAACATTCTAAAGACCGTGTCACACTGGTAGTGATACCTTGGCCCATATAAATCACTTCAAGGTAGCAATCTTTGCCAACCCTTTGAGCTACATCTTGCAGCCCAACATCAACAACACCGTGGCACGGCTGTAATTCTCCATTATCACCCATTACAACCCTTGACCCATCCACTTTATTAGTGATACATGTAGTTTTAATCCCACTCAGCCAAACCTCTATTTCCAATTGCCAAGATTTCCTCCACCTTTCTAAATTATCGCGTGCTAGTATTTACCAAATTCGAGATCAGGCATTATTTCATCTTCCACCTCAAATACATTTACATATATACAGACAATTAAAATTCCATTAAAATGATTCAAAATAGCCGATTTCGTATATATCCTAATATTCAAGAGCTTTAAAAATGCTTCCACTTGGAAGGAAGCCATTCTGTGGGGAGATTCCGTACTTTAAGCGATGCCTTTCCAGAGTATTCTGCAACCAATACCTGTCTCAGTTAATCTATGAAGTAAATTAAATAATTGGTGAGTCCACTTTCAGGGTATACATATTAAATGATACCCCAAATAAGCCGTTATACATATTAATAGTTAATTTATCAACTAAATATTACTAACAAACCCACCAGATATATTGAAACAAGCTTGAGCAAAATGCCTGGAGCAGATAAGGGCATTTTTTAGGTTAAATGACCTGTCACTCCCGTTGATTGCTTGGATAAGCTGTTTCTGCCACTTGAAATTGTTTGGTTTCTAAACTGCATAGAATGACAGTCCTCTGCATTTTTTCTCGGCTCGTACGACAGCCTACAACGGTGCACACAGGCATTTTGATCTCTGTCCATATTGACTTAAGACATTATATAGTGTTTTGGGGTGGATTTTTTGTTAACGAACATGGCCTTTCATTATGTACTGTATATTATACACCCATGCAGTCAGATATAGCCCCTAAGCCAAACACATTGGTTCAGACTAAACTTTAGTGACCGAATTCTGCATATCCTACAAATGTATATCGCTCTGTATGTATATTTCAATAAAGGTGGGATATATTTGCCGTAGACCTGTCAACAAAATTCGAACTCACGCGGTTTACCCCAAGCAAACCTGGTACACTAACCCATAGATTTCGTTATAAAACAAATGATCTGTACAATATTGTATTCTCGCTAAATATTAGGGGCGTAGCTAGTTTTTGTCAGCTGCTATGTTTTCTTCACATATTACTTACTATTTAAGATAAAAAGTAGGATGATCTTACCAAGAACAGAGCAGCAGTAGATGAAAAAGGCGCTTCAATTACAAGCTTTCGGCATGCGTACTTTGTCATACATGATTTGATTACAGGTCGTTTCGTGATAACTACAAATCATTCTTTAGCCCTACTTTTTACGGAAGGTTTTTGTAACTACAACTACATCCCACCATTGTATGCTGAAGCATAACAACTGTTAGCCAGACCTCATCTTGAATTCCTGTTCCAGTGCCATTGCCTTTAGATTTTATTCAAGTAAGTCGATTGATAACAATAGATATAAATCCTTAGCACATAACAATATATTTCTAACAAGGATAGTATGCATACAAGGTGTAAATACCAAACTAAGGAACAAATGATCATTTGATAAGATCACAATAAAATCCAAATTTACTGGTGCAGAGTTATTGTTGGAGAAGGCACAGCACATTGGCATGCTTTAAAGAAAGAAGAAGTTGAGTATTTCTTTGCCTCATAAGACTCCCACAGTTGGAATAGATGAATATGTTGTTCACGGCTGGCTAGATGATGTCAGTTATTGCTCAGCTACAAGTTGGTATTGGAGATCTACAGTGACTTCTTCTTGGTGGGGGAAGGGAATGAGAAGATAAGGCACGAGATTGTCTTTCATAGCCCGGTGACTGAAACGAGTATGCCATCGTTTTAGGTCATTGTTTGTTCGAACAGCTCTTCTGAAACTGCACCAGCTGCTGACTGAACATGTACATCCCTTAATCAAGTTGTCCTCAACGTATTTTAAGAGGGCAGATTGTTGTTGTGTGGACAGTACTTTCAGTCTTAAGACAAAGGCTTCTAGGATATGTCTTTTTGGCAAATAAGCAAGGGATAAGAACTTTCTTATCAAAATGTGTGTTGGTCCTTGTTGAATGTACGCTGTGGCAAGACCTAATGATTGAACTTTTCTCTAAATAGCCTGAGCCCAATGAAAAATGCAACCGTGAAGATGGACATTGAGAACTTGACGAAGGGAGTTCCACTGCGCAGTTGTAAAATCCAACACTACTTCTTGCCCATCCGGTAACATGTTCTTTAAGGTGGTGATAACCTCAGTGTAATCGTCTTGTTGTCTTTGGCTCATTATTGATACAGCCATCAGATAGCAGAAAAGCGTGAATGGAGAGAAGCTGTTTGTAACGGCGATCGAGCAACTTTGAAAGTGGCATCCACATACCATTGCTTGGCGTCAGCAAGTAGCCGGAGTTGTTTGTCTGTAGCCATTACTACATGACGTGCTGTGACTTTGTCATCGCTTATCATTTTGATGTCAGCACGGATAAAATTGACCGGGTATCCGTCAGATGCAATGTCAAAGTCTAGTTGGTCAGTATGGTGAGGCCTTGTTTTCTGGCGGGCACGGTTTCAATCCCTTGAACAGATGGGTTAAGGGTATTGTATGCTTTCATAGCTTTAGCAGACTTAAACACTTCCTCTGTACACCTTTCTTTGACTTTGACATAAACTTTGGTCGCCATCAAATTATGAATTATGAATTGCTGGACCAAGAATAAAGCGTGTACCATGCTGTGTTACAGATGCGGGGCATCTATTATCTTTTTGACGAATACTGCACCACCAATATGTCGCTGTTTCTGTAGTTTTGCGCGTAGTATAAGCATATCCGTCACTGTTGTGTAGTCTTTGTTTGCCCCTCTTTGTGCCTGTTGCTTCCCATTTCAGCGGCTGCATTGCTGAAATCATCAGCAACAGGTTCAGACTAGACTGACCTCTTCACAATATCCAGGACTGATTCAATCGATGAGTTAAAAGTGAATAATTGATATTCTGCGATGCTCTCACAATTGGGATTGATTGAAGATACATTGGGTGACTTGTGTTGTCTTATATCGTCGACACCATCGATGGAAGAAGAACGAAAATGACTTGCTGTCTGATCATCGTCCTTTTCTGACTGATTGTCTAACACATTCGGGACAGTGCCATGCTGATATGATTGCACCCTCCATCAGCATTTTTCCTTCAAGCTCTGTACACACTTTTTAAGATACCACTCTCGCAGGTTTTGTGTCTTCATGCATGACACATATCAGAGAGCAGACCCTCCTGGCGAGCCCTCACAATTTGTTTGTACCCACTGCAACACTCGGATTCCATCATAGCAGAGAAAAGTAAACTAATGGTCTGAATTTAACGGGACGTAATATAAGGAACTCTTATCAGCGTGCGTAATTGCGAACAGCGCTCGTGCGTTACGTCGCGCGTGTCGTTGACGTCTGCGTCATGGATAGCCGCGCTTCTTGTTAACTTGGCGAATGCTTTAGCCAAGTTATGCTCATTAGTTCGGTTTGCTCATAAGTTCGGTTTGTGAATAGTTTTCCCAAGCGCCTAAGGTCGACAAATCGTGGTTTCAGTCAAACTCTTAAGAAAATTAACCCCCAAAATTAAATTGCCTATAAAGTAATTAATAACCGTTCAAGGGCAACAACAATTTTGTCAAAGGTTATCATGACATGATTAGTTGTATCGTAGATTTTCATGATTGTTGATTGCGTCAGTTCGGTTCGAATTGCATCAAAATTAATCAAAAATACAACAAGTATGAATACCAATCTTGCGGCGTTCAACGCTTTGATTTTTAAAATGTATTCATAATCTGGAAGTATTTTACAATAGCAAACTTTTTCTTAATATATGTAATTGTAAATAATCCAATGTTAACTAAATTCTAGCGTGTCAAAAATCTCTAATAGCAAAAATCTGTCAAATTCTTTTAATTCGCAATTGGCATCCAAATTACCTTGACCTTTGTATAAACCCAAGAAATCCAATTGCCGTTAAAACAAATAATATCCATTCCATAGCAACAAAATTTTGTACAAAGGTTCTCAGTGATATAGTTAGTTGCATCGAAAATTTTAAACTTTTCAAAAAATGACAAGTTCAATGCTTGATACCTCCATGCTTTAGAATTTGATTTTAAAAGAATTTACATATTCTGAAAGTATAATGTCATTGTAAACTTTTTCTTAATATATGTAATTGTAAATAATTCTTGGTTGAAAAAATTCTAGAAAATTTCTGGTAACCTAAACCTCTTAAATTTTTAATTAAGCAATTTATAAACTAATAATAATCAAATCGTAAAAAATATTTTCTGAAACTGATTCAATTACCAAACATTGATAATTGACATGAGCTATCAAAATAGTCGTCGTTTTCAAAGCGCGTTGCGTTGGAAAAACAAAATCACGTTGTCGATTTTCGTCAAATTTTGGATTGCTAATAAAATAGTAAATATCAGTGCAGTAGCGTTAATAATAAACTCAATTGTTGACATTAACAGAGCAAATCTTATTCTTAAATTTTAATTGCTATCGGTTGCCTCACTTCCGGTCTCGAATGAAACAAAGATAAAACGGGCTAATTTTGTTCGATTCTGACAAAAATAACTGATTACAGCTAGTAAATTTCGTATAGCTTTCACATAAACTCAGATGAAAAGATTGTGGTAGCACGAAAATTGGAAACAAAAAGAAAAATGGACTGAGCGGGGATTTGAACACCGGCCTCTTGCATGGAAAACTAAATCTCTGCCGGTACGCCATGCGTTCACACATGAACAAATTGAACTTGCGCTGGCATGTATGGCTTGCGTGCAAGTATGGCACGGCGCGGTACTATTTAATGAAAAAGCTTTTCCTTATGTGAGCCAAATCATTGTCTATCTATCTTGGACTCGGAAAACATGATTCCTTCAATATATTTGATTGTTTTTAAATTCATCAATATGCAAGTGATGGTCATGAAAATTGGTTGAATTGTGGTTTCCTGATACAGTTCGCCAAGTTCACCCATGTTTAAATTTGGCAGGCGATTCATTCCGCATTAATTGTGGAAATTTCGAAATTGTATTTTTTAAGGTCGGCAACAATGTTGCGCAGAACCCAGACTTTTTTAACATTGACCCCAAACAACAGTCAAGGTCATCGAAAATGTGAACATTTTCAATATGTTCGGGGATTATTGTTCGATCTTAGACAAATTTACACCACTAAGCAATTGAATTAAGCTACAAATTGTAGCTTAATTGAATTGCAAACTTCTGTAGAATATCTCCTGTGGTAAATAAATCAGTAGTTTTCCAGAGCGCCTAATGTGGAAACATCGTGTTATCAGTCCAAATATTAAGAAAATTAACCCATGAAATTCAGTTGCCTATAAATACATTAAAAACCGTGTTATGGCATCTTATTTGTTGTCGTAGTTTGTCAGTGACATGGTTAGTTACATCGCAAAATTTCATGGTTGTTGATAGCGTCATTTCCGTTACGGAAAGCATTAATGCTCCAGCAAATGATAAATTGGTAATGAAAAACTAGTATTTGGAATGACTTCGTTAAAAATGGTTTGAGTTCATGTTTTTATATTAAAGGACCGAGAAATAAAAACACTTAGGATTTCAAAGAGTTTATCAAACATTCCACCACAGACAATATACAACTAGAGGTGCAGGTAAGTACTTATTTAAGGAAAAATCAGTTCACAAGACTTCACAAATTAAGTAACAGAAATTGTGAATATACATGGAATAAAGCCCGTCATCTTTGAAGTAATCCCTGAGAAAGTGGTCATTGGCAATTCCATTTTGGTTTGCTGGGGAAGAGCTGCAGGATAGGTATGCGGAGGCGAAGTTGTCAAACTTGTTCCTGAAAGGCGAAGTATGGCATTGAGCGGTAACTGTATGTCCTGGGGTCAAAGTCTCCATTCCAAGAAGTTGCTAACCTCAGCTTCAGGATCTGAGCGTTGACAGGCGATCCCTTAAACGTTTTTCTCTGATGGAAGTTCTGTAGGGCCAGACGCTTTGTAATCTACAAGTGCATAGAGCACAGCACACAGGTGCTCAGAGAGTGCCTCTGGGCCCATACCTGCACCACAATCACACTGACACTCGTTGATGACGTCATGGATGTAGAGAACTACATTCTCCACAGACTTCCTCATCTGCGCACAGCATCGACCTATCACTTGGTCAGAGTAAATGTCAGAGGTAGCTCGCAATGGAATTGAGGAATCCTTCAGCGTTAAGTCCATTTGCATCCTTGATAATTTCTTTATTGAGGGAGCGGTGATATGCAGCAACCTGGACCATATCAATGCAAGGTGGCAGGGTGTCCCTATGCCTGATAATGCACAAACACAATAAGCTTAGAACACACAAGCATATTCAACATGGCTTACTTATTACTCAAACAAATACAGGGGTAACATGGTAAACTTCTTACTGATAATCATTCATAACTGATAATTTAACAGTAATGAAAATACATTGGTATAAACTGGTAAGCCTACTAATAATCAATCTGGATATTACATGGTTCCCTCGGGTGTGTTGATGTGGTATTACTGGCCACCATCTTCTACTCCATTGCAGTTGTTAATGCGATCATAAGCTTCAAGCCTGCAGAAAAGATGGCAACACCTCAATAAACCACAACTGTATTGACATGGTTATACATGTGGCGATAACAAGCAGTTTCGTAATAATCCCCATACCCAGGCTTCTGCTTGTATTTAACTTGGTAGAAATGGTGGGGATGAGGGTAGGAATAGGCAAGGCACTCGCCCCTGGTGTTTTGATGATCTGATGACACCTTAGGCGCGAATGTGAGAGATCGAAAGTAGTAAATAGCGCGGCGCTGTCAGAGGCGGAGTTTCTTTGCCTAGGGTAGGAAACACTAACCCGGTGTTCTTGTTATTTATAAAACAACTGCAACAGATTTTCTGATCGAAGGGGAGACGAATTAGTATAAACACAATTAATAATAAAGTAACAGAGTGATTACATGGAAGGAACTGGGTCAGATTAGTGAGTCATCCCAACGTAAATTCAAATATACGGATCGAACAAACGATTACAACTTACCTCTCATTAAGTTAATTTTTTCGTCTACAAAGCTTCGCATTTCAGCTTCTTCTGCTCTATTTTCAATTATTATACATTTTCGCCCGAAATGTTGCGCGCTCTCTTGCACTGTAAAGGAACAGGAAGCGGCCCTTTGCGGGAGAAAATGATTGTTGTATGGTCAGACGGCCGTACTAATCCATGCGTTATGATTTTCTCCGAGGATATCAACAATATAACTTGAAAGGTTTCGATAAAAAATATCGTAGTACTCAATCTTCTATGTATTAGACCTCCGGAATCGGCGAAGGACCGCAGTTCTCGGTGGTGCCGCTTAGCGGATTAAAACTCGCGGTCTCTCAATGGGCGCGCGTCTACGGGTGATGTACGAAGAAAATGGGTTAGAGTTGATATAATACTTTCATGCTGCATGTGTGAATATTTCAATGGCCTGTATTGGTTCGGCTTTCGGTTGGAAATCACAAGCTCCACCAAATTATGTTGCATTGTGGGAGTCGCCCATGTTGAGGTTTGAGCAAAGTTTCTCGACGTGTCGCACTTTCGTGATGAAACTTAACAATAATACAATACTGTAGCAATCGAAACAGACCTCGTGTCAATTTTTGTGACAAAATCCTTCATTTTGTCGCATATTTTCATGGCCCTGGGGGATAACTTTTAATTTTGACATCGGAATGTTAGGAATTTCGCAGGCGGCTCTTCGCCAAAACATCGTGGACGACAGTATGTAAAGGTGAGTTCAGCCAAGCGTTGCATGTATAGGGTTAGGGTGCACATGTATGGACTTATTATCTGCGTTCAGATACGAAGGTGAACATATTAAACCGGGTCGCTTTACCTGTCCTTGAACGCTTCCTCTTTTCTCCTCGGTTTGTATTCTGGTTCAGACAAACGCTCATAGCACTTCGCCAGCTGACAGAGCAAACAAAAGAAAAGTTGTTTCAATCAATCCAGGTATGTAAACATTTTGCGTAAGCTCGTTTATATATGCTAGAGTGTGATTAACTCGAGAGATCCACACATAACTTTATGTAGTTACTTGCATGAACTGCTGACTTGCATATAACAGAATGTACATATTTGTGGAACTATTTCAATATGTTGGTATTGCGCGGCTAATATCTACAACCACATGAACCAACAACTACCCCACATCGACAATCACCCCACATCGACCACCACCCAACATCAGCCGCCGTCCAAACATCCAGCACGACCACCAATTGACATCACCCCACATCGACTATCACCACCCCACATCGACCGCGACCCCACATCGACCATCATCCCACATCGGTCACTGCCCCAATCGACCACCACCCTACAACGACCGCCGTACAAAAATCGACCACCACCCCACATCGACTATCAACCCACAACGACAACCATCCCACATCGACCACCACCCCACATTGATCACTGTGCCACATCTACCGCCTTCCAAACATCCACCACCACCACCCACATCTACCCCCTAACCCACATCGGCCACTGCCCCCATCGACCACCACCACACATCGACCACCGTCCAAAAATCGACCACAACCCCACGTCGACCATCACCCCACATGAACCACCATCCCACATCGACCATCACCCCACATCGACCACAATCACACATCGACCTTCATCCAATATCATTCACCACCCCACATAAACCGCCTTCCAAACATCCACCACCACCACCCATGTACCACCATCCCATATCGACCATCACCACCCCACATCGACCGCCGTCCAAACATCGACCACCACATCATAATGACCAAACCCATCGACCCACATCAACCGCCTTCATACATCAACCACGACTGCACAATGTCACCAAGTCGAAGTTTTCCCTTCCATAAAGGGGATCAATGCATGTCATTGGGCGGGGATTAGTTAATGTCATAAGGCGGTTGGTTGGGGGGTATTAGTGAATGGACAGATAAGTGCAGGAGTGAGTTAGTTAGTTATTGTGTAAGTTAATAGGTGACTGGGTGGACGAGCGAGTGAACGGGTGGGTTAGAGAATGTATATGTGCTAGTGCGTGAATGACTAAGTGTACCGATGCAATCCATTCCAAACGGTAGCGGGTTAGAGTTTCAATAAGCATGAGCAGGACCGGGTTTTGGTCAGAGCGGAAACGTAATGTCGATAAAGTTATTGGAGACACGACGCACGCACACATGCATACACAAACATACACACACAAACACACACACACACAAATACACACATACACAATCACACGAATATATACACACATACGCACGCACATATACACATCATTTAAATTGACAGCAGAACCGTTAGATTGAAATGATGGCAGCCGAGCGTTTACAAACTTTACAGAGATGGCACCAGAATATTTGCATAGAAGTGATTGCACGTGCATCTTAACATGAAAATGATGACACTCGAAACAATTGATTGGAATGATGGTATTAGAACCTTTAGAATAAAGTGATTGCACTTGCATCTTTAGATTAAAGTGATTATACGTGCCATCACTTCAATCTAACTGAAGTGATTGCAAGTGAGCATTAACATTAAAGTGATGACACGCACGACTTCTAATAGAAGTGATGGGATTTAAACCTTTAGATTGAATTGATTGCACCGGAATATTTAAAACCTTTTGATCAAAGGGATGGCGCTGGAAAATTTAGAACCTTTCGATTGGCGTCAAAGCTTCATAATCTTTATATTGCTATGATCTGAGCTGTGTTAGCATCCGGACCAATACGTTCGATGAGTTGGCAGCTTCTCAGTGCGATTGATGGTTTTGACAGACGGTGAACCTCACCAGCAAGTTAAGGCACTCTGGCTTTTCGCGGACAAATCGATGTCATTTTTTTCGAGCGGCTAAACCTTTGTTCAACTCCACGCGTTAAGAGTTCAAAGGTAGACGAGGATGTTTGTCGGTGTTGGGTGACGTTCTCAAATCAAAATATAGTTACCTTTTGGAAATTCCATTAAAACAAATTCAATCTGCTATCTCTATAGACAAATTAAACTTTTTGTGAGGGTGATATGCGCTTACCCTGGTATATATCAAACGATTTTAAATTCAGTGGATAGAGAAATGTTGAGGTGTTTGATATGACATGTCTTTGACTTCAATCGCTTTCAATTTATATGCAAATGGATAAGATTTAGTAATATATTCACCATGAATGCAACTAGCAGTAGGGTGATGGAAACTGTGACACCAGGGGGCTGATGCAACGAGGGGTATTCTGAAAAGCTGTCTTGTAGATGGGACCCCACATTGACCAAACTCGACCGCGTTCGACCTTTTTATCGGCAGCATACGCAGTCCTCTGCCGCCCGTTGTATATGCGTAGTCCTCCCCCTACCCTGTTGAATGCAGCGTGCGCTGTTCTCTCGCTTTCAATCGCTATCATCTATGTTGATTAATTAATGATGGTGGCTATTCAACTAACAAACACAACAACCAAATTATCAACGGGCATTACCTGGATAAGGCAAGAGGCTGATTGAGGTAAATGAGTAATAGAGGTGAGAGGTTTATTGGGATAAATGCGGTTACCTGGTTGACAGCAACACCGATTCATTTTCAACCAGTGCTGTGTGTTTAGCCTATACACGAATGAATAATCAAGTAAATTAAATTATGAGCTATAAATACTCGAAATCTGAAGATTAATACTGCCTTCATTTGATGAAGTATATGAACCATGTTTCCCACTTGTGACAGTGTTAAAGTCATGGCGTTGTATCAGCATGATATGTTAAAGTCACGGCGTCATATCAGCGTGATGTGTTAAAGTCATCGAATGAAACATAGCAAAACACTAATCCAATATCTAGCAGTCCATGTATCTATCCAAAAATGACCTCTATTTCCATATCTATGTTTTCTGCGTTTTTGTGTCGTGTAGGATTGAAAAGTGTCCACATGGTAAACGCACATCCTTTTAGTGGCCGTGATCATTTTATTTGGATTTGACTCAGAGCGTCATTAGGTTAATTATCACTCGATTATCCCATTCGAATGCATTTGTAACCGTTTCATTGATTTAATGGGCATGAAACTACAAAACACATGGCAGTTACATTGTGGCATCTTAATGCAATCAGATATTAATTTTTACTTTTCAGACACATTTTGCAATCAATCACTCGTCGTTAGAACTTTGGTTGACTACTAGCGTGAGATTAACTTCGCCATACCAGCTCCCTGTCACTTTTGTGCCGCGTGACTGTCACGCACTGTAATAGCTAGGGCATCAGCAAATCGTTTCCATTCTCGACCACCAACTCAAAATGTTTGGCTAATGTCAGCTCTCGTAAGTGGTGGGGTCGAGCCCCTTGTTATGGTCCAATGAGTGTTTCATGGAAGTAGAAGTGTCTCTTTAGAATTTCAGTGTGATGCTTACCTTCTCTCCATGGAAGACATGTTTGACGCTACGCTAACATAGCATCTCTGCAATAGTTAACGGAGAGCATGCGATTTGACCCGGTTTTGACCAATGACCCGGCGATAACAAGCGGTGCCCGTCAAACATAAACAAACATGAATGGTCAACAAGAATGGAGCTTATCGGGGAAGCTCGGAAGTAAGTCCTTCTGTGGGAAATATAGTTGTGTTTACTGCCCACAAAGGCAGCATTTTGAAATCTTTATACGCTGCATAAAAAAATTGGGTCACATGTCCTCCATGACAGCTTGAGTCGGATCCTTACATTTCATGAATGTTGATGACGTCACTTCCGGTCACGAATGCATCAAAGATTTCAAAAATTGACACAAGTTCAATGCTTAATACCTCCATGCTTTAGAATTAAACTTTTATACAGTTTACATATACTGAAAGTGTAATGTAAACGCTCGGCTCGCGGGGCGTGGCAAGTATGGCAAGCTGCTGCGGTTCAATAATTAAGCTTTTCCTTGTGTCAGCCAAAACATTGTCAATCTATCATGGACCCGGAAAACATGATTCCTTGAATAAATTTGATTGCTTATAAAATCATTAATATACATGCGATGGTCATGAAAATTGGTTGAATAGTGGCCGCCAAACATTTTAAATCCTAAAAAAAATTTGGTCAAATATGGGCCGATTCAAAAAAATTTCGAACTTCTCGATAAAGTTCGCCAAGTTCCCCCATGGTTTCAAGGGCATCTTGCATTTAACGTCGGTCAGCTTTAGCAGTTTAGAATCAATCTTTGTTAACCTCTTTTTGTCTCACGATACAGGTTGCAATTGTTTATGTATTGGAATGTTTTTTAAAAGATTGTAGGTGTCAAATATGTGCACAACCCAGAGGTTCTGTTTTTAACTTGATTGTAAACTAAGGTCAAGGCATACGACACAAAATTTAACTCATCGATATCTCCCTGGACACCAAAACATGTCAATCAATCTTACCTTTGCATAATTGGCAGGTTTTTCTGCAATGCTGAAGTGCTCCACGCACGTCTAAGTAGATAAGTGTAAGAGGTAGTACAACAATGTGTTTTTGCATGAGAAACATATTCAGGAACGGAAGCTGACACTCAGAGGTAAGTTCCGCTTGCACGAAAGCAGACGTCTATGGTCACGAGTATAAATTGATGATATTATATAGCGCTTCAAAAGACAAAGCTAAGTTACAAGTCAGGCATTTGGATCCTGCGATGCCCCGGATCCACGGCTGGTATGTAACGGCAGGAGTATCCTGCAAGATACACCAAGATTTACGACATGACTCTAGGCACCATGGAGTAGTATAACTATTCCCATTACGCCATAATGCCCCCCCCCCCTCCCAAATTATTTATCGGTGAACCGATACGAATAAATGGAAGAGATATTTACTTGACATCTGTTGTATTCCAGTCTGATAGTGATGTTGACAATTGATCAGCAATTGAACCAATATTTAAATCGAAATCAAAAGCGACGAATATGTTGATAGAACATACAAATTAAATTATAAAAGTTTGATAACGGTTTTAGCTTTCAGAAAATGTTAACCCAGTAAAATTCTCCTCACAAAAATTCCTGACATTATTTAGTTGCTGCGTTAAGCGTAGTGATGTAGAGAGAAAATGATCCCTGATTGACTTACATGGGTCTGGAACCCCTCGTTAACATTTTAATTTTACTTCAATTTTCAATAAGGGGCTGTGGAAGTGAAACAATCATTACGATGACCATAGTCCATGGGAACTGACAATATCATAACACCAACCCTAGCTCTCACCCTGGTCCATGAGCTGCAATAATGTTCTGCTATCATCATATTTTAAGCTTAGTTTATGAAATGTTTTTAGTTATTTGTTCAGAATATAATAGGCTACTCTCGATTGCTAAAACAATAACAATACAACAATCAACGACAGAGGAACACCGCATTAACTTCCGATTTCACTTTCGCTGTAATTTCAATGCGTTTCGAAACGAAAAAGACGTCTTCGGCATTCTTAGCATATAACGATATAATTGGCGCTTTCCATAACTATAATTGAACACATTTTTATTACAATCAAATTG
>CM067349.1:14440936-14443436 GCA_034190875.2 Urechis unicinctus
GCACGTCGTCGCGTGTCAACAGTTAATTCATCAAACGCGCGCAGTAGTTGACGCGTTATGTCACGGACTACGCATCCTCTGACGCGTATGTTTACAGCAACTATTGTCTGTTACGAACAAGCATATCTAAGCTTTCACTGGACGCTCGCTCCGGGAATCGGATATAAAGACACCTCTACAACAATGCGACTTCATTCAGTCACTTGATCAGTGTTCATCGCGTATCAAATTGTCACTTGTAGAAAGAAACATGGACAGTGGAACTGTTCGGACTTTATTGGGCGTCACTGGGATACCACAAGCGGACCACATCGAAAATGACTCATCGGACGCCACGTCTCTGTCTTCAAACTCTGTCACGTCTCCAGCCCTCAATTTCTGTAACTATCCCTACGTGTCAAGCATGTCACTGACGGAGAAGGTCAATGGATGGTTCCGTACGATGCCGGACACGGATACCCCCAGCATCCGCAAGGCCATTGAAGATATCGAAAAGACCCGTAAAGTCCTACAGAGCCGACGCCAACGTCATTGTGCCGGCTGCGAGCAGAGACCCGATAAAGCCGCGCCGTATCATGACTCGCAAGGTAATGACGCGATAATCAGCACAACAGAAAACCCATGCAAGAAAAGGAAATCATTTTCTCGTTATTTAAGGCGCATCAGAAAATATATTACCAATACAAGGCAGCTTGACGGATTTCTTTCGTTCGCAACGAACACCCGCCGGTGATGATAATGTGACGTCATACAGAACAGGTGCTGTAGTTCATCCGGTTTATGTTGTTGCGTGTTTGTTGAAAGTATACGAATGTTTTACCAATAAATTTAACATTATCATCGTCTACCTGCATAGATGCTTGGGATGATGTGTTCGCCTAATGAATGGTTGATGAGGCGTAACTTGTGAAGTAAATAACACGGTATATAGTGAGAGAGACGAGACTCGAGAGTTCTTGATTGGTCAGCTGGGTGGGTGGGAGTTGTCCAAGCCATCGGGCGTTGCCTACGACCGACGGGTAAGTGGACGATAGTGTATGGGCGAAAATGAGTGAGATGGGGGGAAGGGTGTTGGGGGTTACTCTCCAAGACGCATGTCGCATCTAACAGAGGCAAAGTAAGCTGGGCGGCGGGACATTGACTTTATCATAACGGTAATGTGGCACTAAACATGTCATAATGTTCATTCGGAGCTCAGGGCATCGAGGTAACAGCTACGCTAAGAGGGCTCACTCTCCCCTCCAATCGAGAAAATATATGAAGACGCCACCTGTGGGCCGCATTTGGCTTTGTTTTTGGAAAAACCACGTGGAATTCTCTGGCTATTTCGAAGGCGTGGTCGCCTCCACAAATCAGAAGACTGCGTATATTGAACAATAATAGACACCAAGCCTATGTGCTTTTGTTTATTTCTTGGTATCGTTACCTGACGATCGACGAGTGTTTCACTCATTTTCAGGATGACCACACGGCTTGTCGGGGTCAGCCCCCTTAGCTTAGCTATATACCCTTTGATCAGGAGGCACGGTGTTGGGTAAGAGTCAAACACAGGGGATTCTTTAGCATCGCCAGCATACCCACATATGATGACGACGACAACTCACATTAATTCTTTCCGGTGCTGCGTCATAATCACTAGGCGGTAGTAGCTGCAGATGGAATAGAAACTGCATTGGATCAAGTATTGCCCATAATCCTAGAAACACTAGAGACGCGACTCAAATGGGGTTGAGGTCCTCTGACTCCTTATCATACTATTACATTTGTGCTGCTGCTGCTATCAAACTGGTTAAGAACATTGACCATTCGAGCCTCCTTCTTCCTCATTAGACTTACTCGTCGGTCCATGGAGTCGTGAAATGCACTGCTCGATTAGCTAGTCTAATCTTCAATCTTTTTGTGTTACATTTGCGTGGAGGTCTTATTGATTTTACTTCAACACTGATGTCCGTATTCATACCCAATCGGCCCATACATATTACGTCTAATCAAAGAGCTTAAAGCTACGCTACGAGTGTGCACTCATGCCTACGCGCGAACAAAATATGTGAAGACATCACCTGTGAGCTACTTAATGTTTTGTCATCGCGTTTTTTTAATACCGCGTGGAATTATTTGACCAATTATAAGACCAGCCACGAAATGTGCTTTTGAGCCAGTTGCCGCGGCGTAGTGGTATAATGCGTCGCCACAGGTCATGGGTTCGATATCAAGGCATGAAAACCAGACTGGTTCACCGTGACTCGAATGACCACGCATAATGGCGGTCCCATCTCTGAAAGGGGATGCATCCGACCCTTTCAACTCAATAGTACCTTGCTGGACCTTCCTCCCAGCGGCGTGGGTTTCGCAGCCCTTTATTGGTAACAGGTTGGCGTCACATCAAGATTTAATCGTTCATCGATTTCGCATTGATGAAATCGATTATATTATTTAGCCCCATTCATGAACATCGTGCAACTGTTGGACAGTTTGCCTATGGACAAAATGGTATGGAAAT
>CM067349.1:14445936-14481386 GCA_034190875.2 Urechis unicinctus
AACCAATTGTCTGATATTACAAAAAAAATCAATCAATTATTTATGTTCTGAACATGCTTCGGAATGGTTCATTCTCAAACTAACTTGATCATTTTTGTGATCACAAGTTATTACCGAGACTATGTTGGTCAGCTGGGGGGGGGGGGGGGGGGGGGGTGGGAGTTGCCCGAGTCATCGGGCGTTGCCTACTGTAAGCTGACGATAGGGTATGGGCGAAAATGAGTGAGTGAGGAAAGGGTGAGAGAGAGAGAGAGAGAGAGAGAGAGAGAGAGAGAGAGAGAGAGAGAGAGAGAGAGAGAGAGAGAGAGAGAGAGAGAGAGAGAGAGAGAGGCAGAGAGATTGTGATTAAAGCTTAGGTACTGCGTAGAAGCTATGGTCCTCAAATATTGGTGTTTGAGACTAAGAAAGATAAAACAACAAAGAATGGGAATATTCATGTATAGGAAGGTGGAATATATCGCTGAAGGAAATCAGGCTGATAACAAACTGGATACCTTTGTTCTTATTAAGGCTGTTGCTGTTTACATCAATGAAACTAGACATTACTTATTTATGAAATATATGCGTTTTATACGATGCTGTTGTTTAGAAATTGTTTGAGAGATGTATGTAGCGTGGAGGATGAGATCAGACTGGGGTACGCTATCCCGATTCCAATGCTACATTGCTTATCAGCTGGAAGGCGGGATTCGGGTGGTGCCCGGGCCTTTATGTGTTGCCTAGGACGGAAGGCTAAGTGGACGATAGGGTATGGTTGTGAGTGAGGGGGAGGGGTGAGGGACTTCACTGCAAGACACGGGTCGCATCTGATGGATGTAATGGAAGATGGGCGCTTGGATTTCATTAAAACGGTAATGTGACGATAAACATGTCATAGTGTTCATTTGGAGCTCATGACAATGTGCTTATAGCTAGGCTATGTGGGCTCACTCTCCCCTTCACCCGAGAAAATATGTGACGACGCCACCCATAAGCCTAATGATGCTTTGCCATAGCGTTTAATCAAAACCACGTGGTATTCTCCGACTACTCGGAGGCGTGGTTGCCTCGAATAATCAGTAGAATGCGTATCTTGAATAAATGTCGAGTCCCTAGACGTTGGACCCACATTTCCATGTGCTTTAGTTAATTTCATGGTATCGTTACATAGGCGTGTGTTTCATACATTATCACGATCACCACACAGCTTGTCAGAGTGAGCCATCTTAGCTTAGCTTTGAACTATATGCTCAGGATACTCGGTGTTGGGTGTTTTTGAGTCAATCACAGAGGAACTTTTGAATCACGAGCAGATCGATGACGACATCAACTCACATTAATCCATCCCGGTGCTGTGTAGTAGCTGCAGATGGAATAAATGCGACAATAGATCAGGTATTGCCTATAATCCTAGGAACATTAGAAACGTGACCCCAATTGGGTTGAGCACATCTGGCTCACTATCATTCTGTTGAATTTCTTCTGCTGCTGCTGCAATGAAACAAGTTAAGGAAATTGACAATTCGAGTCCTTGACCTTAAAGAAGGGGTGTTTGTATTGCCCCATTTGACTTACGCGTTGGTCCAAGGATTCGCGTAATGCGCTGCTCGATTTTCTCATTCAATATATGACCGTGCCACTGTGTCCCACACAATCTACAGCAGTGATCCACCGACGTGATGGTAATACAAAATACACAACTTTTGAGCGCTAAAATGCGTGACCCCGGGATGCAGACCCAATGGTTATTGCTGTAAATGAAACGTCTGTTTAATGCTATTTTGGCCCATTCAGTTGAATCATAGGATAGCGTATTCTATTGTGCAATCACTAGCAAGAATAATTCTGAAGTTGTTGGTGTTCATTTTAATGATGACGTCTGCGATAAATGACACAATATGTAGGTAACGCAGTAGCCGCGAATTCCGTAGATTGAATGTGTCAGTCCAAAGACATTTGAAGCACTGCATTAAACAAAAATGATTCCTGCAAACACCTACTGCACAACTATTGATTGTATATCTTAATCATTTTAGCTCGGTGGTCCAAGTCAGGTGATCAGCTTGAAGCAATTGTATATCTGCTGAGGCGCAACCCGCCCTTCGACACATATCTATTCAATAAGGAAATTTGGTTTTCAGGAGCCAAATGAACCAAACAGATTATCACAATGCACGTCCAAGTAGCCACATGGTTTCCCATCGATTAGATTTGACATTTGACCATACTGGTGGGAACGCGGTATGTCCTTTACCGAGCATCATTTGGTTGGGAAGTTACCATGATTATACCTGCTTTTGTTACTGACCTGTATCACAATGGAAAGCCTCATATTTGTATTTCAAGTAGTCTCTCCCTTAATAATCTATGATCAGATCAATGGACACTGAAGATTTGGAACAATGAATATCTCTGTCATGCTAGGCATAGTTGATCTACCCTAGCAGTTTCACTTGACAGCTTGGCATTTCTTTGCAGTGTCCAAAACAAGGTGTCATTAATTCACCATCTCTTTGCCGAGTATACTACACTGTATAAGATCTCCCTCATAGACAGCACAACTTTCAATCCAAGAACTAAGTAACATTATGAGTCCAAGTTCAATCTCATCAATGAATCAAATTTCAGGCAGGGTGTGTGTAGTGTAAAATACATTTCGTTTGTGTTAACGATCTAAAATATATTGTCAGTTGTGTAATAATTCGAACACATCGTCTGTCAACTGTAATTTTTGCAAATAGAAGTTTTAATCCAGCCAAGCGGGCATGCACATCATAACATTTATTCACAGTGTATTTCACGCTATGATCGAGACAATTTCGCAGTTGATCTAGCAAGAGGCTTCGGTCGTTCTCCGGTTATTATTATTGTCAACTTCCGGTCTTGTGAGTCTTACAGAATATGATTGTGAACTGAATACGTTAACGGTCAAAGTGACGTAAAAAACCTGATGACACGCAGTGACTAGTTTGAGCTTTGGCATTGGAAGCGCTTTAATAAAACTGGACTTGGCCGTATCCACCCTATACCAAGGCATGTGGAAGGGTTTTGTTGCCAATCAACTGATCAATGAATACCTGACACAGCGTGAGAAGACACACCAACGGTCGCTATGTCGGCGCTGCAGTACCGCAGAGACAACATTGTTTAGGTCTGGTACATGGAGATCAATTGATGAACATCTGGTTAGGCATATAAACGTCGTCTCCTGCAGTTTTGACTTCGGTTGTCGATCCATTCATACTTCCAAAACAGCAAAATCACCAGCAGCGTGATGCCTTGCATATTAAGGAGTGGCATAGCAACACATACAAACTATAGGACCTTAACTGCTGAACTGACCATGTGTGCTTAATATCGCCACAACATAGTTGATCTTGTTTTTAGCTGTGAGAATCTTACCAGGTCAACGGTTGCAATAACATGTGCGAGCTTTAAACTTTCCAATTTTCTCAATGTCCGCTGATTCTGACACAGTTCAATATATTTGCTTTGCAATGAAGTATGGCAACCATAGACAGCAAGGTACTTTGCCCCTGATGATAAATGAAGTATAATGTCGCCATTGTACAATTGTGAATTATTGAAAACATCAAATAGTCCATATACTCTTTAAGGGGGTTGTCGCTTTGCCTAAGTCAGCCTTGACAAACACTTTACCAATAGCTGCGTGTTGCAATATCTGTGTGTCCTCAGTGATCCTATATGAGACTAAAATCCACCTTGTTGCACATATGCTTAACAAATCAATATTTGGTGTACTATGTTATTGAGAACCTGACCTACTTCAGTTAGTTGTTTGAGCCATTCATATTACTTGGTTGCGCACGACACCAAACACGTTATGTATCATGAATCATACTTTCAGTGAGTGACAACCATTGTGACTCAAAAATAAGCATGTACAGTTCATAGCCACGTGCCATTGATATAACCCAAACACAGCCGCTATGTGCTCTACCCTGATAATCTATGTCTCTTACCTGATACACTGATAAGCTTGCCATTGCCAGCCCACTAGCAGCCCATTTAACCATTTCAACCTTCCCTTTGCAACTGAGTCATAAGCAACACAATATACAAGTTCTTAATAATGACTTACATATGGCCGACGCAGTTAACAGCAGCATGCCGCGCCTTTTTTCCCTTTGATTTCAAGAGTTTTTATTTGATTGTAGCTCATAAAAATGTCAAATGAGAGATAAACCGACAAGCTTTTCCGTTTACAGTTTTAATTTCAGTAATGTTTATGCTATTGGCCGAAAGATACTACAATCTCTCTGCCAAGCGGGATATTTTGCTCGAGAACCTTTTTCTTCCAGACACTGCCAAGCTGACAGCGAACACATGTCCATGGGTCGATTAGGATTATATGACATTGGTGTCACATGCAAAGTATAACGTCAGCTAAATCACAGGAAAATAGTCAGTCATTCGTTGAGAAGATGGCGATACTGTTTTGTATAAAAAAAAGCTTCGCCCGTAACAATAATAAAATCTCATTATGACGATTTAAAACCCGGCCATCATAAAGTTCCGAGATCGAGAGCTGATAGGTCAAACGTCAGCTGCACTGAAATGTAAGTCATAAATTGTATCGACAATTATATTTAATATCATAATATTATTGCGGAATAACCCTGCATCAAATTTTTTCCCTCAAAAACTATTTTCAATCCCCTCCAACGAACCCCACCCAATTCACATTTCTTATCCTAATATTGTAAAAAACTATTTTTGATTACAACACTTTGATACTCTGATTAAACTGGACTACCTGGCTGCAGACGACAAATGATTACAAGAAAGGGGCGGGGCAGTAGACAGGTAGAAACAGAGTTAATCTTTAGTATATGAGAGTCAGGAAATTACCATGAACGTGATGAGACAATTACCGGTAGTTGTCGCCATTACTTTGTGCGATCACAATACTTATAAGGATACCAATGGAA
This sequence comes from Urechis unicinctus, assembly GCA_034190875.2. Classification (NCBI taxonomy): domain Eukaryota; kingdom Metazoa; phylum Annelida; class Polychaeta; order Xenopneusta; family Urechidae; genus Urechis; species Urechis unicinctus. The sequence goes on from CM067349.1 coordinate 14,450,868, forward strand.
TGAATATGAAGGAAAACTAGGTTGTGAATATTATTGCAATAGCAAAATAAAGATTTGATAAATGTTCAAATTATATGTTTTAATCCGTTAGCAGAGACTTGGTTTCCATCTGGTATCCGCGGGAAATTATGAAAATTGATTCAGACCACGAATAAGCGTGCATACGTTTGATCGTATTTTATGATTACACGAGTAGCACATCGGTTGCATTCGGAATTCGGTGATGAGTAATGCTCCCGAAAACAATATAAAACTGCTAAATATTGTGTGAATCTATGCGTGGGCTTGGTCGTAGCAGAACATGGGAAAATAGTTGCACCATTGTCATGCGGCAATTTATGACTCAATTGCATGCCATTCAGACCTCTAAAAAACGAGTCATTGTCTTATTTGCCTGCCAGTCAAAAACTCTAGCGACACGGGGATGTATAGCTACACAGCTGGTAACAGGAAAAAAAATCATTTAGTTACAAAAGGACACAGTAACATTGAAGCATCCAAATGGCACAGCTGTCACGTGCCCAACAAAGCAGTCTATAGCAACTAACAAGTGGGGAAAAGCTGTTGCAAACATGCGTTCAAAACGGAGTCATTATTGACTGTAAAGCCGATTTCTGTATCATTATTATTATTTCCGGTTCGCCCAGTCAGTAATAACAACATTTAGCTCACTAGCGTCCATTATCATTTCACTCGATCCACCCGTTGATGTCATAGGTTTCTGTTATCCATCCATGGACGCAAACGGGCTGATGTAAATCTCCTTATCCAAACTGTCAAGTTGCATTACGACCATCATATGTTTACAAACCCGCGCAAAATTGGTTTTGATTCTGGCAGACAGCCAATCAGTTGCAAGCGCGTCTCAACTAAGTTCGGACTGACAGTGACAGTGTTGTTCAGCGAAAGGTAACAGTATTTATTTTGTTCACATTGAATTTGCTTACTGGCTGATACAGTTGAGAAGTACTGTGATGTATTAAACAGTCTAGTTGTATTAAATAAGGTAACACTCGTTTGTTTGAATGATAATTATAGTTTCATGTGACCTTTGTCGATTGACTAACGATGCAATACTGCCAGCTACGACGCGCAACAGATTCAGTTGTTATATATATATATATATATATATATATATATATATATATATATATATATATATATATATATATATATATATATATATATATATATATATATATATATATATATATATATATATATATATATATATATATATATATATATATATATATATATATATAAATTTGTTTTGTAACCTCAATGAATTCCAATGCATACAGCCCTGCATTGTTTTTTCCCCTTAAATGTATGCAGCTGATGGATATATTGGTAGCAGCAGTGGTAAGACGGTAAACTCGTTTGCTGTTGATTGTTGTCGTGCGCCGCACACTCTCCAGGGGTATTTGTATTGCTCCATTAGACTTACGCGTTGGTCCCAGGAGTCGTGTAATGCGCTGCTAGAATTTATCATTCAATATATAGTCTTTTTGTGCCGCATTTGTGGTAAGGTTTTATTGATTATACTACAACACTGATGTCCGTATTCATATTTCAATACATATAGCTTATAGCTATTCTACGAGTGTGCACTCAAGCCTCCGCGCGAGAAAATATGTAAAGACGCCACCTGTGAGCTACTTGCTGCTTTGTCATAGCGTTTGTTAAATACCACGGGGAATTTTCTGATAAATGCGCAGGCGTGGTCGTCTCGACGAATCAGAAGACTCCTCTTTAACAGATGCCCAGCCCCGAAACCTTGGATCAGCAGTTCCGCGTTCTATTAAGCCGGTTCCTGTGGCGTAGGTTGTGGATACGATACCAAGGTTGAGAACATGACTGGTGCCCCGTGACTCGGACAGAGAACAGATCATAATCTTCAATGTGCGATTTTATCTCTATTAGTTGATATCGAAATCGACCAATTGAATCGTTACATATTTTCACATCTCTACTATGATATTGTGTTTATTCGTATATGAGTCTGGTGGATTGGGTCATTTATTGACACCGAATAGTTGAGGTTGGATGAAAATGGGATATTACTATATTCGCTCCAAGTTTCTGAAGAATATTGATGCACGTGGATTGGGCAGATGGTGATTATCGAATATTCAATTCTCAACCATATCTACACAGTTGGTTTCTATTTCCAAATCAATAGCATTTTTCACGCGCGGGATGAGTAGTTTTCTATACATGTAGGATTGTAAGGATCGTATATGATCCTGGCAATGTAGCCGTTTCACATTAAGAAGTCTTCGTTCATCAATTATGCATTGATGAAATCGATTCCATTATTGACTTTCCTTCATGAACATCTGTTGGACAGTTTGCCTATAGACAAAATGGTATGGAAATATTTTTTTAAATTGAATAAAGCATGGTATGTGTTTGCTTATATCCAACATGTGATCTATCCGGTGTGAGGAACGTCAGACCTTACTTAAGACCTTACTCAAATCCTGTCCCGCAACCAGCGATCGTCATATTGCGCAATTTCTATCATTATAGCCAGAAGTGGTGGACAATAACTACACAAAGTGGTAAGATAATTTTAACAACTTGTTAAAAACTAGCAGAACGGTTGGGTTGTCCAACCATATGTCAGCTGTGTTGGATTTGATATAATTACTTCTTTTGGCGCATTATGTTGAATCATAGGGATAGTGCCATGTACAATCGCTATCAAGTATTATTATGACGTTCTGACCCCGTGATGCGGATCCCACCCTCCGATTGGCTGTTGCCACTAATGAAGAATAATTCTGAAGTTGTTGGTGTTCATTTAATGATGACGTCTGCGATAAATGACACAATACTTTGGTAATGCTGCAGCCGCGAATTCCTTTGATTGAATGTGTCGTATACGTATTTGTTCAATAAGGACATTTGGTTTTCAGGGGCCATCCCTTCCTTATATGCTATTTCTGATGAAACATACTTGCTTCTTATGAATTTGCGATTTTTACGAGTCAGCTGAAATATGACAAGGGTGCATCGCTGATGTGTATTTGACAATTGCTGTCGTTACAATGAATTCAATTGGACTAATTTATTTTGAGTATTTGATCATATGATTTGGAAAAGTGTCGTCAAATTATTATCAATTACTTCAATCAGTTTATGGTATAAAATAACAACGCTATAAGACTTTTCAATGAGATTCATATAATGACACACCTTGAATGGGACATTCATAGATACATTTGATATCGTTTCATCCGCATTCACATCTTACAATCACTACCCATCATGTTAGTTAACTGTGGGGACGATACAATGCCGAAAGTTGCACAGCGTACAACAGACAAAGATTATGTCGAAAGAAATCTGGACCTCGGTGGTGCATTGGTTCTACCAAGATTTGAACCTCTTTCCTGAATCTACTATGCGCTCAATGTGCACCCTATTGCTGCATATCTTACTGTAGACTGAACCGGGTTCCCTGTCAGTCGGTGCTTCTTACTGAAAAAGGTTGTTATGTTTTACAGTGTTTGGGAGCTGCTCGTTCGCTAGGCACAGCGAACTGACAGTGACAGCTTTACCATAAACAGTTTTTTTCTATCCATGTGAGTGAGTGAGTGAGTGAGTGAGCGAGTGAGTTGAGTGAGTGAGTGAGTGAGTGAGTGAGTGAGTGAGTGAGTAAATGAGTAAATGAGTGATATAGTGAGTGAGTGGGTGAACGATCGAGCGAGCAAGTGAGTGAGTTTATGGAAATGTTTGAGTAGTGGAACATTAGGTGCAAACATGAGGGTCATGTCAAACGTTATTTAATCGTTTGTGGAAGTCTAATTTAGTTTCATCTTAGAAAACGGTCGCACGCAGGCACTGACACTCTGTTTGTGGTAGTCCTGTAAATTGCTCTTGATCATAAGGGCATCGACAGTTATCAGGGGAGAGGTTTTTACCGGGATTAGATATTGTGAAGTGTCATGTAATATGTGGTTCATCATTGTATATGTTGCTAGACACTCCGTTGAATGAGGATATAAGGTAATATTAGCTTTGGTTTATAGACTCAAATGTTAATGCGTCTATCCCCAAAGGTTCTATTCATATTTATCTGCAAAGTTGATAGCAACAAACTATTCATCAAATTACAAGGAAGCCAGTCAACAGCACCAGATACTATTTGAATGCAAGAAACAAAACTGTCGAAAATGACGTGATAATATGCATATTGGTAACTGGTGTGTTGATGGCTTAATGACGATATGATATAACCAGAATATTTGTAAACGATTAATACAATGTCAGCAGAGTAAGATATTTATGTTTTTATAGGTGCCAGATTATCTGCGATGGAGGGAAAAGCAATCCTCTCCATACCGTTTGTAAGGCAAATATTTGTCCTCATTATGGTTTTGGGAACAGGGGCAATCATCTACCGCGAAAGTGCAGTTTCGTTTTTAGATGCAACAAATGCAATTACGAGACAACCGCAATTCCGTCCAATAGTCGAGGTGACGTATTCTGTTTTCAAACAAAACTTATTATAGTTCTTTACAATTAAAATATTGAGACAATACGTTATTGTTCAATTAGCTTAAAAGCTGAGAAAACAGTGTATTTTTGTTTGTTTCTAGACAACATCACCGTTTATGATGGACAGTGCCAAAAATACTCTGATGCAAATGCCCATTGCCAAAATAACGGATTTGCCGAGAGAATTCTACCTTAGTCATAACACACAATTCCACAAAGACACCCTAGGAATTGCGAAAACGAGCAATACATCAGTGTCCCGGGCAATTATACTTAAGTAAATGCTTACAGTTGTTAGGAACAATATGCACAATGATAATCCATTTAGATTGTCATCATTATATGTATTGATAGTATCATTTTCGTAACAATTCGTACTCAACAATGCTACTTTATCTCAGCATTAGTTCACAGAGCGGGATCATAGAACTGTATTTTAGGTTATGATATTAGCAGATGTTGATGTTAAGAAGAAAAATCCCATCTTGTCTTGTTTATATTTAACCTTTCTTCATCTCAACTGTTGCCTATTCGTTGACATTCACTTATCATCAAACAACGGTATATCATGACAGCTACGCCCACACGATGCAAGCAAGATGCCCAGCAGAAAAGCGATTTGGTCATGCAAGAGATGGGGGCTGGAACGTTTGTGTAGCCTCGCCATTTGCTTTAGAGAACCCGTGCATTGTCTATTCGTTCGGGTAAAAAAAGCATTATCCACCATAATAGTTCTTATTTATTCTAATCCTCCTTCTCTACGAGGTACTGTCATAGTAGCTATAATCAGGCTCACTGGGCAGGTTTTACTATGTATCGAAGCATGAATTCGGAATAATCATTGTTCTGTGGCTTTGATGCATGCTTTGTTTTATGTTTTAGAATCGCCAGGGACTGGAGTTTTGATGACGCGATTTCAAAATTTTGTCATGTGTTCTCTTTTGATCCAACGTAAGAATATATTCAGACGTCCAAATACTGTAAATTTAGAAACATTTTCCTTACATAGCATGTGGCTTGATATGGATTCGTTTGATCTTAAACGTCTTCTGTGTTTTGCCATCGAAGTTAAAATAACCACACCTGCTTCGCTTGTTCTTGTGTGGTGTAAAGTATACACACACCTGAACATCACAGATCGGAACAGATCTGGTTCTTTCCGATCGGTCTTAATGGTCGTCAGAGTGGTTCGATGAAAACCTTCAAACAAGTACTTCAATTTCTCAACCACACCAGTGTACGTATGTATTACCAAGCATGATGACTACACCGAGGTGCCATGATATGTATATGATTTGATGAACAATGTTGATTACCGTCCAGGTGAATATTGATGTGCTGAAAATCGACATTGAACACTGGGAGTGGGATTCACTGAATACAGCGCTTGAAGATGGATCGCTGATTAATGTGAAACAGCTGGTAATGGAAATACACCTGATGAAATTGGATCAAGCTTCTTACTACTGGAGCATTTTACACAGCCTCTACATAGCAAGGTTCCGTTTGTGGAAAACTCATGATAATCCTCGTTGCTATAAATGCTTTGAATTGTACTTCATCAATGTAAACTATATGATTGGATAGAATATTTTGCATTCTTCTTTCAATGTTTGCTGGCTTGTTTACAGCTTGGTCAATTATCTCGTTCTTGTGTTTGACAACATATTTAACTGCATATGAATTTGATACGAAATCCTCTTCTTCACATGTGTTTAATTTATATGGACAACACATCACGGTCACGATCGACGGCGACGTTGGACCTTCATATGGCATCTAGTTAATTAAATTGGCAATCCTATCAGAGCCTAGTAACGATTGGCCCAATATCCCAACCTGTCTGGTTTTTTTTTGGCCAGCGCTTTGCAAGAGACTTTTTCTGCATACGGGTCTGTTCGTAGCCTTCTGTTGTTCGGATAGGCGCAGGGCAACTACTTTTCAAACCACTGTCTCGTTTATCTCCTCTTCCATACGTTCCAGATCTTGTACTGAGGCCATTGTTTCTGGTCTGGTAGTGCTATATATTATAATGTTGTTTCAAAATATCTCTCTGTCGTGGCGTATAACACGTGCTTCCTGTGTTTTGGCTCGCCAGTCCTCGCTCGCAATGACGTCTGATTTGTCTTGGAGCCTTTTTTTTCTACCTGCTTTCGATAGTGCGGACAGTCTCCAATCCGTTAAAATTAGAAAATAAATATCCGTTAGAAAATAAATATATGTACCACATAATAGAGCCTGTTCGATCACTAATGGCAAGACGGGGAGTCATTGAAAGAAGAATGCAAAATATTCTATCCAATCATATAGTTTACATTGATGAAGTACAATTCAAAGCATTTATAGCAACGAGGATTATCATGAGTTTTCCACAAACGGAACCTTGCTATGTAGAGGCTGTGCAAAATGCTCCAGTAGTAAGAAGCTTGATGCAAGTCTTTCAGATGTATTTCCATCACCAGCTGTTTCACATTAATCAGCGATCCATCTTTTAGCGCTGTATTCAGTGAATCCCACTCCTAGTGTTCAATGTCGATTTTCAGCACATCAATATTCACCTGGACGGTAATCGACATTGTTCATCAAATCATATAAATATCATGGCACCTCGGTGTAGTCATCATGCATGGTAATACATACGTACACTGGTGTGGTTGAGAAATTGAAGTACTTGTTTGAAGGTTTTCATCGAACCACTCTGACGACCATTAAGACCGATCGGAAAGAACCAGATCTGTTCCGATCTGTGATGTTCAGGTGTGTGTATACTTTACACCACACAAGAACAAGCGCAGCAGGTGTGGTTATTTTAACTTCGATGGAAAAACACAGAAGACGTTTAAGATCAAACGAATCCATATCAAGCCACATGCTATGCAAGGGAAATGTTTCTAAATTTACAGGAGTATTTGGACGTCTGAATATATTCTTACGTTGGATTAAAAGAGAACACACGACAAAATTTTGGAATTGCGTCATCAAAACTCCAGTCCCTGGCGATTCTAAAACATAAAACAAAGCATGCATCAAAGCCACAGAACAATGATTATTCCGAATTCATGCTTCGATACATAGTAAAACCTGCCCAGTGAGCCTGATTATAGCTACTATGACAGTACCTCGTAGAGAAGGAGGATTAGAATAAATAAGAACTATTATGGTGGATAATGCTTTTTTTACCCGAACGAATAGACAATGCACGGGTTCTCTAAAGCAAATGGCGAGGCTACACAAACTTTCCAGCCCCCATCTCTTGCATGACCAAATCGCTTATTTGCTGGGCATCTTGCTTGCATCGTGTGGGCGTAGCTGTCATGATATACCGTTGTTTGATGATAAGTGAATGTCAACGAATAGGCAACAGTTGAGATGAAGAAAGGTTAAATATAAACAAGACAAGATGGGATTTTTCTTCTTAACATCAACATCTGCTAATATCATCACCTGAAATACAGTTCTATGATCCCGCTCTGTGAACTAATGCTGAGATAAAGTAGCATTGTTGAGTACGAATTGTTACGAAAATGATACTATCAATACATATAATGATGACAATCTAAATGGATTATCATTGTGCATATTGTTCCTAACAACTGTAAGCATTTACTTAAGTATAATTGCCCGGGACACTGATGTATTGCTCGTTTTCGCAATTCCTAGGGTGTCTTTGTGGAATTGTGTGTTATGACTAAGGTAGAATTCTCTCGGCAAATCCGTTATTTTGGCAATGGGCATTTGAATCAGAGTATTTTTGGCACTGTCCATCATAAACGGTGATGTTGTCTAGAAACAAACAAAAATACACTGTTTTCTCAGCTTTTAAGCTAATTGAACAATAACGTAATGTCTCAATATTTTAATTGTAAAGAACTACTATAATAAGTTTTGTTTGAAAACAGAATACGTCACCTCGACTATTGGACGGAATTGCGGTTGTCTCGTAATTGCAATTGTTGCATCTAAAAACGAAACTGCACTTTCGCGGTAGATGATTGCCCTTGTTCCCAAAACCATAATGAGGACAAATATTTGCCTTACAAACGGTATGGAGAGGATTGCTTTTCCCTCCATCGCAGATAATCTGGCACCTATAAAAACATAAATATCTTACACTGCTGACATTGTATTAATCGTTTACAAATATTCTGGTTATATCATATCGTCATTAAGCCATCAACACACCAGTTACCAATATGCATATTATCACGTCATTTTCGACAGTTTTGTTTCTTGCATTCAAATAGTATCTGGTGCTGTTGACTGGCTTCCTTGTAATTTGATGAATAGTTTGTTGCTATCAACTTTGCAGATAAATATGAATAGAACCTTGTACGCTTTGGGGATAGACGCATTAACATTTGAGTCTATAAACCAAAGCTAATATTACCTTATATCCTCATTAAACGGAGTGTCTAGCAACATATACAATGATGAACCCCATATTACATGACACATCACAATATCTAATCCCGGTAAAAACCTCTCCCCTGATAACTGTCGATGCTCTTATGATCAAGAGCAATTAACAGGACTACCACAATTAGAGAGTCAGTGCCTGTGTGCGACCGTTTTCTAAGATGAAACTAAATTAGACTTCCATAAACGATTAAATAACGTTTGACATGACCCTCATGTTTGCACCTAATGTTCCACTACTCAAACATTTCCATAAACTCACTCACTTGCTCGCTCGATCGTTCACCCACTCACTCTATCACTCATTTACTCAGTCACTCACTCACTCACTCACTCACTCACTCACTCACTCACTCACTCACTCACTCACTCACTCACTCACTCACTCACTAACTCACTCGCTCACTAACTCACTCACTCACTCACTCACTCACTCACTCACTCACTCACTCACTCACTCACTCACTCACTCTCACTCACATGGATAGAAACAAACTGTTTATGGTAAAGATGTCACTGCCAGTTCGCTGCTCCCAAACACTGTAAAACATAATAACCTTTTTCATTAAGAAGCACCGACTGACAGGGAACCCGGTTCAGTCTACAGTAAGATATGCAGCAATAGGGTGCACATTGAGCGCATAGTAGATTCAGGAAAGAGGTTCAAAATCTTGGTAGAACCAATGCACCACCGAGGTCCAGATTTCTTTCGACATAATCTTTGTCTGTTGTACGCTGTGCAACTTTCGGCATTGTATCATCCCCACAGTTAACTAACATGATGGGTAGTGATTGTAAGATGTGAATGCGGATGAAACGATATCAAATGTATCTATGAATGTCCCATTCAAGGTTTGTCATTATATGAATCGCATTGAAAGGTCTTATAGCGTTGTTTATTTTATACCATAAACTGATTGAAGTAATTGATAATAAATTGACGACACTTTTCTAAATCATATGATCAAATACTCAAAATAAATTAGTCGAATTGAATTCATTGTAACGACAGCAATTGTCAAATACACATCAGCGATGCACCCTTGTCATATTTCAGCTGACTCGTAAAAATCGCAAATTCATAAGAAGCAAGTATGTTTTCATCAGAAATAGCATATAAGGAAGGGATGGCCCCTGAAAACCAAATGTCCTTATGAACAAATACGTATCAGCGGGCGGGTTTCGCCTCAGAAGATCACCTGACTCTGGACGACCGATCTCATATCAATAATTGTGCAGTTGGTATGTACCGGTAGCGTCATCGCTAAGTGCAGTGACTGCAGGGTCTTGAGACACATTCAATCTAAGGAATTCGCGGCTACTGCGTTACCTACATATTGTGTCATTTATCGCAGACGTCATCATTAAAATGAACACCAACTACTTCAGAATTATTCTTGCTATTAATTGAACAATAGATTACGCTATCCTATGATTCAACTCAATGGGCCAAAATAGCATCAAACAGACGTTTCATTTACGGGATTCCCATGTGCTTTTGTTTGTCTCACGGTAGCGTCACCTAACGATGGCTGTGTATTATAATTAGAGAAGCCATAACCACAGAGCCACAAGGAGTCAACTCTCTTGGCGAAGCTATATCTCTTTTGGAATCACAAAGCAAGTCCCCATGGTGTAGACGTTTACGGCTTCGTCTTTCGACCTCCAGGCTGGTGATTCGATACCTAGGTATAACAACTTGACTGGCTTCTCGTGAATCGGAAGATCACGTTAAATGGCCATCCCATTTCTGAGAGGGGATCTTAAGATCCCCTGGGGACGACATGCTTCCTAGCAGTGACCAACCTCAGAGTTACACTCACTGCTAGTCGTACATAGCCTGGGTTACTACAAACAACTATTAATCGAACAAACGAATGGACAAACTTTGAATCACATTATGCTAAGTATGTTGAAATATATTCAACATGCATATTTGCATAAATACAAATGTTGAAACCTTACCATTATGTCAAAATGTGAAAATCGATATATGTACGCTAGGGTAACAGAAGGAACATTTACCTTATGTCGGGCTTGACAACTTCAAAAGGTAGCACGAGCCATATCTGGCAAGTAACTATGTTGAGTCATTTCCAAAACTTAATCCTCTAATTAGAAATTAGTCGCACGACCGCTCTACATTACTTATGCATGGTTGGCTTTTTGAAAAGAGGGGCACACCTCGAGGAAGACCGTGAGCAACCTCGAATATCACAGCACAATAGCGAATTCGTGTACGACAATGCTCAGTCTGGTCGATGTCTTCAAACCATACAATCTGTTGACTTGGTAATATATGCTTACTGACTGTGAGTCACCAATACAGGCTCTCTTACTAAGTTGAAATTCGCTCGTAGCCGCGACCATGATGATCGGAAATCGCAAGACTCTGTACTCTGACAGGTGCCTAGCCAAAGCAATGCCAGGTGTAGCGGTGACCATCGAGCTACTGAGGAATAGAGCTGTCGAACTCTGCATGAGTGTTGGAGACTATGGCCAGCGTCGCCTCTACCCCCTCCCACTCATCCACACTCCCCAACTTCATCATGAGGCGAAAGGAAGGGGATGCTATGTGATAGGCATTTCAGTAAAATGTCATGTCTGATTAACTTGAATGACTATAAATAATATAATAACGAAACCACTCGGTGGTAATGGTAACAACAACCAATCATTGCCTGAATAGTATATATAGCACATAAATATAACCATCAACTAAAGCCAAGCAACCCTTTATGTTTTAAGGATTGAATACATATTGGTGTGAAATAACGCAACGTGTAATTAAGTGGTATTTTGTTCAGGTAAAATATCGCAATTCTTCCCAAACCTACAAAAATATTTGACCACAATCATGATTCGCTGCCTGGATGTATTGCACTTATTTCATAATATTTTTTGCCCGATAACACGCCTGATCAAATCATGTTTAAAGACTCGTTTTACAGCAACGTTGAAAGATTGACTGAAGACGAACCGAACTAAGCTGGACACCAAAACATGTCAATCAATCTTACCTTTGCATAATTGGCAGGTTTTTCTGCAATGCTGAAGTGCTCCACGCAGAAAAAGTAGATAAGTGTAAGAGGTAGAACAACAATGTGTTTTTGCGTGAGAAACATATTCAAGAACAGAACCTGACACTCAGAGGTAAGTTCCGGTTGCACGAAAGCAGACGTGTATGGTCACGAGCATAAATTAATGACATAATATAGTGCTGCAAAAGAAAAAGCTAAAGTTACAAGTCTCGCATTTGGACTTCTTGCCGATGCCCCGGATCCACTGGCTGGTATGTAACGGCAGGAGTATCCCGCAAAATACACCAGGATTTACGAGAGGTAGTGACATGACTCCAGGCACCATTGGAGTATTAACTAATCTCATTACGCCATAATGCCCCCCCCCCCCTCCCAAATTATTTATTGGTGAACCGATACGAATAAATGGAAGAGATATTTACTTGACATCTGTTGTATTCCAGTCTGATAATGATGTTGACAGTTGATCAGCAATTGAACCAATATTTCAATCGAAATCAAAAGCGACGAATATGTTGATAGAACATACAAATTAAATTATAAAAGTTTGATAACGGTTTTACCTTTCAGAAAATGTTAACCCAGTAAAATTCTCCTCACAAAAAACCCTGACATTATTCAGTTGCTGCGTTAAGCGTAGTGATGTAGAGAGAAAATTATCCCTGATTGACTTACATGGGTCTGGAACCCCTCGTTAACATTTTAATTTTACTTCAATTTTCAATAAGGGGCTGTGGAAGTGAAACAATAATTACGATGACCATAGTCCATGGGAACTGACAATATCATAACACCAACCCTAACTCTCACCCCGGTCCATGAGTCAGCATTTGTTAAAGGTCGTAGACACGTATGTGAAATCATCATGGGCCATCTGATGCGTTGACACATCCGTTGGCCCTCTAATGAAGAACTTAGCATCATCGCCTCCACAATAAAACGAAATGGGTGGCCATTCTCTCCCAGATTTGCAGGCAATGGGATGTCTACTCATGCCAATCACGGTGAGCCTTGTCCAGATAATGGACCAATCGAGTACTACAAAAACTTCAAGAAGACATTTATAGGGAGAAACTTTTTCTTATACAACCACCTCGCAGGCAATGGGACAACCTAGATGAAGAACTCGACCGATGGTTTGTTGTATGCAACCGCGACAATTGCGAGATATTCGTTTGTTGGTATGCTCACACAAAAACTGACCGAGCAGATGGTCAACGCAACATATAGTAGAGGACAGTGCCGAATGGGAGAAATCTGTATAGTGGGCAGCAGCCGACTTTGGCTTCTGGAGCTATTCAATATTTTGAGTGAATATTCCGTATGCCAACCCGAGAGAGTTCTCCCCACTGCGGTTCTACACAAAGGACGACATCACTAAAACTTCATTTTCGGCAAGCAAGAAGCTCACACAACTACACCCAGATTCTCCAGATTCCAACCAACTTCTATCAGAAAAACAGTACGTAGGCATAGATAAATCTACGTACCAGCTGGAAGAGGTAGAAACGGATTGGAGACTGTCCGCACTATCGAAAGCAGGTAGAAAAAAAAGGCTCCAAGACAAATCAGACGTCATTGCGAGCGAGGACTGGCGAGCCAAAACACAGGAAGCACGTGTTATACGCCACGACAGAGAGAGATATTTTGAAACAACATTATAATACATAGCACTACCAGACCAGAAACAATGGCCTCAGTACAAGATCTGGAACGTATGGAAGAGGAGATAAACGAGACAGTGGTTTGAAAAGTAGTTGCCCTGCGCCTATCCGAACAACAGAAGGCTACGAACAGACCCGTATGCAGAAAAAGTCTCTTGCAAAGCGCTGGCCAAAAAAAACCAGACAGGTTGGGATATTGGGCCAATCGTTACTAGGCTCTGATAGGATTGCCAATTTAATTAACTAGATGCCATATGAAGGTCCAACGTCGCCGTCGATCGTGACCGTGATGTGTTGTCCATATAAATTAAACACATTGTGAAGAGGATTTCGTATCAAATTCATATGCAGTTAAATATGTTGTCAAACACAAGAAAGAGATAATTGACCAAGCTGTAAATAAGCCAGAAAACATCATGACCGACTTATTTCTAGATGAATGGAATGCAAATGATCAACAGGGTGAATACGTTGTGAAGTGGTAATAGGGATGGTATAAATAGTGGGGTGGGGGGAGTGCGCGAACTATAATGGGGCGAAGATCAGGTAAATGGAGCTTGGCGAGTGTTGGCAGCGCATTGGCGATGTGGGAGATCTGGGGTGGGATAAGCGTAAGGCTAAGGGTAGGGGGGATGAAGGTGGGCAAGTGTTGGAATTATAAGGGCGATGTGGCAGCTCTTGGCTGGTGTGGACGTGTGGATAGGGATTGGTGTAGACGTATGATATGAGTTGGGGAAATGGAGGTCCATATAAATTAAACACATTGTGAAGAGGATTTCATATCAGATTCATATGTAGTTAAAGATGTTGTCAAATACAAGAAAGAGATAATTGACCAAGCTGTAAACAAGCCAGCAAACATCATGACCGACTTATTTACTAGATGAATGGAATGCAATTGATCAACTAGGTGAATACGTAGTGAAGTGGTTAAAGTGATGGTATAAATAGAGGGGGGAGTGCACTGACGATTATTAAGCAACGATCCGGTAGATGGAGCTTGGCGAGTGTTGTCAGTGCAATGGCGATGTGGGAGATCAGGGATGGGATAAGCGTAAGGCTAAGGGTAGGGGAGATGAAGGTGGGCGAGTGTTGGAATTATCAGGGCGATGTGGCAGATCTTGGCTGGTGTGGACGTGTGGATAGGGGTTTGTGTAGACGTATGATATAGGTTGGGGAATTGGATGTGGTCGAGTGTTGGCAGTGTGAGGGCGAAAACACCGGGTGAATTGGCTAACGACATTAAAGCAGTCAGTAGCAAGGCGTGATACTACCGTCGGCAACTGTAAGAAAACTCGGCTAGAGCCAAAGACGAGCAAAGTTGAAGGGATAAATTATACTTATACATGTTCTCCCGTCTAGTTGGTACATCTAAAATTATGAATTAACACTGTGAGCAGTTAGTTTGGTTATGTTAATTGCATAGCATATATACCATCAATATAAGAATATTTTGTTAATCATGGGACACTACTAAAATTCATTCTTCAGAAAAATTCCTGTCAAAATCTTCATAAGCCTTATCTATATTGACCATGCTGACAGTATTTATGCCACTATGTATTAACCCTAATAAAATAATAGCCAATGTGCGGTCGGCATATAGATCCTTTTCCCAGTGAATGGGCCTTTGCAATCCCATTTTGATGTCAACCGCTTAATAATACTCTATTGCCTTCAAATCATACAACAGACTTGAACCTGCAGCATTTGACAACAGTACCATAAACAAGAATATTTCGCCACATACTGGTAGCTGAACTAGATTCAGGAGAGCATTTGTATGGGAATTTCCGTTGTATCAAGCGTTGCCATCCATCATCCGGTTTCCATCCTTTGATTATGTTGCTATAATCAAATATGCTCACGTACAGGAAAGAGCAGTTGCTTGTATATGATGCACAACAAAATGCAGAATGCATGATTTCCTGTACGAAACCAACGTTTAACAGTATTTTTATATTTGCTGTTAATTGCATCCTCTCGTCCATCGGAAATAGCGCATGTGCGCTTATCGGAAAGCAGACGGCAAATTCACACTTATATCGGCTGTCCATAGCTGATCTAATTCCTATGTGAAATGAGAGGCTCTCTGTCGACGCAAGCATCAAGCAATTCATGCCGGCCAATTGCGGTCAACTGAACAGGCTTTCAGTTTCTTATTTGGTGATGAAGCTTGCGAACATTAATACAAACGCCGATTATCCCGTGTAACACACAAAAATTTACTTCGTACTAAGCAGCAGATCAAATGTATTTAATTCTCTCAAAACTCCAATTGATGATTTACATCAGGAACTAATACATACTACCTCCATTCAGGTCACACAATTATCCATGGTGCTTTTGGTAAAGAAGACCAATTTAACTGTCACAGAATGATTTTATTGATAACTGAGCCGCGTCTGTCGCATGTTAACAGCAAACAGGGAGCATTCATTGAGCTGCAGAAAGCAACAGTGTTGGAAAAAATTATATATTATCATCCTAAATGATATTAAATCAGTAGCTTGTAATAATGCATTGTATCTAAGCAGAAATTTGTTTGCGCAGTCTCCATCGGTTGGAGCAACAACATGAATCATGAGTTTTCTAACTCTGGCATGAAATGAACAGTCAATTTTGCTTTTCGTGCAGGTATTGTGCAATTTTCAATTTGATCGACCACGATACCCAACGATGAGAACATACTGTGGCTCAGTCGGTGGTCCTTGGGCAGGCTCTCCTTCAGTAATTCCATTAAGCTGACTCAAAACAGGATGCATTCAATGTTTTCCATAATCACTTATCATGGAAAAGTCATTAAAAATGTGGTATTCAACCGAAGCATGCGACCACCTCCTGGCAGGGTTGGGATGGTTGGATGTTTCCGAATCCAGGCTTTATTTACTTTGGCTGTACGAAATGTGAACATAGAATGAACCATCTACCCCGACGAAATAACTTTCCTGTCGGATGAAGATGAAAAACATATAATGCATGTTTATGTACATGCAAATAACACACATATAAAAATATCAAGTAATGTACGACTATTACTGAATTGCTCCATCCACAACTCCCATCCCCTTTGCAGGCCACAGAACAATTGATCCTTGATTAAGTCGTGGATTATTTACTTTGTTTCGCTGGGTATGCATGAATGGGAAATAACATGAGACTGCTCATTGCTCGGCAGTTGTGGGGTTTAAAAGCTCAACTGCAGAAGAAACATTTGTGATAATCAGAAACTTAATGCATCTCCTGTCGTACAGCAGTGGGAAGCATAGACATGTACAGGAACCAGCAACTATTTCCTGATGTCTTATGCAACTACATCCCCATATCTAATCAACCTCTAACTACATACCCACTAATTATTTACATTCCCATCAACTACGTACACACCCAATCAATATCCAGACAAACTTCACCCACATGTAAACCTTATCTGTATCTAATAACCCACCAATCGTATCTAGATACCCACCTAGTACCCAAAGACCCAATCTTTATCTAGATACCCACATGAAAGCCCACATTCCCCTATCTGTATCTAGATATTGACCTAGTAACAACACAACCAAATATTATCGAGCTACCCAACTAGTACCTACACACTCAATCTGTATCTGGATACCCACCTACAAATAGCCATCCATCGACCCTATATATACTCAAACGTCCTCAATTTAAACGCATCATCGATATCTTATAATTGCAAGTCTTTTACCTTCCAATTCACACCTGATATACCGTTTGATCCTTATCCTATCCCCAAGCAATTGCATCCTAACATCATATTGTTTCCCATCGTATGGTCTTATTCTTAAATCTGCGCTTTCTTTATTATCAATGCATCCAACCTGGATGTATCAACTCGCCCGACTCATTTACCCAACCGGTGATTACTATCTTTGCGTGATATGTTTTCAACTGACATATATCTTACACTCTTCACACTAACCTTCACCCAGTAGCATTCACTCAAGACGTGTAACAGTTACCTCCATACAGTTTTACTGCAACAACCCTGCTCATTAAGTCATATATTATGTGACAGGAAACTAATCCATATGTAATCGGTTTCGTACGACCAAGGTAGCGATATTCAGTGCTCGATGTTAACAACAAACGTGGGTCAACAAGAATGGAAAATCTGATATGGTGCGCTGTAGCAACATGCCGTGAGCCTTTGTCAGGTTAAGCTTGACAAAAATCAGTGAACAGCTTGCGCCAATGTCGCTATGGCAAATTCAGAAGAAGATGATCGATAGATGAGCAGGTAACTGAGTGAATGAGCGAATAAGTAAGATAGTGAGTAATAAGGTTAGTTGGTGGATTGTAAGTGGTTGATTTAATGCATGAATGAGTAGGTGAGTGAGTGATTTAGTTATGAAGGGTCCTTCCATACTGTCAAACAAAAAGTATAACTTACCGCATGGGCAGGTATGCTGTATGCTGTACCAACAGTCATTCACAAATTACGCAACGATAGTGCAGCAGCATTGCGCGTCATAAGATGTGTAGTGGCTAATGTTAGGAAACTCCAAGGGGTTGAACACATTACCTGTGAGCAGCAAGCTGCTTTGCCATAAGGTATCTTAAAGTCAAATGAAATTTTCTGATCAATTCGGGGGCGTGTTACCTT
Source organism: Urechis unicinctus (assembly GCA_034190875.2). Lineage (NCBI taxonomy): Eukaryota > Metazoa > Annelida > Polychaeta > Xenopneusta > Urechidae > Urechis > Urechis unicinctus. Next base: position 14,469,128 of record CM067349.1, read on the forward strand.
AAATGATTATAAATCATGGTTCATAATCAGACACAAGGTGCATTTTGGTAAAGTGTTGTTCATAATAGGAGTAGTCCTTTATTCGGGATCATTTGTTATTGTGGTACAGACATACACCAGGCTGTCACGCAATTAAAGAGGACCCGTAGAAACCATATCACTCTCATTTGCACGGAAAACTCTTGGGGCGCATGTGGTGATAATACAAGTGCGTCAAAAAGTTTAATAAGCTGATAGTACATGTGTCGTATCGTGAAGTGTCGTGAAGAGATGCACACATACGCAGATGCGATGTGAAAGAAAAACGAGAACTCTAGGCGTAGGTTTTAGAAGAAGGTTGAACTCTTTTCACCACTCAGACTTCGGAATATTACCACTCAGTTGCGCAAGGTTAAGGTCCGCTATTCATCAAACGATGAGGCAAGTATGGCAAGCTGCGGTAATCCTAACATTTGGTATGGCTTGTTGGTCGTCTAAATTGCCGTAAGAAGACATTATTGCCGCTCGCGGTAATCTAGTTTACATTGGGGGCCTGCCTTGTGTGTGATTTTATGTGGTAAAAGGAAGAAAAAGTCAAGTTTGACATACAAGGTACTTGATACATGGCCAATTCATGCCGAAAGTCATTGCAAGTTAACACTTTATAAGGTTTTACAAGCCCAAATATCACAATGAAACTGATGGAATGAGAGAGGAAGAAAGCATGCAGACGAGCGCATAAGTGACTATGAGTGTTATTGAGTGAGTGCTTGAGTAAATTTTAGGCTTGGTGAGTGAGTGAATCGGTGACTAAGTAATTGGATAAGTTAGAATGTGAATGTACGAATGATTGATCGCGAGAGTGAGCGATTCAGTGATATTGAGTTAGCGAGTCATTTGTTGAGTTAGTGATCGAGTGAATGGGTCTATTAGTGGGTCATTTGTTGAGAGTGTGGTTTGGGTGAATGGGGTCTTTCTTGTGTTAGTGGGTTATCTGTTGAGAATGTGGTCGAGTGACTGGGAACCTTCCTGAGCTAGTAAGTCATTTGTTGAGTGAGTGAGTGAGTGAGTGAGTGAGTGAGTGAGTGAGTGAGTGAGTGAGTGAGTGAGTGAGTGAGTGAGTGAGTGGTGGTTTTTCTTGAGTTAGTCGTTTGATGAGCGAGTAATCGAGCAAATGGGGGCTTGTGTGTGTTGTTCAATGCGTGATTCATTGGTAGAAAGAAATGATTGAGGGAGCTTTGGAGTCAGTTTTGAAAAAAATCACATAGTGAGTGATTAAGTGAATGACTAGTGATCGATTGAGTAAGTAAATGAACGATATGATAGGAGATTAACCGGTTAAGAGGAGATTGAATGAGTTAATATGAAAGATCATGATTGAATGAGTATACGAGTCAGCCAGTCAGCGGGTAATCAGTCAGCCAGTCAGTGGGTAATCAGTCGGTAGGTGATTGAGTCAGCAAGCCAGTCAGTGGGCAATCAGTCAGTAGGTGACTGAGTCAGCAAGCCTGTCAGCGGGTAATCAGTCAGTAGGTGATTGAGTCAGCAAGCCTGTCAGCAGGTAATCAGTCGGTAGGTGATTGAGTCAGCAAGCCTGTCAGCGGGTACTAAATCCATTTGGATATTAAGTTAGGTGGATTGTTCGGCACACATGCACCATAGGCTTCATCCAAACATTGGGCAAAGACGTCAGGTATGCGGCAAGTCTACATATCGAATAAACGCTAAACGCTAAATTAATGTTGGTGGATGAATTTTCTGAAACATATGTTCTAAACCTACAGTATTGATGAATAGGGGGGTAAAGGGTGGGAAGAAAGAGGATGAGCCTGTGGGGAAGAGTAGGCCTAGCGAGTTATCACTGAGCCTACTTCGATAGCAAATCATAAAACAGCAGGATGTGTTATGAGTCAGTATTATAAATAATTCAATTTATCATTCAACATGGTCACAACAGTTTGTATCATGATCTTGTTACGACGACAATGTATTCGTTGCAAGAGGAACATACTGCGGCGAACAATGGTACCTTGGACATCGTGTACTTCATTATGTACTTCATGATTTCCATAAATCTGCCTCCAACAGGTAGCCTTTTAACTCCATCAACACTTACAACGTGAGTCTCTCGGCATACATTAATACACAGAAACCACCAACTCCGAGTGTATGTGGAATACTCGACGCTGTAATCAATTAGTTTTTGAACCGTGGTTCCAATTAGCCGAACGTAATTCAACGTGGTCAACGAAGTTCATCGTAAAAGGTAGTGTAATAAACGTGACCAAGACATGTGTGTCATTATTTGTGCAAGCGAGATGCGCCGCATCTACAGTGGATGTGTGGTAGATTTACGGTGCGTCATAAGTTGTGTGGAGCTAGTGTTATGCAACTCTTTGGGGGTGAGTGGGTTGGGGAGGTGTACAATATAGGCCCAAAACTTGTTACGTAGTTTGGGAACGGGCCTGTATGACCAGAGAGATTATTGTTACTCCGACAGGTTATGTGATGAACAACTTGCCAAACATCAGGTGGCGCTACCATAAAATAAATACAATTAGATGGGACTGTTGATGCAACTTCATCGGGATCGCCGTCTTGTGGCTTATGCAGTCGAAATGAAGTTTTATGGGAGGTCGACTCGACAGTTGGCCGCGTATGTGGTTGCCAATCAGAACACATGGCTGATCATGGAGAATTGGATCATGATTTCATTCTACGATGCAAGCAAAATAGAAAAGAAAAATGTCTATGGTAAATAGTTCAATCAGTTAACAGTTTAAGTCGTGTTCTTATATTTGTATTAAAGGATGAATGACCAAAATACTTCTCCGTTGGAACCCACATCTCCTTGTTGCGTTGTCAAGTGCCGAAACTGTTGTCTATCCGATTAACCACACGAAACGGCTAAGTCTTCAAGTGAGGCACCGTATACCTTTGCAAAACGCATTTGGTTCTCTGAGCAGTGCAGCCACCTGGTTCTGAGGTGAAGGTTATATGCCTGACGTACGTGCGTGAATTGATAATGTCGTGTTGTGGATGTGGAATACTGAAAGTTGGTGATATAATTCCAAACATTTGGGATGATTCACAAGCAACAATGTATAGAAAGATAAGAGAAATAGTATGACAGCGTAATAGTTCTTACTAGACCGGACGGGTTATAACGATCCTGTTTTGATTTACTAATGTAATTTTTTTATTAATATTGGTTCGAAGAAATTATTTAATTTATGACGAAGATGGCTGCCGGTTAGGAAAGTAATTTATGACGAGATTGGTGGCCAGGATAAAGCGTGATGTTGTTGCAAAATGTAGATCTATTTATATCTGCAAAGTTGCTTACTCATCTTGTTTACTAGGGAGTAACGTTTTTCCCTTTTTGTCTGACCTTGGTGGTGTGAGTGCTGTGTGTTAGCAGAATCCCCTGGTATGATGCATACCATGGGAATGCGTCGGAGGGGTAGGTAGATCTGGTGTGGCGAATTATTCATTTCCTTATCTAGAGCAGTTAAGCCAATCCTAGCGTATATAAGACCCACAAAAACGCCCATCAACACAGAAGTTCTACAGAAGTTCCACAGAAGTCTCACAGAAGTCACAGAAGTCAGAAGAATGACAGCCAGACTCCAAAAGAGACTGACTCTCGTCAACTTCAAGAGAGGCTTCAAAAGAGACTCACTTACTTCTACCTTGTGTTCAGCTTGTGGATTGAAATAGAAAATAAACCAACTTTGGTCCTTCATTTACCTGTGCAACTACAAACCGTGTTGGTAAATTGAAGTAAAAAGAACGCGCAATAGAAGGACAAATAATAATATCTAAGCCTTACCCCAAGGCGCGATATGGGTAGGTGGACGATAGGGTGTGGGTGTAGTGGGTGAGGGAAGTGAATGGGGATTACTCTCCAAGACGCACTCACATCTGACAGAAGCAAAGTAATATGGGCGGCGGGGACATTGACTTCATCATAAGGATAATATGCGCTAAACATGTCATAGTGTTCATTTGGAGCTCATGACAAAGTGCTTATAGCTAGGCTATGTGGGCTCACTCTCCCATCTGCCCCAGAAAATATGTGACGACGCCACCCATAAGCCGAATGTTGCTTTATCATAGCGTTTAATAAAAAAAACCACGTACAATTCTCCGACTAACTCGGAGGCGTGGTTTCCTCGAATAATCAGTAGACTGCGTATCTCTAATAAACGTCCCTGGACGTTGGACCCACATTTTCATGTGCTTTAGTTAATTTCATGGTATCGTTACACGGGCGTGTGTTTCATTCATTATCACGATCACCACACAGCTTGTCGGAGTGATCCCTCTTAGCTTAGCTTTAAACTCTTTGCTCGGGATACTCGGTGTTGGGTGTGTATGAGTCAAACAAAGAGGGCTCCTTCAATATTTAGTCTTTTTGTGCCACATTTGTGGTAAGGTCTTATTGATTATACTACAACACCGTACACGTCGGTATTCATATTCCCGATAGGCCCATACATATAGCTTATAGCTACGCTATAAGTGAGCACTCACGCCTCCGCGCGAGAAAATATGTGAAGACGCCACATCTTGTTGCTTTGTCATAGCGTTTGTTAAATACACGGGGAAATTTCTGATAAATGCGGAGGCGTGGTCGTCTCGACCAATCAGAAGACTCATCTTTAACAGATGCTCAGCCCCGAAACCTTGGATCAGCAGTTCCGCGTACTATTAAGCCGGTTCCTGTGGCGTAGGTTGTGGATACAATACCAAGGTTGAGAACATGACTGGTTCCCCGTGTCTCGGACAGAGAACAGATTATAATCTTCAATGTAGGATTTTATCTCTAGTAGTTGATATTGAACTCTACCAATTGAATCGTCACATATTTACACATCCCTGCTATGATATTATGTTTATTTGTGTATGAGTCTGGTGGATTGGGTCATTTATTGACACCGAATAGTTGAGGTTGGATGAAAATGGGATATTACTATATTCGCTCCAAGTTTCTGAAGAATATTGATGCACGTGGATTGGGCAGATGGTGATTATCGAACATTCATTTCTCAACCATATCCACACAGTTGGTTTCTATTTCCAAATCAATAACGTTTTTCACGCGCGGGGATGAGTGGTTTGCTATACATGTAGGCTTGTAAGGATCGTATATGATCCTGGCAATGTAGCCGTTTCACATTAAGAAGTCTTCGTTCATCGATTATGCATTGATGAAATCGATTCCATTATTCACTTTCCTTTATGAACATCTGTTGGACAGTTTGCCTATAGACAAAATGGTATGGAAATATTTTTTTAAATTGAATAAAGCATGGTATGTGTTTGCTTATATCCAACATGTGATCTATCCGGTGTGAGGAACGTCAGACCTTACTTCAGACCTTACTCAAATCCTGTTTCGCAACCAGCGATCGTCATATTGCGCAATTTCTATCATTATAGCTGGAAGTGGTCGACGACAATAACTACACAAAGTGGTAAGATAATTTTAACAACTTGTTAAAAACTAGCAGAACGGTTGGGTTGTCCAACCATATGTCAGCTGTGTTGGATTTGATATAATTACTTCTTTTGGCGCATTATGTTGAATCATAGGGATAGCGCAATGTGCAATCGCTATCAAGTATTATTCGTACGTTCTGACCCCGTGATGCGGATCCCACCCTCCGATTGGCTATTGCCACTAATGAAACGTCTGGTTGATGCTAATTTCGCGTATATAGTTGGATCATAGAACCGTTTGGTCGAAAGGATAGCGTAATCTATTGTTCAATCAATAGCAAGAATAATTCTGAAGTAGTTGGTGTTCATTTAATGAGGACGTCTGCGATAAATGACACAATACTTGGTAATGCTGCAGCCGCGAATTCCTTAGATTGAATGTATCTCAAGACCCTGCAGTCACTGCACTTAGCGATGACGCTACCGGTACATACCAACTGCACAATTATTGATATGAGATCGGTCGTCCAGAGTCAGGTGATCTTCTGAGGCGCAAACCGCCCGCTGATACGTATTTGTTCAATAAGGACATTTGGTTTTCAGGGGCCATCCCTTCGTTATACTTGCTTCTTATGAATTTGCGATTTTTACGAGCCTTCTAAAATATGACAAGGGTGCATCGCTGATGTGTGTTTGACAATTGCTGTCGTACAATGAATTCAATTGGACTAATTTATTTTGAGTATGTACAGCTAACCTCTCATGATTAAGGTTCTATTTAATATATTGTAGCTACAGCCGGGTAATGACTGCATCAACGTTTTGTCGCTGATTGCATTCGGTGCTTCTGAAAAATTCCATAATGCAATTGTCTGACTTAGATAATCCCTTGACATAAAACGCCAATAATGTACTCCCAAAAGAAAATTATTATACGTTCTTAGACTATTAAGCATTGCATTAAGAAGTGATTAGCTTATAGCGGGGTTGAATATATACGAATGAAGTCCGGGTAAATGCCTAGTTTATCCCTGGCACAAATCATGTGTTCGCGTCAAAAAGTCGTTCATAACAGATGATGGAATGAGTGAGTGAGTGAGTGAGTGAGTGAGTGAGTGAGTGAGTGAGTGAGTGAGTGAGTGAGTGAGCGGGGGAACGAATGATCAAGTGATTAAGTGAGTGAGTGAGTGAGTGAACGAATGATCAAGTGATTGAGTGAGTGAGTGAGTGAGTGAGTGAGTGAGTGAGTGAGTGAGTGAGTGAGTGAGTGAGCGAGTGAGTGAGCGAGCGAGTGAGTGAGTGAGTGAGTGAGTGAGTGAGTGAGTGAGTGAGTGAGTGAGTGAGTGAGTGAGTGAGTGAGTGAGTGAGTGAGTGAGTGAGTGAGTGAGTGAGTGAGTGAGTTAGTTAGTGAGTGAGTGAGTGAACGATCGAGCGAGCAAGTGATTGAGTTTATGGAAATGTTGGAGTAGTGGAACATTAGGTGCAAACATGAGGGTCATGTCAAACATTATTTAATCGTTTGTGGAAGTCTAATTTAGTTTCATTTTAGAAAACGGTCGCACACAGGCACTGACTCTCTAATTGTGGTAGTCCTGTTAATTGCTCTTGATCATTTGTGCCCTATGATAACATAAGAGCATCGACAGTTATCAGGGGTGAGGTTATTACCGGGATCAGATATTGTGATGTGTCATGTAATATGGGGTTCATCATTGTATATGTTGCTAGACACTCCGTTTAATGAGGAATATAAGGTAATATAAGCTTCGGTTTATAGACTCAAATGTTAATGCGTCAATCCCCAAAGCGTACAAGGTTCTATTCATATTTGTCTGCAAAGTTGATAGCAACAAACTATTCATCAAATTACAAGGAAGCCAGTCAACAGCACCAGATACTATTTGAATGCAAGAAACAAAACTGTCGAAAATGACGTGATAATATGCATATCGGTAACTGGTGTGTTGATGGCTTAATGACGATATGATATAACCAGAATATTTGTAAACGATTAATACAATGTCAGCAGAGTAAGATATTTATGTTTTTATAGGTGCCAGATTATCTGCGATGGAGGGAAAAGCAATCCTCTCCATACCGTTTGTAAGGCAAATATTTGTCCTCATTATGGTTTTGGGAACAGGGGCAATCATCTACCGCGAAAGTGCAGTTTCTTTTTTAGATGCAACAAATGCAATTACGAGACAACCGCAATTCCGTCCAATAGTCGAGGTGACGTATTCTGTTTTCAAACAAAACTTATTATAGTTCTTTACAATTAAATTATTGAGACATTACGTTATTGTTCAATTAGCTTAAAAGTTGAGAAAACAGTGTATTTTTGTTTGTTTCTAGACAACATCACCGTTTATGATGGACAGTGCCAAAAATACTCTGATGCAAATGCCCATTGCCAAAATAACGGATTTGCCGAGAGAATTCTACCTTAGTCATAACACACAATTCCACAAAGACACCCTAGGAATTGCGAAAACGAGCAATACATCAGTGTCCCGGGCAATTATACTTAAGTAAATGCTTACAGTTGTTAGGAACAATATGCACAATGATAATCCATTTAGATTGTCATCATTATATGTATTGATAGTATCATGTTCGTAACAATTCGTACTCAACAATGCTACTTTATCTCAGCATTAGTTCACAGAGCGGGATCATAGAACTGTATTTTAGGTGATGATATTAGCAGATGTTGATGTAAAGAAGAAAAATCCCATCTTGTCTTGTTTATATTTAACCTTTCTTCATCTCAACTGTTGCCTATTCGTTGACATTCACTTATCATCAAACAACGGTATATCATGACAGCTACGCCCACACGATGCAAGCAAGATGCCCAGCAGAAAAGCGATTTGGCCATGCAACAGATGGGGGCTGGAACGTTTGTGTAGCCTCGCCATTTGCTTTAGAGAACCCGTGCATTGTCTATTCGTTCGGGTAAAAAAAACATTATCCACCATAATAATTCTTATTTATTCTAATCCTCCTTCTCTACGAGGTACTGTCATAGTAGCTATAATCAGGCTCACTGGGCAGGTTTTACTATGTATCGTAGCATGAATTCGGAATAATCATTGTTCTGTGGCTTTGATGCATGCTTTGTTTTATGTTTTAGAATCGCCAGGGACTGGAGTTTTGATGACGCGATTTCAAAATTTTGTCATGTGTTCTCTTTTGATCCAACGTAAGAATATATTCAGACGTCCAAATACTCCTGTAAATTTAGAAACATTTTCCTTGCATAGCATGTGGCTTGATATGGATTCGTTTGATCTTAAACGTCTTCTGTGTTTTGCCATCGAAGTTAAAATAACCACACCTGCTTCGCTTGTTCTTGTGTGGTGTAAAGTATACACACACCTGAACATCACAGATCGGAACAGATCTGGTTCTTTCCGATCGGTCTTAATGGTCGTCAGAGTGGTTCGATGAAAACCTTCAAACAAGTACTTCAATTTCTCAACCACAGCAGTGTACGTATGTATTACCATGCATGATGACTACACCAAGGTGATATGATATTTATATGATTTGATGAACAATCTTGATTACCAACCAGGTGAATATTGATGTGCTGAAAATCGACATTGAACACTGTGAGTGGGATTCACTGAATACAGCGCTAGAAGATGGATCGCTGATTAATGTGAAACAGCTGGTAATGGAAATACACCTGATGAAATTGGATCAAGCTTCTTACTACTGGAGCATTTTACACAGCCTCTACATAGCAAGGTTCCGTTTGTGGAAAACTCATGATAATCCTCATTGCTATAAATGCTTTGAATTGTACTTCATCAATCTAAACTTTATAATTGGATAGAATATATTGTATTCCTCTTTCAGTGTGGTGGCTCTGTGTGTGCCTCGTGTGTTGTTCTCTGTGTATGTGTGTCCTGTGTGTGTGTCTGTGTGTCTGTCTGTGTGTGTGTATGTGTGTGTCTGTGGTGATGTGTCTGTTGTGTTGTCCATGTATGTGTGTGGTCTGTGTATGTGTGTCCGTGGGTATCTGGTGTAGTGCCTATGTGTGGATCGTCTGTGTGTTGTGATCTGTGTTGTCTGTTTTGTATGTGTGTGTGTCATGTGTGGTTCTGTGTGCGTGTGCGGTAGTGTGTGTTTCTCTAAATGTGTCCTACAATCTGTGTCTCTCTCTTGTATCTGGATCTAGATGTCTAGAGATATCGCTCTTGTACTCTCTGTGTAGTATCATGTGTTATTATATGTTGTTTATATTGTTGTATATATATGTGTCTAAATGTTTGTAATCTATGTGGTATATATGTGTATCCTCGTATATGGGGGTATATCTATTTGTCTGGTCATCTCTCTGTAGTGTGGATCTGTTTATTATACTCTTGTATCTATCTGTTTTATCCCTCAGTAAATGTCCTTTGGTGCCCTGTCCCTCGTGCAAGGTCCAAGCTTTCTGGGCCCTGCTATAAAAACCAGCCCTTTTACTGGCCCATTCCTTTGCCTCTAATTATGCTGCTTCCTGAAACCTGTTTTTTTTACATTGTTGTTCGCCACTTCTTATACTTAGAAGCAAAGTGTCTAAAAACTATATATATATTGAGATGTAAAATTGACCCCCTAACACTATCCCCCGAATTTGACCTCGGATCTAGCGTAAAAATCCATCCATGTTGAGGAGAATAAATCGCTATTTTTGCTTATTCATTATAATCTGAAACTTTATTCTTGGAGAAAATCTTTTAAATGTACGTGGAGCACGCGGTGAGCGGAAATTTGGTTGGCTTGCTTCATTGGTTGCAATTAGCGACATTTTGTAGCTAATATCTTTGCCCTTGAAACTACAACGATATCTATCGAATAAATTTTCGTTTGATTCCGTAGCAAAATAGGGAGCTTACTCACCTTTTTTATCTACCCAAAGAGAAATATAATCTGGGCGAAATACTTCCGGTTTCGTGTTTGATTATGAGCCATTTAAATTCTAGAAATGTTTTATTCAAATGGCAATAACGTGATTAACAGTTCAACTTGAAATTTGCCAAGCCGCGGCATATATCAGAACACGAACAACTTTTACAGTATCATAGTGTGTGTGTAAACGTGTGTGCACTTCCTTGACATTAAATGATTTGCCGTTCTCACAATTCTGGGTAAGGTGTTGGACAAAAAAGTAACAGCTCATTCGAATTTCTCATAAATGCATGGGTTCCGAGATCAGACTGTTGTTATTACAAATTATTTTCTTTTCCGGATTCCTGTCATAACGCTTCCTATAGGCCATGAAAATAGTGCTGTAAATGTGGTATGGAATGCACATTTCTTTCAATCAAGTTGTACATCTTGATTGTATTTATAATTGCATCCAGCATGGATTTTTTTCATTTTATTATCATAGCATAATTACATTTACTTGCTCACGAAACGAAAGAGTCGTATAATATACAACAACACAACAGAGAGTAGAGGACCGAGCCGAATTAGAGAAATCTGTATAGTGGGCAGCAACTGACTTTGGCTTCTGGAGCTATTCAATATTTCGAGTGGACATTCTTTATGCCGACCCGAGAGAGTTCTCCCCACTACGGTTCTACAAAAAGGACGACATCACTAAAACTTCATTTTCGGCAAGCAAGAAGCCCACACAACTACATCGGGATGCTTCAGATTCCAATCAACTTCTGTCAAAAAAAACAGTACTTAGGTATAGAAACATCTACGTACCAGCTGGAAGATGTAAAAACGGATTGTCCGCACTATCGAAAGCAGGTAGAGAAAAAAGGATCCAAGACAAATCAGACGCCATTGCGAGCGAGGACTGGTGAGCAAAAACACAGGAAGCACGTGTGAAAGTTATACTCCCGGAAAAAAGAGATATTTTGCAACAACATTATAATACATAGAACTACCAGACCAGAAAACAATGGCCTCAGTTACAAGATCTGGAACGTATGGAAAGAGGAGATAAACGAGACAGTGGTTTGAAAAGTAGTTGCCCCGCGCCTATCCGAACAACAGAAGGCTACGAACAGACCCGTATGCAGAAAAAGTCTCTTGCAAAGCGCTGGCCAAAAAAACCCAGACAGGTTGGGATATTGGGCCAATCGTTACTAGGCTCTGATAGTATTGCCAATTTAATTAACTAGATGCCATATGAAGGTCCAACGTCGCAGTCGATCGTGACCGTGATGTGTTTGTCCATATAAAATTAAACACATTGTGAAGAGGATTTCGTATCAAATTCATATGCAGTAAAATATGTTGCTAAATTATGAATTAACTCTGTGAGCAGTTAGTTTGGTTATGTCAATTGCATAGCTTATATACCATCAATATAAGAATATTGTTAATCATGGGACACTACTAAAATTCATTCTTCAGAAAAACTCCTGTAAAAATCTTCAGCCTTGTTTATATTGACCATGCTGACAGTATGTATGCCACTATGTATTAACCCTAATAAAATAATAGCCAATGTGCGGTCGGCATATAGATCCTTTTCCCAGCGAATGGGCCTTTGCAATCCCATTTTGATGTCAACCGCTTAATACTACTCTATTGCCTTCAGATTATACAACAGACTTGAACCTGCAGCATTTGACAACAGTACCATAAACAAGAATATTTCGCCACATACTGGTAGCTAAAACTAGATTCAGGAGAGAATTTGTATGGGAATTTCCGCTGTATCAGCATTGTCATCAATCATCTGGTTTTCATCCTTTGATTTGTTGGGAAATATGATAGGGTGCGCTGTGGCACAACATGCCGTGAGCCTTTGTTAGGTAAAGCTTGAAAAAAAATCAGTGAACAGTTGCGCCAATGAATGCTGTGGCAAATTCAG
>CM067349.1:14481486-14539116 GCA_034190875.2 Urechis unicinctus
TTCGTGAGATGAGCTTTGGTGACTACTAACGATTGGAACCATATTTATAGGCGACAATTATTCAGGATTAAGAAGGCGTCGCCTGTAGGATTTCAAATTCCATGTTGAAAGCTTTCCTCATGTTAGGTATGGGGGAGATTGACCACAGCTTTCACAGCCGGCACTGTTGATTGTGTTAACATTTTTAACCCATTGATAAGTACTCCATCACACAAACGACCTCATTCCCACGTTAAGCTTCTTCATTCATCTGTTACAGCTGACACATGGCGAATTTCAAAAACATTCTCAACGCATTGTTATTCCCAAGTATTACATTGGAAAAGGCTCATTGTCGTTGCACTTAGCAGACATTCTTAATCCCAATTGTCGTTTACACTACTTGACATATCAATAGCAAACTTCACAGACATTCTTCAATCCAACCTTATTCGCATCTGTTACAGTTTACAACTTAGTGTTACAATTTGTAATCCTAACCCAAGCTATACTCAACACCCATTATTATTCTCAACCATCAATAGCCACTTAGCCTATTTACTAACATATCAAACACGTCTTCCCAAGTTCATTGTGATCCCAAACGATTACACCATTCTTAAGTGGCGTGGGTATATCATTTGAATAGATACCTTCAACTACAATATTTACTAAACCCATTGTTATTCCTAGAGAACCCCACTCAATACCTTTAAACACTCAACAACTCACCTTAACAATGCATTACATCATATCATGTGGACACATAGCATCATCACCTGGCGCAAGTCCAAACACGTCACATGATCACGTGGTCAACGCGTGGGGGGATCCTGGGGGGTGGGCAACTCCATGGGGGGGCTCTGGTATAACATATACAAAAGTTTTACGTAGTATCCTGTGCGAGGACTACTACTTGCATTGTCCGGTATTAAATTCCTCCTCTATCTGAGAGCGAAGCTTAAAGTTCCGCATCATCACACAACAAAGACAAGATGGGCGTTAAACCAACGTAGATACAGCTTGCCGGCAGCATACAAGCAATATATTTGATGACACCAGCCAATATTTTGGTCCACAAAGTACCGCAAAACCAAAGATTAGCATATTGGTCCAATATAAATGCGAGACCTAACATCAGCAGCCTGATTTAATGTAGATGTGAAGATGACAAAGAAATCAAAACTTCAATGTGTATCAGTGGAGAATAATTTCAAATTGGGCTGTTCGATGACGAACCGGAATTGTTATCAAAGAGTTATAACAATCTTTAAAGGAAGACTCAATGGCACGAACAAACACTGAACAACAAACGACGCCACAGACGTTGTGAATACAATAATATTATAAAGTCAACTCTTATTGGACCACGTAACCTGAATAACAATGACATCATAAGCGCACAAAAATATAATGAGTGAAATGCGCTCACAAGGCGTTTAATCGGTCAAGGTAAAAGTAAAATTGGAGCACCTATGACATCGAATTAACACCTGGATTGAAAAATAATATCGAAAATTTCACATCCTCGTATTACGTGGTGTTTATCTCAATACTGCACATCAAGGGGTTACACTGGAACAGAAGGCTAATGGTCATGAACGATCCATGAAAGGCGGGTTAGAGAATGGAGAGGGTAGTAGGAGATGGGGGGTGGGGGGGTATGAATAAAGGGGTTATAAGCTGCCAAAACTAAGCACCACCTTGATAGGTACGCCCGCATCAGCTATCTCTTCTATATATCTATAACTGACGGACGAATCAATAACTGATCATGAGAAAAAGCTTGCTCTAAATAAAAATCACAATTTCCTCATTCTTCCTCATACCATTGAAAGCGTTCTTTTGAAAGCGATGCTTCCCTTCGATAGTGCCGTTAATAGGCCTTCACATTTTCTTCCATAGGTGACGCCCACCACTATGCCACAGAAGACCCGTTCATTCTTGACAATTAAATGCACTCTATTTCTGCCAAAGATATTGTAAATATTCGTATTTGTTCGTACATTAAAAAATCCAATCGATAGCGAGTACAAAAAGGGAGTTCTTTTCTTCTTTCTATATCATTCTACATTAAACGTGTGAGATTGTTTGAAAATATTCATATTTGCATACGAGTTCAAGCAAATAATGAATGCGCCATCAATTCTTGTCAACTTCAATACGGACAAGGCTTCGTGATGTCAACGATTGATTTGTTTGCTTTTCAATGGTGGTATTGATTAAGTTACAAGTTAACAGCATGCAATACGGATGCTAAATGCTCGTTGTTTGATCGCCGCTACAAAATCATAATGATGATTGTAGTTGTGAATGTGGTATGAATACACCCAGTGGTATAGGCCACAGCACGTTGAGTGCAGAGAGGCTATGTAATATTAGATTACTGGTACGATAGCCGCGAATAGCTCTCACAGTTGTTTCCTGTGCTAACCAAAAGGACTGGTCCAATGCGTGCAGGATGATGAATTGAGGACTAGGAAGCCTATGTGTGTTAATTGAACATTTCCTCATGTGGTCCGATGGCCAATAAGATTGCTAACGTTTGTTCAGCAATCATAATAATAACCCATGCTAGCAGAAGTACAAGCAGTGATGTCTGCAAAAGGACGCCTATGATGTATCGAATGCGCCAATGTTGTTGAAATGTGCAATATAGAATGGTAAAATATAATACTAACGGAAAAATGTGATTTGTCTACTTAAAACAGGTAACCACTATACCAGTCACGTGAAATCAATGATAGACCAGCAATGAAATATGGATCAATGTGGATTCAAACAGAAGTTCAATCTAAACTGAATGCAACTTTTCGTTACCGACACTGCATAACCACAGCACACGTTTCACAGCGAACACGCTCCCATCAAACAATGCTAGCAGCATTTGGCATATTCCCCCGCTAGAATCTATATCAACGATCGACAAGAAGGTACTTGAAACAAGTACCTTCCCAACCCAATCCTGTACTCCACAGCTAGCATCTTGTACCGTTGTTAATTGTAATGTGATGAGTGTCAACTAAGTCCAATAAATAACAGCCATTTTGGGCACGAATCCGGACATCTTTATAACGTTTCTTATATATCAAATGTCTGTCACATATAACTTGAATATTATCCAGCTTCAAAGCTATTGATGGCAACATTCTGTCAATCTAGAACTCGACTCACAACCACACTCAACCACGTTTTCGTCTTTTTGTCGTCCTCCGATATTTACTGTAATTCGATAGGAATTGGTTTCATCATACCGGCTATAATATACACCAGTATCACACAAGTTTGTCATCGCTATAATATAGCGAGGATGGGCACATCGCACTTAAATGACACTAAAAAGACATCCTTTTTAAAGATGTATAGATCAAGCAGCTTCCGAGGTATGTCATCACGAAATCTCCATTGGATAAATATCTTTGTAACAACTTTTTGTCTCAAAGCGGGTCGTTGAATCTATTATTCAGTCGTGACTGTGCAGTACCTGGTGCTCATCAAAATATATGCAGGTATTTCACACCTGACTGTGGGAAGTTGACAGATATTGCGGCATTGTGGTGTCTCTTTTTGTAATCACCTCTAAATCGTAATCATTTCTGAATAGCGTTGTTGCCTCTGTGTGAAATTCTCAAAGCCAGATCCATTTGTTCCTATTTTCCACCTGCAGTTTAACATTTGTGAAGATGGGTATTGATCACAATGGTTAACACTACAGGGAAAAACATCAAAGTGTAAAACGGCTCATTTTCGCAGAGCTCTTTCGATTGACTATTTTGTCAAGCCATATAAATTATTCATGGTTTCAGTTTATATAACAGGCTTAACTTTACACTGAGCAATACATTCACCGATAATTGATTTCTATATATAGTCGCCTTCGTAGAAGCGGAGTGAGATACGTTAAAGTTGATAAAAGATAATGGATTATCTTCCTTTAGAATAGAGAAGAAATTCCACAGGATATCGCTACTAAATTGCTGAAGTGCCTATATACAAGCGCATATAGGCACTTGATAGACATACACTAGTCATGATAGGTGTAGTTTGCATATATGGTTAGTGATGGCAGTCATTATAGGACTCGATATTCAGAGAATCAATCATAATTAAGCCACCATATCTGGTCTATGTTGGCGAAAGAGCCTTTGGAGCAATTCTCCTTTGTTCACTTCCAACTGATATATTACCTCAGAATTGACATATCCAACTTCTCACCATTTATGTGGTGCAAGTGTACGAATCTAATCTCGTTCACACCATACAATGCTTTTTTTAACGCGTTTGAATATCCGTCGGTTGAAAAACAATAAAATATCGTCTAAGCAATAACATGAAAGAACATGATCTCAGATGATATGTTTGTTGTAGTAATATTACGAGAAACATAAATAAAGTTGTCTCGTCTGTTTAGCTAATTTGCGATTCAAGCTTCAGTTTATGGACCACGCCGATCCTACTTGTTCGCCTTGTAAAATGTAGTACAATGACGAGGAGGCGATAGATTATTTCGTAATGCGAACAGTCCTAGTAGCTGCGCAACTATTTACTGGATGTTGCTCATCTTGCCAAACCTAGAACGCATTATGATTGACGTGCATTGATAGCATTGTTTTGTACCGTATTGCATTCATCAAACGCGATTAAAACTGGGTCATGGCCATTGTGGGGACAATTGCCTTAAGGCCTGCTAAAATGGACCACGCGTGATGCACACTATTTCACTTGTGAGACATTCTGCTACGAGACGGGTTGCACCTATTAACAGTTGTTCATTTGGATCGTTTGGTATCACACGATTTCCTTGAAGCTGCTGTTGTAGGACGTTGGTCAAGGAAATTGGTCGCATATATCAGCTGAGTGGCTCAGCAGCAGCAGCAGCAGCAGCTGGTGGTATTTAACGAACCATGAAAGAGTGTCTAGGGTCGACTAAGTGAACATATATAAAACAATTTTCACCGTTCCATGTGAAAGCATATTGACCAGAACTGCACATAAACTGCTTATCAGTCTTGTTTATTCCCTTAGATATGCTGTGACGGTCAAGTGTGACAGATGCAAGTACTAACCCTCTCGAGCCAAAAACATGCAAACTCTATACACTAAAGAAGTGCTATGGTTTTGCCGTATAAGTGGATGATTGCAGGGAATATTTACAACAAACACTTTCGCAATGTCTGCTCATGCAACAATGCCTTTGATATCGTCAGCCACGTGATCGCCTCCCCCGTATGGCACATTGACGGAAACACTTATGAAGCCCAGAAGAGGTCTACTGTAATTACACTCATTGTGTAGCTCGCGGAGGTATACACCTTCCTCCTACCAACAAGCCTCTAGGCAGCCAGGTTTCTCTTCATCCAAGTTTTCTGGGCCCCTATCATACCTGGCTTGCGAAGTGCCAGAACATTTGCACACTTACTGAAGGCCATCAAAGCGGTTTACACGTCAATCCAAGACTTCTCTGATTACAAGTGGGCATGCAGTAAATGAGTACTTGAAAAAGCCATGATGATCGGAGCTTTTGAACAAAAAGAACATCCAGAGAAAAACAGGAAGATGAACACGTGGCAGCGTATTGAGAATTAGTTCGTTGATAAAGAGTAACGAGGAGTTCGACATTCCAGGCTAAAACAATGCTATTCTGGTGAATTTAGTGAACGCAATAACTTTCGTGGAATTATCGTTTGCTTCAATCATGCCTCACTAGCAACGACGTATTTATTCACACACAACATATGCATACATGATGCTTGGAAATCATGCCATTGTGTGATGGAACAAGTGCACGGCTTGGTCGCCAATGACACCTCGTCTGTTGCTTATTATTAGGTTATTGATGTCATTGGGAGCATCTAATAACGCAGTGCATGTTGGTAGAGACATTGTAGTGTGGTCTGACAATCAATGAATGAAGAGTTGGTCAGAGATTGGGGTCAGTTGGGTAGAAGTGTGGAGGGTGTTTTTATGGCTGTAGGAGGGCTGTCCATATATTAATATGTAAGTATAGGGTCTTATGAACATGAGTTTGTTATGTGGTGCCTACTTGTTTTCATCATGAAGTGCCCTATCATACAATGTTTTTTAATTATAACATTTGTCCATGAAACATAAACATTATCGGGGATTATATCAGGAAATAGGAGCTAAAGAACAGGTAAGTTGATTCGAAACCAGTTTATCTTTTGTTTTACGGCCAATCGGTCAGAATACCCATATTACGATGGTTAATTCATTTTTTTGTAGCTATAGACGGTTAGCTAACGGGTTTTACTCCACCTAAAAGCTTTGAGATTTGCATCCGTATACTAGTCATTAAACATTGGTGCTGTATTAGTAATGAAAACATAGATTCCGAGGATATCAATCATGCAGAGGATCGTAAAATAATCTTCGTGGCCTCGTTATGAAGCTTATCAAAGATTTTGTATGATCAGGGCGAACTCTATCCTGCATTGATGATAACAAATGTTCATATACCATAGTCAGGTGATGTGCACGGATAACACGATAACACGGCAGCCGTTCAATATATGTGTCGAGTTTGAGAGGTAACATCTAGATCTACAATTACATCCCTTCTATCAAGCATAGTTTGCAGCAACATCAAAGTTAGACAAGTTGGCACACTTATAGCGTCCTATGTCATCCATGATTGTGTCAATACGAAATCTGACCAAGTTTATTGAACAGATGTCCACAATCAGCTGATAAGTAAACTAAGGGTTCCTACCGACCACGATCATGACAAACATGCTCTTCTGCTGGTAATTGGTGCCGTTATTAAAGCTTATTGTTTATGGGTTATCGTGAGAGAAAGCATCACTATTATTGATCTATGCAATTTGACTGCATACATAGCTACTATAAGAGCCAGGAATCACAATCACCGCTATTTACGATGCAGACTAGGTCATTGCTGTGGAAACGTTTACACCAGTCACTATTAGCTCTTAACAAAGCAAACAGGAAAGGGGCGAAAATGGTCGATCAAGTTTAGATATCAATTGTAGATGTACCCACGAATTCGCCCATATAAATCACCAGACAATTGGTGGAATCAGGTTCTTCACGATAGCCTATGGTCACCTACAGTTTATCTGCCTCTTGATGGTACAAATTACCAAGTTTGCCAGACAATGACGGACAAGTTTATTCTAGGGAATCTCCATTCTTAACCTCTCTTTGCCTCAAACATGATTGCATTACAGAGTCATAGCAACCAGAGATACAGATCGGGAGTCATAGATACTAGAGAGACAGATCGGTAGTCATAGCAACCACAGAGACAGATCGGGAGTCATAGCAACCAGAGAGATAGATCGGGAGTCATAGATACTAGAGAGACAGATCGAGAGTCATGGATACTAGAGAGACAGCTCGGTAGTCATAGCAACCAGAGAGACAGATCGGGAGTCATAGCAACCAGAGAGACAGATCGGGAGTCATAGATACTAGAGAGACAGATCGGTAGTCATAGAAACCAGAGAGACAGATCGAGAGTCATAGCAACAATACAGTTCCTGACATGGGAAAGCATTGCATCAGTTATCCGGCAAAATATTCATTAATTGCTTACAACAATTTTTCATCCTGTATGTCGCAAAAACGCATTGACTATAGGAGGTTACTAACGTGCACCCTCATGTGCACTTACCTCTACATTATCAATCTTATTCCCATTCTAGCACCATTCTAATGGCATGTTGGAAGCCCTACGCGATGCAGTTAAACTGCCAAGTAGAGTCTGCTATCGGAAAATATCCCATTACTTTAAACATCAATGATTGTAGAAATTGTATTTACGAATGGCCTGCATAATCTCTTCGATGTAGCTCGCGTCACTGGGAAACATTCTGGTGTGAAACAATGAGTCCAAAGTTTGTTCCGCCTTTTCTGTGTGTCAACATCAGAATACTTGACTTGAATAGGGCATTGTTACATGCATTTCGCCCTGTTGCTAATGACATCATATGGATACGTAGTTTAGCATTTTGGCTCCCGTAGCAGCAGAAGCAGCTGTTCGTGGAAATGAATGAATCATAAAATGAGGTTGTAAGATCCGATCTAGTCGATCATAATGGAAAGTCATGGCGCGACTGTCAAGTGTTGAAAACATGATTGATGAAAACTCTCTCAAATTATTCATGTGCCATCTCAATCAACATCGTTATGGTATTGTCTGATAGGTGGCTGATAGAATATTCGCATCAAACATTCGCATGGCGTCTGTTCGTGAAACAATTACTCACCACAGTAAGCGTCAGCCACGTGTTCGTGCCCTGTGTTTTTATGGTACGCCGATTGGTGCACTAATAAAGCCCAGAAGACACGTTAGACGCTCTAGTGGGATTACGCTCCTTATTTTATCTTGTGGAGGTTTAAGGCCCCCAAGCTTACAACCTGGTGTATTTTCAGGGATACCTTCTTGCCCTCTTATCTTCCAGGCTCACTGTAGTTCACTCAAAACGCACACTCACTGCAGACTTCCGTAGCGGTCTACTTTCGCCAAATCAGGAAATTTACTTTAGGATAGCATGTTGCTTATCTCAGCAGTACACATTGAGGCATTGTACTGGTAAATTATACTAATGGGCGCAGGCAATCGATCAAAGGCAACCTGAAGTGGTATGGCTGAATGCTTGGCAACTTGTTGAGTTGCCAGGTTTGCCTAAACAAATCGCCACCGTGACCGTTTTATCTTCATCATCTTCAAACTTCTACATTACAGAAAGTTTACCGATTACCTCAACCTTTGAAAAGGTCGAGTTTGAAAGTGACGGGTATTATATCATAATAGTGTTATGGTCAAATTTAAGGATTGATAAATAGACAGCACGGCTTGCATCAGCGCCCAATTACCACAGTAACACAATGGCAGGCCCTCGAATCTTAGTGCCTGTTTCCTGGGTGACAGGCTCTTGATCTACAAATACCCCCCTCACAGTCTGTGCTATGGAAGTCTTTCATACCTAACTGCGTGAAGTTCACAGATGTTCAGGTGCTCTGTTAGGAAAGACTTCATTATTTCTTATTTTTCATTGGATAAAATATTGATAGCGATATCAGTATCCGCCTTTCCCCGTGGTAAAAGTAAAATTGGAGCACCTATGACATCGAATTAACACCTGGATTGAAAAATAATATCGAAAATTTCACATCCTCGTATTACGTGGTGTTTATCTCAATACTGCACATCAAGGGGTTACACTGGAACAGAAGGCTAATGGTCATGAACGATCCATGAAAGGCGGGTTAGAGAATGGAGAGGTAGTAGGAGATGGGGGGTGGGGGGGTATGAATAAAGGGGTTATAAGCTGCCAAAACTAAGCACCACCTTGATAGGTACGCCCGCATCAGCTATCTCTTCTATATATCTATAACTGACGGACGAATCAATAACTGATCATGAGAAAAAGCTTGCTCTAAATAAAAATCACAATTTCCTCATTCTTCCTCATACCATTGAAAGCGTTCTTTTGAAAGCGATGCTTCCCTTCGATAGTGCCGTTGATTGGCCTTCACATTTTCTTCCATAGGTGACGCCCACCACTATGCCACAGAAGACCCGTTCATTCTTGACAATTAAATGCACTCTATTTCTGCCAAAGATATTGTAAATATTCGTATTTGTTCGTACATTAAAAAATCCAATCGATAGCGAGTACAAAAAGGAAGTTCTTTTCTTCTTTCTATATCATTCTACATTAAACGTGTGAGATTGTTTGAAAATATTCATATTTGCATACGAGTTCAAGCAAATAATGAATGCGCCATCAATTCTTGTCAACTTCAATACGGACAAGGCTTCGTGATGTCAACGATTGATTTGTTTGCTTTTCAATGGTGGTATTGATTAAGTTACAAGTTAACAGCATGCAATACGGATGCTAAATGCTCGTTGTTTGATCGCCGCTACAAAATCATAATGATGATTGTAGTTGTGAATGTGGTATGAATACACCCAGTGGTATAGGCCACAGCACGTTGAGTGCAGAGAGGCTATGTAATATTAGATTACTTGTACGATAGCCGCGAATAGCTCTCACAGTTGTTTCCTGTGCTAACCAAAAGGACTGGTCCAATGCGTGCAGGATGATGAATTGAGGACTAGGAAGCCTATGTGTGTTAATTGAACATTTCCTCATGTGGTCCGATGGCCAATAAGATTGCTAACGTTTGTTCAGCAATCATAATAATAACCCATGCTAGCAGAAGTACAAGCAGTGATGTCTGCAAAAGGACGCCTATGATGTATCGAATGCGCCAATGTTGTTGAAATGTGCAATATAGAATGGTAAATTATAATACTAACGGAAAATGTGATTTGTCTACTTAAAACAGGTAACCACTATACCAGTCACGTGAAATCAATGATAGACCAGCAATGAAATATGGATCAATTTGGATTCAAACAGAAGTTCAATCTAAACTGAATGCAACTTTTCGTTACCGACACTGCATAAAACACAGCACACGTTTCACAGCGAACACGCTCCCATCAAACAATGCTAGCAGCATTTGGCATATTCCCCCGCTAGAATCTATATCAACGATCGACAACATGGTACTTGAAACAAGTACCTTCCCAACCCAATCCTGTACTCCACAGCTAGCATCTTGTACCGTTGTTAATTGTAATGTGATGAGTGTCAACTAAGTCCAATGAATAACAGCCATTTTGGGCACGAATCCGGACATCTTTATAACGTTTCTTATATATCAAATGTCTGTCACATATAACTTGAATATTATCCAGCTTCAAAGCTATTGATGGCAACATTCTGTCAATCTAGAACTCGACTCACAACCACACTCAACCACGTTTTCGTCTTTTTGTCGTCCTCCGATATTTACTGTAATTCGATAGGAATTGGTTTCATCATACCGGCTATAATATACACCAGTATCACACAAGTTTGTCATCGCTATAATATAGCGAGGATGGGCACATCGCACTTAAATGACACTAAAAAGACATCCTTTTTAAAGATGTATAGATCAAGCAGCTTCCGAGGTATGTCATCACGAAATCTCCATTGGATAAATATCTTTGTAACAACTTTTTGTCTCAAAGCGGGTCGGCAGCACCTGGCGCTCATCAAAATATATGCAGGTATTTCACACCTGACTGTGGGAAGTTGACAGATATTGCGGCATTGTGGTGTCTCTTTTTGTAATCACCTCTAAATCGTAATCATTTCTGAATAGCGTTGTTGCCTCTGTGTGAAATTCTCAAAGCCAGATCCATTTGTTCCTATTTTCCACCTGCAGTTTAACATTTGTACAGGGAAAAACATCAAAGTGAAAACGGCTCATTTTCGCAGAGCTCTTTTGATTGACTATTTTGTCAAGCCATATAAATTATTCATGGTTTCAGTTTATATAACAGGCTTAACTTTACACTGAGCAATACATTCACTGATAATTGATTTCTATATATAGTCGCCTTCGTAGAAGCGGAGTGAGATACGGTTAAAGTTGATGAAAGACAATGGATTATCTTCCTTTAGAATAGAGAAGAAATTCCACAGGATATCGCTACTAAATGGCTGAAGTGCCTATATACAAGCGATTATAGGCACTTGATAGACATACACTAGTCACGATAGGTGTAGTTTGCATATATGGTTAGTGATGGCAGTCATTAATTATAGGACTCGATATTCAGAAAATCAATCATAATTAAGCCACCATATCTGGTCTATGTTGGCGAAAGAGCCTTTGGAGCAATTCTCCTTTGTTCACTTCCAACTGATATATTATCTCAGAATTGACATATCCAACTTCTCACCATTTATGTGGTGCAAGTGTACGAATCTAATCTCGTTCACACCATACAATGCTTTTTTTAACGCGTTTGAATATCCGTCGGTTGAAAAACAATCAAATATCGTCTAAGCAATAACATGAAAGAACATGATCTCAGATGATATGTTTGTTGTAGTAATATTACGAGAAACATAAATAAAGTTGTCTCGTCTGTTTAGCTAATTTGCGATTCAAGCTTCAGTTTATGGACCACGCCGATCCTACTTGTTCGCCTTGTAAAATGTAGTACAATGACGAGGAGGCGATAGATTATTTCGCCAACCATGTAATCCATCATCTATTGCAACATCGTACATGAACATATTGATCCAATGTAAAGCCAGACTGAATAACCGCACCAACACTTCATATCTGATGAAGAGAAGGAATAATCATTGTAACGATGACGAAAGAATACTCAATTCAAAGCTTACCCATGCAATCGCTACAGAGGAGATTAAAAAAGGCAGATCTGGTTGTTCAACCGCGAACCAGATATTATCCTCTGGTGTTAAAGCAAACTTCACAGGGTGGTCTTATGGCAACAAACAACGTTTAGACGCAAAGGACGCTTAAAAATGATTGCACATTGAAGCAATGAAAGCTCTTGTAGTCAACTTCTATTGGATTACATTACAATAATAACAATCACCTCATCGACACTCCAAATATCGTTCTTGATTGAACCAAAAATTGCTTCAGTATTCTGACGCGGTGCAGTACACATTGAGGCATCATACTGGTAAATAATACTAATAGGCGCAGACAATTGATCAAAGGCAAGCTGGAGAATGGATTTGAAGTAAACTTAAGAGGGTATGGCTGAATGCTTGGTAATTCGTTGGGTTGCCACGTTTGTCGATGCAAACCATCGCCACGGCCGTTATACCTTCACCTGTAGACTTCTACATTACAAAGAGTGAATTCAACATGACGATACCAATTATCGATTTTTCTCATATCCATTGAAAACGTCGGTTTTGAAAGTGATGGGTAGTGTATAACTTCAACACACACTGCAAGAAATTAAATACGGGCATTTTTCAGCATATGATATTGCTTATTCAACAAACGATGAATAACATCTTGCATGTTTCTTTTTTAGTTCGTTCATCATTAATGATCCGTTGCAATCGGAAAGTCGAAAGAAATTGTGTTATTTTGGCATGAAACGCATTGAACATCATACATTACTTCGCCACTATTCGTATTTGTTAATGATCAGTAATGTTTAATCATAACGTTCCTTAACATCAAGACGTTGTGTTAATTGGATGTGTACGCAATAATATACGTAGTTATACAAACATACAATGGAAACAATAACGAATCATGCTGCAGGTTTCTTATTATGGCAGATAGAATATTTATATCAATGCACGATGAAAGCATTTGCACAACGTGTTAGGGTCGGTTACAGCATTGATATATGACAGCACGGTTTGCATCAGCACGAAACTATCATAGTAATACCACGGGGATAATGCTAGCTGCATGGAAGTTTCTCGAATATCGATGTCTGGTTCTGTATGACAGTCGCTATTAAAACCACCCCTTAGTCTGTGCTATGGAAACTTTGAATGAAAGGTGTACTCACAGCTCAATGTCAATATGGCATCACACGTGACCTCTTATATAATCCTATTTTATATGGATGAGTGATTTGGCAACGATGATATAGTTGCACGTAATAGAGCAAACTTGAATATGGACATAGTGCATTGTGGGGTATCAATGGTTTTATTGATTAGTCACATGACCACATCAATAATCTGCATTAGGGGAGTAAATGGCACATTGTTTGATCGACGTCTCAGAATCAGCGTTACAATTGTATTTCTAGGTGAATGAGGTATGAATCCCCCCAGCGGTTTCTATATTACGCTGTATATAGAGTGGGACTAAGCAATGGATGGTCTAGTGATATAAGAGCCAAGAAAAGGAATGGTCTATTGAGTCCAGGATGTTTACATGAGGAGCAGGAATCTGACAAAGTGGTAACTATGGGTTTATTCAATATTTGCTATGGTTACCAAGCGCCTGATTCCAAAGAATGATGACGAATAAAAAAATCAGAGGTCAGTCAACAGTCAAATATAATATCCATGGAAGGATTCTTATCATCATTTCTTTTTCAGGAACCTTGAGGCCCCTATTATGTTTGAGGACGTTTAGTAACAGCAGTAGTAATAGTAGTATAGGGAGTAGCGGTACTGGCACACCAGTCTCATATGATTATGACACACCTATCTCATATGGTGCAACCCAGAAAACACACAGGGTGACTCACATGAGCCAGCGAACAGCTCGCACCTCCCCCCACACCATATGAGCCCAGCCCTTCCAGCCCTTATGGTATAGGCCCACTAAAGAGGGCGACAGCAATGTCAACCATCTACAACAGGACTCTTAGGAATAAGCTCTTCTAAACGACTCACGCGCTCCAAAAGGTCCTCATACTTCGATTCCAATTCCCTCACATTCTCCTCTACACCAGGACCCTGAGGAATAAGCTCTTCTAAACGACTCACGCGCTCCAAAAGGTCCTCATACTTTGATTCCAAATCCCTCACATCATTCTCAAGGTCCACCTTCTCCTCCCATATATGTTCCACATCTGCTTGCAGCTCGGCCACCCCAATATGTTCATCGGTGCTCATTCTATACCTCAGCTATCATATGTTCAACATATCGACACGTGCCCATAGGCCAGAGTGTCTACACCACCTGGAGCTATCCACCGCTTTGAGTCAAAGGGGGAGAGAGACACCTTGTTAACGTGGAGCCCATATATTTTATGGCAGTCACTCCTGAGCATGTTCATTCCGTGGCGAAACTGCTTCTGGTCGAACAGTGACACGTACTGAGCGTGTCGTAGATGCTTCTTCACCACCACCTTCTTCACACCCTTAGCTCTTTTTATCTCGCCCTCATCAGACATCAGGATAGAGTACATCTTAGGGCGCAAACCAACGTACTCCTTGATGGGCACGCCAGCGCACTCATCCTTCATCTTACCCAGAACCATTTTGTTTTTGTCACTGTGTAGGGCATGAGAAGGGTCAAAGTTACTAGTGTCAAAGAGATGCCCATCCTCCATCATATCAGCATAGATGTCAGTGGTACGGATCTCAAGCAGCAGCGAGTCTGTGTCTGTGTAAAGCAGGTTAATATTACTGTCATATCTAGCCTTCATGTTATTGTAGAAAAAGTCATACATCAAGTGCTTTGAGAGGTCCAGAATGCACATGTCAATGTAGACCGGGCGGTTCAGCACTAAGCGAGTCTTGTGCATATGCAGGGCAGCTAGATCATCGTCAAACACTTTTTGTCGAGCATAGGCGGGGCTGGCAACAAGCCCACGTATTTTTTCTTTTTCCGATGAGCGCACAATCTTACCGTCGACTCGCCTACGGAGATTCTCCATCGTTTTACCAAAGACGGAGTTATTCATAAGTTTATAGAGATCCTTCTCAAAGTCGCTGTTGGCGGCCTTGCGCAGATCTGTATTCATCCTTATGTAAGGCTCCATCCATGGACTCTGGTCAAAGACAAGCGCACGATGAATCTTGGTGAGTCTCAACCCCAAAGACAGATATAGCTTGAGGTTCCTGTAGTGTACCACATACTTCTCCTTGTTCCGCAGGTTGGGCACCAGCTTTTCAACTCCATTTCCGGTGCTCCCCAATGCACCTAGGAGATCTTTCTGGTAGTCTGACAACCACTCATTTTGCACAAGAAGCCGCTCCGGCGCTAGGGGGTAATCGTTGTGTTCGTCATGAAGCGCAGCAGGATACTCCAAGTCAACCTCAATTATATACCCCGTTTCAGCATCATCGGGATGGTCCTGGATCTCTAGGTTCTCAGGCCGTTCCACCCACTCAATACCCGAAGTAGGTAGGGCTTGGCTCATCGCCCACCCATACAGGTTGTTGGCATCGAGGTACTGGATATAGCTCGCTGGCTTATCCTGCTCAAAGCCCTCCACGTATGGGTTGTTCGCTTTAGCGTGGCGATGTGATACCATGCTTATCCCACCGCGCAGCCCCTTCTCAATAAACAGGTGCTTGTCATAATCGGTGAGAAGCTCGAGTTTCACCCCTGTGCTCTTAAGAAGCGCATCCCACGACAAACCGGGGCTGGTATAGTAGTGGGCCGGATCCAACCCGTATTGCTTAAGACAGGTTTTGCGGAATGTTTCAAAAACACATCGGCCAGGAGCAGTACATCCGTGGGTAAGTAAAGGTCATGGTAGTCCCCCATGTTTTTACAACCGAACGTGTTCCAGACTTTCTGGGCGTGTTCATAGTCTGCAGCAGATATACCCTGTTCAGAGAGCTTGCTGTAGAAATCATGGATCGGCGGCAGTGGAGCATCAAACTTATCCCAGCCATCCATGAACTCATAGGGATACACTCCCTTACGCAGCAGCAAGCGCCGCTTCATCTGGTCTGGCTCGTATTCCTCCGTCACAGCAAAGGCATCTGGGTTGTTAGCAGACACAAGCTTGTCGAGCGAGGCCAGGAGGAACTGTGCACTGTCAATGAAGCGCAACTGTCCGACCGACAGGGAGATATACTTCTCCATGTTATTTGGGATGCAGTTGATATTGCCCTCCACTTTGCTTATACCCTGCATCAAGAGATGGGAGTCGTAGCCCCGCAGGTTATGGAACACCACAGGGATGGGTGTTGTCTTGGGACTCAGCCGAAGTTTCAGGTTACACACGTTATGGGCTGGCCCTCTGTACAAGCCTGTTATATGGCAGTGATCGCGAACAGAGTCATAGCCCAGTTTTTTTCTTGCACACATGACAGTGAGTTGCAGCCTTATGTGCCCTTCTATCCTCCCGAGTCATCCGCATAGGGACAGGCTTGGACAGAACTGCTTTGATCTTTTGCTCCTCCTGCTGCAGAGCCTGTAAGAACTTCTCCACAACATTGCTTCCTCTATAAACCACTGGGGGTTCTGTCTGCCCATCACATCGGACAACCACATAGCCGTAACCACATGGCTCATGCTCCTGTGTTCTCTGCGTGTTGCTCTTACCAGTATTAGGCGCAGGTCCCGGAAGCTTCACTGTGAGCGCCTCAAAGTCGGCATAGATAAGATAGGGGGCAGCAAACTGTTTCTGCCAGTTCTGGAAGGATAATATGTTCTTCCCTTCCTCAGGCATGTCAACTCGCACAGCAGTCTGCCCGATACCCATGCACTCAGGTTTGTGCGCCAGGAGCAGTTTCTCAGTGGTGTATCCATGCAAGCATCGCTCGCAGAAGAACTTGCGGTGCTCGTACTTACTCTGGTCATACAGCAGGCGGTTCAGGTCTTCGATCTGCGTGTAATGAAACCTACCCTCCTCCTCAATCAGCATGAGGTTTATACATGGACCAGGCTGTCTGCTGATACGGTGAACGATGGTGGCCTTTCCATCCCAGCCAAAGACATTCAAGCCGCCTACTTTAGCATGTTTTTCTATCTTCTCAATCTGCAAGATAGGCGTTGGATAGTCCACGCCTTTTCCTTCTAAGAGTCTTAAGAGTGGCTTAATGTTATATTTCGATGGTCGCTGCGGGTTCTTGGCAACCGGGTGCAGAGCCGCTTCAATGGAATATAGAACGCAGTGTGGGTCATTTGTGTTTTTTACGTTTCTAATTGCCTTCTTTACCGCCAGCTTTCTCGGCAGTTTCAGGTAGGAGCCACCTTTCAATGGCTGGTAGTTGGCAATATCAATCCACAGAGTTGTGACCGCCTGAAACTCCCAGCCAGAACCTTGGTTGGTCCACTTCTCCAACCGCTCTTGGATATTAGCATTGCACTGGTCCAGCTCATCGTTAATATCTTCTGAGGAGAGAACCACCTGCTGCTTATTACGCAATACAGGCTCAAAATACTCAGTACTGTCATCATCTGAGTGCTTGGAGAGTCTTACCTTAAGGGCAAACTGACACTTGATTCTACCTAGCTCTTCCAGCTCACCAGTCAAAACTTTATGCATCTTCCGACGCATGCCCTTAAAGAACATCATAAGGTCCGAGCTAAGGGGGTGAGACTCAGGAACGTTCATCACCCATCCACGCAAATAGTTTTTAACAGCCCACTTAGTCTTCTTGAAGGCAAGACGCGCTGTGGGGACTGGGGACTGGGTTGCGGGATGCGTGGGGCAGGGACAGGTCTGCGTGGGGCAGGGACTGGTCTGCGTGGGGCAGCAGTGGGGACAGGGGTGCGTGCCACCCCAGCCTTTAATCTAGCAAACATCTCCTTGTATGTACGGTCATATTCATTACGCACTTGGAGTGCTTTGAGTGCAACCTTAGAGCGTGGATAAGGAGGCTTAAAACCGTGAATTGAAACATAATCGTTTTGGGCTTCACGTGCTCGCTGATTATGAGTCATGTTTACTATACAGTTCATTAGTCTAAAAGGGAATTCGTTGATACACAAAAGGCAACAACAATACAGGGAGCGGACTTTGACCTATGCAGTAAACACCCGTCTCTGACAAGGTGCCAAGCTTCGTCGCACATAGCTGCCAAACCATATTGTTGACAGCGCCACAAGATTTCTATTTTTATACAGTGGGGAATCCCCGTTCAGTGGCGCTGACTGGCGTGTCCCAAGCTATAGGCCGTTGTGAAACAATCTTTTGGGCAAGACGAAGACGACTGTGGTTGACTTTATCGAACCCACAATCCATGCACAATCCTACCTTATTATTTTTTATAGCCTTCTGACAACCCGAACAAAGACGATTAATGACACCATGTTTTATCTTATATCTGTGTAAGTTACAAAACTCTTGCTCTTGCGTACAGGGCCTGTTACAGGGGACTTTCTTTCCGAGCCATGGGCACTTATTGTCAAATACTACCATTGTTATATATATAGATATCTATTAGTCTAATTGGTAATACCGTCTGGCGGCAACTGGGTATCGGAAGGCACCACAAGCAACTCCTCCTTTACAAAGCCACGGAGAGGTCCATCCAGCAAATAGTATAGTACAGGCTCACCAGATTTAGTGACAGAGCTTCCAGAGACTACAGCCTGCAGTCGAGAAACCCACTCAGGCGATCGTTTTCCAGTATCCCTTAACTCTACGGCATACTGGTGACCAAAGAGTCGTTCAGCAAGGGTTCGGTTAAAGCGTTCCACTATACCCTGGTCTCGATGGATATTCACATGGCCACGCCTGACTGATACTCCATGTTTTACTAACAGCTGATTCGCTGCACCCATAAACTCCCGTCCGGGGTCCACCTGAAGTAGTTTAGGCCAATGCAGCGGTCCTCGTTTGTATATCCTCTCAAGTGCACCTGCGACCTCCTTAGCCTCTTTTGTAGTCAATGGCTCAGCCGCTTTGTAGCGCGAGGCCACATCAACCAATGTTAGGGCATACTTGTAAGTCCGGCGCTTCACAACGTCATGAGGAAGAAATAAGAGATCGGCTTGGTGAACCTCATTGGGGACAGGGACATCAAACTTTGGCCTGGGAATGTGTTTTGGCACTGGCAGGTAGATTTGCCATATAGCTTGCTTTGTTAGCCACCCCCTGGCAACTTCCTCAGAAACCCTCGCTTCTGTCGCAAGCTTCTTGATAGCAGTAATGCCTTTCCAGTATCCCTTAGGACTATAGTAGATCTCTTGCATGCGACGATCCATATACAGTAAACGTTCGAGTCTCCAAATGACCTACTTAGCAAGCCTGTATGCAACCAGCCCAGTCGCAGCCATACCCAGTATAATGAACGTCACCTCACGCCCCCTCTGTTCATCTGAGGGCTCGTAGAAGTCTGAAAGCTGCGGCTCAGATCCCAGCGGGTTGACGGTTTTATTCGTAATTAAGGCGTACTCACGCATAGCCTCGTTCGCATCCTTAAAAGTATGCTCGGCATGTCCCTGGCGGCGTAGTTGCTCATTGATGAAGTCTAAACGCTCAGTTCTCTTCTTGGCCCATGCTGCCTGAGCAGATTGAAGCTGCTCGATTGCCATATCATGGCGTTTACGTTCCGCGTCCACTTGGCTGCCTCGTAATTTAGAGAATAAAAAGTTGCTCCCAGAGAATGCAAAGGCATTAACAAGAGCACCCCCAACAAAGAGCGCGAGTGTGGCCATTACTTCAGTATATCAACTGGTAAGATTCCTTGTTTAATTAGCATATCCTTTGTGGCCATAGCTAGTGATACATCGACAACAGCCATAGCCAGGTTCCGTGGGGTGAAATCAAGACGTGGCACCCCACCACCCAGAGCCATCTTAGCAAGCTTGGCATAACCTATTAAAATACCGGAAACAACTACACCGTGGTACAGAGCGTTGACGAGCATTTTTCCATCAGTAATTGGTGTTGTCATCTTATTCCATATAAAACGGATCCTTTAAATGAGCGTCTGGAGGCTTTTGTACCACAACCTGTTTAGGGTGTGAGGCTACCATCTGGTGCCTGTAGCAATACAATGCCAACACGCCAACACCGCCGACAACCAAAGGCACAGCCCATGTTGACCACGTCCACCTTTCCATAGGTTTGCTCGCTGATATTGGTTCCACAGCTTCATCTCTACCATCTGTAAGCGCTGCCTTAGCCTCTCGGAGCTCTCTCAGAAGCTTATTTTGATTGGCTTTTCAAGCTGCAGCACCCTTTCGTCCTGCCGCAACCCTTTTAGCGTTTTTTGTCACTGACGTTATCTCCACCGGTGTTGTCTCCCCTTGATTCGTGTTCGTTTCTTCCATGTTTACTTACTAAATTTATTTGTCCAATTGACAGCTCGTACTAAGCACCTGTTATAGCGGAGTTAAGCACATGCTATAGCGGAGTTAAACACATACTATAGCGCCGAAGTGGTGTCTTCCTCTCCACAGGCCCCTGTTGTTTCGGTACTTGTTTTTCCAAATTGACAGTGCTTAACTGTTGTTAAAGCCGCAGTTAAGGGAGCTAAAAACATACCATAGCGATGATATAGCTCACAAGTGGCAGTGCTTAGCGCGTGTCCAACAAACCGGTCCGTCTCGAGGTCTGTAATTAGCCTTGGCTGGTGTTCTGGTGGGATTGGTAGAAACATACAAGCAATACCTTAGTACAGCTGTAGCAGTGTCTGACCTAGAGTACGTGTCATGCTGGCACCTAGCCGAGCCTCGTATTTTACATACAGCTTTATGATCTCTTCATCAGACATTGATTCAACCTGGTCAATTGTAAGGCCCTTCAAACCAAGGTACTGACGGCCCTGACCTCCGGCTATGACGGCAGCAAGCCTATCTCTCTTAGAAGACATATCTACACTAGGGGTGCAACTAGGTTCCGCTCCCCCAGACTTTGTCTCTGCTAAGCCAGTCGAGTCCTGTTCAAGGAGTTTATCAATAATGGTATCAGGATCCATGAATATACGTATACGCCTTCGAGCTTCAAAATACTGCACCGCTACCCAGATAAAGAAACCTAAATTGATTACTGAGGCAGCGGCTGCTATCAAGGCCAATATCACTTCAATCGACGGCATATGCAGTAGGCTGATCAGTCTTCAGCAGCAGTTTTGCGTGCTTGGTCTTTGATAGTAGTTGGCGTACTGTGGCACGTTCCTCCTTTGTTGGAATTACATCATTTTCACGTAAGGCGTCTTCAAACGAGTCACGGTCCTTGGTGTGAAAGAGCACCATCCAGCGAGTCTGCTCACGTAAGTCCTTCAGCACAGAGTTGTACTTTTGGGTGAGGACCCAGACACTTTGCTGTGCATGGCGGCCGCTAAAGGCCAGTTCGGATAACATGTCTTTCTTCTTGGTTAGGGCCTTTGTTGCCGAACAGTCATCAATAATGTACAGGGTTGGCTCGCCCTTAAAACAATGGTAGAAAGCCCTCAGGTGGTCATGGAGCCGCTCCCCTGGATCAACCACGTACACCTCTGAATCATCCCACACCCATGACCGCGTCCGATAGGCCTCGTTGAAACGTATGGTAGGGCAGAGGATTACAATATGCTCGAAGGCACCAAAGAAGGGCCCTTCAAGTAGGTCGAGGATGAATGCGGTTTTCCCACATCCTGTCTGCCCACAAACAATTGCCGAACAGGGGCCATCTGGAAATGTAAACTTAGTAGACTGCGCTGACGAACCTGCCATCTTTAATGTTAAGCTGTACATCCATTACAATATACATGTAAACGTTCAATGCGCCGGCCGCCTCTGCCTTTTTTGTGATCTGTATGGTGATGCCCTCAGACGCATTCTCCACAGCCCTGCCACTACCGTGTAGCTGGTCGTCATCAGTCATCTTTAAGTCGAGCCACAGAGCATACTTGGTGGTTAGGTACTCTCCTAGGGAAACGTCTGACAATGACAGGTCTTTTAATGCTATTGCTACACTGGGGTCTCGTTTACTCGTTGCTGCACAGGCCTTCTTCACCTCGTCCCACTGCTGGTAGCCACGCATGCCCTGGGCATAGAGCTGATTGGGGATGCCCTCAATTGTCACCTCAACCTTCGTTATCTTTGGGTTGTAGACCGACTCTGTTTTCCTGGCGTATGAGGCGTTGGTCGGGTCTTCAAAGAGCAGTAGGATGCCCTTCATGCTGCGAGCCGG
This sequence comes from Urechis unicinctus, assembly GCA_034190875.2. Taxonomy (NCBI): domain Eukaryota; kingdom Metazoa; phylum Annelida; class Polychaeta; order Xenopneusta; family Urechidae; genus Urechis; species Urechis unicinctus. The sequence goes on from CM067349.1 coordinate 14,503,847, forward strand.
CACGTTCAGGTTGATGTTCCTCAGTGTATCTCTTTTATTGTATACAAGCTTCCTGTGACGAAGCACACGGTCATACAGAATCGAGAGCCGACTTGTGTACTGTGTGCGTATCATGCGGGCCAACTCTGTGTGGGTAACCATGTCATACTCCAGCGAGATGCCATCAATTTTGTAGCTTGCAGCGGTGTCGCCTGTTGCGTGAATCACGCGGTTGTAGTCGTTGAATGTGAGCTCGTATTCCAATCTGTCACTAAGCGCACTCTGGTAGAATGGCATGTGGCTCTCGAGGAGTTCAAAATCAAGCGGAATGTAGAACCTGTTACCATACACATCGGCTACGGCCTTGTCCTCTTCCTCGGTATCAACCTTGTCTCCTGCCCCCACTCATATCTTAGTTGCGTTTCTGTCATCTGATGTGTCAATGCCCTGATACTGGAGGCCCTGTCTCTCCTGTGCAGTCCGCCACAAGTCGTGGTAACAGTGGTACACATCGCTGTCATCAATAGACATGACCTCATTGCCAGAAATCTTGATTGTCAATTTCTTAACCACGGCGCGGCCCAGGTTTTGCACAACGCTGCGGTTAACATCAGTCGAGGTCAGCGTGATTGTAAAGGCCAGCCGTGCTGTCCCTGGAACAATGACGTCTTCTGCACCTAGATTGGGGAAGCGAACCAGCAGTTGTTGGTTCTGATCAATAGTGCTTGGATTGTTTGTAACGACTACAGATTGTTGCACGCCCTTTACCCCGAGGGGTTCGCGTATCCGGCGGTGTGGGTTTAGTTTGCGTCCGTAAGTACTCGTCATGTTGAATGTTTAATTACACTTATATCTTTAACACACAGACATGGAGTTTGATAACCCAGCATTTGACGACCCTGAGGAGGAAGGGGCTATAGGAGGGTATAGGAATGAGACTAGCTTTGATGATGAGGAGACTAACCCGATTGACGAAACTTTAGATACGTCGTACTCGACTATGCCACCATGGGCTATTATTAAAATGCCTGCTGGGTTAACAGAAGATCAGGTGGCTTCCAAAGAAGAAACTGAAGTCTTAGTTAAGAGGTGGGAGAAGGCAGTGTCTAAGCATGGGCTGCAGGCCACTCTGGAGTTTAGATCGTCTCAACAAGGGGACCTTTGGGTTAAGTGGGACCGAGAATGGAAACTTCTGACATGGAAGAACAATCCAAACAAATTTCTCTCTCCTAGGAGTATCCTAGATTACGGTGGTACACCGCTTGCTCGGGCTCTTGGAGTCACCCCTGAACTATCCACAATGGCAGTAAAAGCCCTACAAGGCGTTGACGAAGCTGCTGCTAAAGCGGAAGCTGCACTTCCAGATATGTTAGAAATGAGCAGCCTTGAAGCTGTGACAGAGCAAGGTGGTGTGGAAGAAACAGGATTCATAGAGGACGTTCATAACACCATAGAAGACCTAGGCACACAAACAGACAACGAACTACCACTCAGGGCTTGATAAGGCTATGCAGACCCAGAGGGGTGAGCTGGTCAATAACCTAGCTAAGATAACTGAGATAGAAAGGAATATAAAACAGCGGGAAGCTAAAATGGCAAGCCTGGAGGAGGAAGGGAGGGGTGATAGTCGAGCATGGAGATTCCAAGCAAATGAGCTTGCAGAGCTGCAGGACCTGCGGAGTGACCGTATTGAGGCTGCCTCTGAAAACCGTAACCGTCTTAGGACCCAAATTAACCGCATCAGGGAAACGATCAACAGACTTCTTAACGAGGACACAACACTAGCTGAGCGTATACGCGACCTGTTCCGGGAGCAGGGTATAACAATCGCCTCCATACTCACTGTGATTGGATTGGCAATCTCGACCCTTGTAGTTGCTTTGACGGGTGGAGGGAGCACTAGTCCAACCCCGGCACCAACGCCGACACCAGCTGATAAGCCTGGTTTAAAGGAATGGATTAAAAAACAGCTGAACTCCTTGGCAAACGTCCTGAAGGGCCTAGCCGGTAAGGCAGCAGCTGCCCTTCCAGGAATCATTGGATCCATCGTATCATGGCTGCTTACGTCAGCTGCAAAGGTGGCTGGTTGGATGGCAGAACATGTATGGGCCGCAGTTGTGGCGGTGGGGGGAGTTATCCTCCTGATACTCCGTGACTTACTACGTAGCAAACCAAAGCACAGCTAAGCCTATAGCGATTCCGCCTACAATAAGAGCGGTTTTCTCATCCTCGTGTGCCCCACGCAGACCAGTCTCGGCCATAGGGGCGGGCCCTGGAGAGGAGAGTTCCATATCTGTATCTGTATCTGGCGGAGGGTCAAAGCTTCCTCTATCCGGAACCACCGGAACCGAGTTGACATCAGCATTGCTGCCGATCTGCTGCTCCTCAGTTGCAATGGTAATCAGATTGTTGTACCCAGCAACGTCTCCAATGGTGAGTCTCATATCTGATGGAGCCATGTACAGGCCCGTTCCAAACACATAATCAACCTTTGAAGAGGCATTCTGGAGGACGTTCTGATACCGTCGGATGGATGAAGGAATATCCACTGGGTAGTTGATGGCATCCTCAGCGTTGGCCTTAAATTGCTTTTGGGCATCAAAGGACGTTCCAACACCTAGTATCTCTGAGCGGGTCTGCGCCTGAGCACTAAGAATGGCCCAGACATAGGTCCGAATGCTGTCGTTGATCCGTGAGATACCTGGGGATGTGAACCCCTCCAATTTTTTCAGGATGAAGGTGCTCCAGGCAATGTTTGCCCACTCTTGGTCTTGCTTCATGAAATCAATGTGCAGCTTGCCGCCCTGGAAAACAAAGCCGTTGGTTGATTTCTCAAAGGTTTGCCTTACGGATTCGTACAGGTGGGTGTTTCCATAATGAGTGATCACCCGTACCTCGTGTGTTTTGGGGTCGGTGAAGTAGATCCGCCCTAAGCCCTGGTTGCCGCCTGGCATCCTCCAGTCGCTGTTTTCGTCAACCCCAAACTCGTGGCAGAGCTGGTGGTAGATTCTCTTGTCGAAGGAATTGTTGGTAGCCGACCACGTGGCGTCATCTGGCAGTGCTATTCTCATTTCGTTTAAAAGTCTCCGGATGGTGTAGTAGACGTGGAACCTGTAGAGGTTACTTAGTGCTGGGGAGTCAGATCTGAGGTGGTCCAGGGCAGAAACTCTGCAGCCACTGGTTGCGCACCATACAACAAAGTTTACCTGGTTCTGCCAGTATTGCATGTGGTTGGTTCTCCAGCCAACTACAAGGCTGTCGTCGCTTATGTTTGGCACCACGTATTTATCAAACAGGTTGGAGAACTCTACACCAAACGCATCTGTGATATTATACGATTTTACCTGGATGAGGAGATGTGTCAGATCCTCGCGGGCAATATGGGGTAGGTATACCGGCCCGGTTTTATACCTTTTTATTCGTATTGAATGTAAAGGCTTGTTTATTCATAGTGCTATGTATCACACTCTGTCAAATGTTCAAAGCGGCGACGCTGTGTCCCTGCAAAAACCTATTGACAACACTGCGGGTGATCTATGTGTTGGCCTAAGGTCAATCACGTATACTGTGGGCTGGTACAATCTAGAATCAGACGAGAGCATTGCATGGCAGTCAAGGAATTCAGAAGAGAGAGGATATGCTGCATTAAAACCAGGCCTCTGGAGTTTAAGCCTTCTTCAGGAGCATATTACACCATTAGGTATCGGTTTGGAGGTTGATGCTGTAAATGGGGTTATTACCCTAACAGTTCCAGACAATGTGGGTGTGCACATAACAGGCGGAGTGTTAACAATGTTGGGTCTTGACGGCCTCAGTGGGGGGTGGATACCTTCAGGTACTTACATAGGTGACCTGCCCATCAACTTTAGCATCTTTAACACAATTTATGTTCACCTCGATAAAGTCAGTACCACACACAACATGCTAGATGGTGCGCCCACTACGCTTCTTGAAGTTGTTGGCTTAGAGGGTGGCTCTTTCGGTGATATTATAACCACGAACATCGCTAATCCTGTCTGTAAGCGTGTCACTAGTGGAACAGTGCATGAGTTAAAGGTTCAGTTACGCAATAATAAAGGAAGGCTGTTGGATAACCACGACTTACCTGTTAGCGTTGTTTTTGAATTTACAAGATGTCAATAAAAACGAGTATTTATGGACCTAAGCAAAAACCGACAGACACTGTTCAGGGCGCCGACCTCTCGGAATATGCTACAAAGACCTATGTATCTATTGGTGACTCAAAAAAAATGGATAAAAGTGGCGGTACTATGACTGGAGACCTTGAAATGGGAGATAATAAAATCGTTGAGTTGGGAGACCCGACTTCACCGAAGGATGCTGTTCATAAAAAGTATATTGATGCTGAATATAGACAGCAGAACAGGTACCTGAGACGATACGTAGATGAAAAGACGAAACCACTCATTACTATATGGGCAGAAGCAAGTGGCCCCCTTTGCAGAGGATATGAGTGGTCGTTTGGCCATGGGGCTAGGGGTCGAGACTCACATGACTCAAGCTGTGGATATACCATGTAATGGCAAGATCATTCGTATGGGGTTGTCTTCGGGTGTTGGTGCTGATGCTGGTCCTATATCAGTCGTTCCTGTTATTAATGGAACGAATCAAGTGGTAGGAATAAGTAAGCCTGCTAACCAACGGGCTGTTGTAATAACTTTAGACCAGTCTTTACAGCTAGAACAAGGCAACATTATTAACTTTTATACAACCACACAAAACAGAGGGGCGACTTGGTCTGTAGCTTCACTCCTAATTGAACTTGATATATAGACTTATGTATACAAAGACAGTATGAAAACAACAACCAACGACTGCACCGTTAAATCCAGAGCCTCCTCTATGTGGTCTGGGGCACTCCTATCGGCTGAATGAGATCAGTCTTAAGAAGCAATACCTTGAGAAAGAAATTGAAAAATATGGTGCTATGTACAAAAAATATAGGTGTGCAGTAAACTCAGTGGACGCTGTAGACACTGCTTTAGTTGCTGTGGGTATGTGTCTTGGCGCAAGTGGTGTAGGTGTAATGTCTACAATAGTTGCCATTCCTATTGCCACAGTGTTGGGTGCTACTGGAGCCGTTTGTGGGCTACTTGTAATTGCTGGAAAATTCATCAGTAGGCGGCTGACCATTAAGTTAAAAAAGCATGACAAGATCCGCATTCTCGCTCAGAGCAAATTGAATACCAGTGCTGACATTGTATCGGCGGCGCTTGAAGATGGGTATATCTCAGATGATGAGTTTAAGCTCGTTTCGGTCGAGATCATGAAATATAGTCAAATGAAAAATGACATTAAAGCAAAATGTTTGAAAGCGGCAGAATCGCCCCCTAGTCCTGCTAAGGTATGACCCTGACAGTCCATTTGAAGAGTGGGGGTTGCTAGATATAATGGAGGCGGCGATAAAATCTTTCTGCAACAATCATACTGGAGTCAAACAAAATACGGACCAGTGGGAGACCATGAGGAAGGGCTGCGTTGGAGGAAGTGACTACTCCGCTATCATAGGGCAAAACTACTTCAGCAGCTATAGCAAGAAGCTGACAGAAAAAACTAGCAACGGGGGTGTTCGCTTTAGCGCACCCTGCCTCTGGGGTACGACTTTTGAGGAGGTTGCAATTGCGGTATTGGAGAAGGTGTACGACACCAAGGTCTACGGAAATAATATCTATATTGATGGCGGCGCGACGGCCTACTCTCCGGATGGCTTTTGTGTGCTCCCAATCCGGCAGGCTGGAGTGGATGCTGTCTGTCTGGGGCATCCTGAGGAGGTTGTGTTGCTCGAGATAAAGTGCCCCTACACTCGGAGTCCTGGGAGGGTGATTCCGAATATGTATAAGCCTCAGGTTCTGTTGGGGTTGCACCACAGTCCGGTGGCGACCATCGGGGTGTTTGTCGACTGCGTTTTCAGGTTGTGCTCCTTTGAGGACCTGGGGAGAGCTGAGACGTATAACCAGGTGTATCACAAGGATCGGAAGAAGTATAAGGAGACGGTGGCTTGGGGGTGGACGGGGGTGGAGGGGCTTGAAGACAGCGACTATAGTGCGAACGGGAGATTTAATAGTTGCCTGGGCTTGGAACAGGAGCATCACGGTCCTTGGTTGGGAAGACCGAGTGGGACCACAGAGAGGCCGACGGGGGCTTTCTACTGTTGGAAGCTCTTTACGATGAGATTGATAACCGCTCGTCCCGATCCCGACTTTATCGAGAAGAACGACTCTAAGGTTGCCCAGTTTATACAGGACCTCAACCGCGTGAAAAATGGAACTTACAGCGACGGTTGCAGATATTTATCACTCAATAACCTCTACGGTGACTAACTACTGGTGTGGGCCTATACCATAGGGGCTGGAAGGGCTGGGCTCATATGGTGTAGGGCGAGGTGCGAGCTGTTCGCTGGCTCATGTGAGTCACCCTGTGTGTTTTCTGGGTTGCACCATATGAGATAGGTGTGTCATAATCATATGAGACTGGTGTGCCAGTACCGCTACTCCCTATACTACTGTAATAGTAGTACTAGTGTTATTTATAAAGAGCAGCCAATGATGCTTAAAGTTAGCCAATCTTAACGATTTGCTCATATTAAAGCCCAGGTGGTGACAAGGTATCCATTAGTCGCTGAATGTGTCTGTTCTTGAACATTCAGGGGCCGGTAATAAGAAATATCATTACAGAGGTTTCTTACGGTATCAGAAAATCACAACAGTTATATTTCCATACTCCATGTTTTGCTTAAATCGATAAATATACTAGTGCAAAAATAACGGTACATTATATCGACTATAATAACAACCAGTATAACATGATATTATAACAGCTTAGGAGGAAGAATCTATCAAGCAGCTGTTGATACGTTTCATCTCAAAATCTCTGTAGGATTCAAGATGCATTTCGATGGTGTCAGCTTCAGTTATTATGTTGTTACCGTTTTCGTTAAGTCGTCAATTCGTCAAAATATGCGCTATGAACACATCACCAGAACTTTGTTTGCTAAATTATGCAAATGAGCTGCAACCTTGTCAAGAAACGACACATGCACAAGTCTACCATTTGCTCGTGTAATCCCCTAACTCAAACCGTTTTCAATTCGAATGTCTTGCAACGGCTACCAAGCGCCCATCAGAATTAATAATGGCCTTGGTAAAGCAGGGGATACAGCGTGGACTCGATATTTCGGATATCAATGCCAAAAGAAGTGGGGAATCGGTCATTGAAGAATTTTTTAGGACGTAAGTTTGATGACTTACATCAGTCAATATTCAGTCCATGTGTGGTCAAAGAAGCGCTTACCTCAATATGTGCTCGTCTTTCACACCTGACTGTGCGAAGTTGCTAGATGTCAGAGCGGTTCTGGATCTCTGTTTTTAAAGACTGCTGAATAGAAGCACATTTCTCCGAAAGAGTACTTACATATTGCGCACCATTGTTCTCAATATGTAAAAATCTGAAAGCCTCAGGGCTATACATCATGATGAGAACGGTTCATATCTTCATAATAACAATTCCCTTTCATCTTCAAGCACCGTATTATTGATGTAGCGGAATTTATAAAACGTTCACTACCGGCGCATAGTAATGTGCTAATGATTGATTATTGAGCGAAACCATAGTCCCACATAATTTGAGAGGAAGTGTTGGGCGCGTTTTGCAGCAAATGGCATTTATTTTCAGCGACAAAAGGAGCCATGGACGTCTTCGATGAACTACAGATTAAAGATTGAGAGGGGAACTTTCGTCAGGTGGAGGGTTGACTGTTTGGTCTCGTGTTGGCAGGACAGTGGAAGAAGTTACAGTGTCAGCTGATGAACTCCTGTTGTCGCGACTTGAAGTGGACGGCGGTACTGTTAATGCCGTGTGGTGTTGAGGTGGGCACCAGTTCCCCTATATGTGTGACTTCTTCGCCTACGATACTGGGTGATAGTGGGATGGGAGTCCAGGCTGTGTTTGGTTTCGAGAGTACTTTACGTTTTTGGCGGCAACGATGCCCGATGCCGCAAGTCTTTCGGGATTTGTCAATGAGAGCTGAAGCATACAGGTTCTTCCGTAATGCCTCACGCCTAGTTTCTTGCCATTTCAACATATAAATGGAGCACCCCTTTCGATAGTTCCCTGTCCTCTGCCTCGTGGGTTATGGGTCAATTCATAGCGACCATTCACCACTCTTTGTACATTCGACATGCCATTTCCTCTTTATGCCACTTGCCACTACTGAGTCATCGTTTGATATTTTTAGTGCCCCTTGCTTTCCCTTTTTTTTATATGCGTTCGGTTGACTGCACCCCTTATTATTTATATTCATGGGGAGCATTCTACCGATAATTGTGAGGGCTGGCTTGGGTACTGAAATTGTATTGATAGCTGTAGCCATGGGGATAATTCAAAAGCCCAAGCATAGTTTTATCTGTATTAACATGTCATTTCTAAGTCAAAAGAGACAATTAAGTCAATACATGTCGAAAGTCAAAGTTATGATTCAAGTAATAACAATTCATACTTCATATAACACCACAGCCTACTGATGTTATTTCGTTCGGCGCCCTATTTACATAGAGAAGTCAGATTTCATGTGGCGAATTATCCAGACAGATGCTTGCGAAGGGTAGTTGTATCACTGACTGGTATCCGCGTTTTTGTCGAAGCTGTCAAAAAGCTGGCAGCCCTTATAGTTATGAATTTAATTTCATATGTAGCGGTGCAGCTTATGATATGGAATTCTAGCAACTGAATTGTATTACATGATTTCACATGCCTGCTATGATATTCATGCATGGGCCATTAGACGAATAGAAATGGGATGTTTATGCACACTGGCTCTTGGCTAGAAGGTGATTATGCAATATTGTTTCTCATCCATTTCAAAATCAATTGCGTACTTTAAGTGCATAGGTGAGTAGTTCGCTATCTATGCAGCCTGTAAAGGTCGTGAAAAATTTTGGTTTCGTAGGCGTTGCGAATTAAAAATTGATCGTCCATCGATTACGCATTGATGAATCCGGGATGCAATTAAAGTACGCTATCCTGATCCCAATGCTACATGCAACAGACTAGTCAGCTGGGGGGAGGTGCCCGGGCCATTGGGCGTTTCCTAGGACGGACGAGTGGTATGGTTGTAAATGAGTGAGTGAGGGGGGGGGGGGGGGGGGAGGGTACTCTCTTAGACGCAGGACGCATCTGACAGAGTAAGATGGGCGACGAGAGCATTGTCTTCACCGTAACGCTAATGTGGCACTAAATATGTCATAGTGTTCATTCGGAGCTCAGGATATAGAGCCAATAGCTAGGCTAAGAGGGCTCACTCTCCCCTCCGCTTGAGATATATGAAGACGCCTGTGACCCGTATGTTGCTTTACCATGGCGTTTGTCACAAACCACACGGAATTCTCTGAATAATGTGGAGGCATGGTCGCCGAGCCGAGCCCCAAGACTTCGGGTCAACAGTCCCATGTGCTTTTGTTGATTTCATGCTATCGTTACCTGCTGACGGGCCTGTGTTTAACTCATTTTCAGGATCACAATACAGTTTGTTGTGGGTCAAACGCAGAGGATTTTTTGAATCAACTGCAGATTGATGACGACAACTTCTCACACTAATCCATCCCGGTGCTGAGTAATAAACACTGGGCGGTTATAGCTGCAGATGGAATATAAACTACAATAGATCAGGTGTTGCCTATAATCCTAGCAACACTAGAGACGTGAATCATATGGGGTTGAACTCCTCTGGCTCACTATCATTCAGATACCTTTTCTGCTGCTGCCGCTACCAGACTGGTAAAGAACATTGAACATTCGGGTCTCTATCTTCCTCACAGGAGGAATATCTCCCTCACAGGAGAAAGTGTTTGTATTGCTCCATCAGACTGACACGTTGTTCCTTGGAGTCGTGAAATGCGCTGCTCGATTTGCTCAGCCAATATAGAGTCTTTATGGGCCATATTTGTGTGAATGTCTTACTGAGTCTACTACACCACTGATGTCCGTATTCTTACCCGATCGGCCCATATATATCACGTCTAATCAAAGAGCTCAAAGCTATGCTACGAGTGTGCACTCCTGCCTCCACTCGATCATATATGTGAAAAAAAACCTGTGAGCTACATGTTGCTTTGTCTTTGGCTTTCTTAAAACCAGTGGAATTCTCTGATTAATTCGGAGACGTGGTCGCCTCGACCAACCAAAAGACTCCGTATCTTTAACAGATGCCGAGCCCCGAGACGTTGGAGCATCAGTCCCACGTGCTTTTGTTGATATGCTATTCTGTATATTCATGTATGTGTCATGTAGATCGGGTCATTTATTGACACCGAATAGTTGGGGTCGGATGAAATGGGATAATACTATATTTGCTCCAACTTTCCAAAGAATATAAACGCATGTCACTTGGCTAGATGGTGATCACCGAACATTTACTTCTCATTCCAAAACAACACAGTTAGTCTCTATTTCAAAATCAACAGCATACTTCATGTGCGGAGGTGAGTCGTTCGCTCTCCGTGCTGGCTTGTAAGGGTCGCGACAGTTAATGGCAAAATAGCTGTTTCACATCAAAAGTTAAACGTTCATTGATTACTCATAAGTGAGATTGATTTCATTATTCAGCACCCTCTTACAACTATTAGACACTTACCCAGAGACAAATCTGTATTGAAATAATTTTTCCATTGAAAAATCCGTGGTATGTGTTTGTCTTAATCTTTAATTTCTAGGCTTTCTTATTGCGATGCTCCACCGTTACTGTACTGTTACTCGCTTAACCAGCGTGAGTAGCTCCTTATATCGGGGTTCCGGGCGTTGGATTCCGCCCCAACCCGCTCGATCAGCTGACACCACAATGGTTCAGGTAAAGCCGGCCCATTCCACACAGGTCTTGTGCCAACGGTCCATATGGGGAGTGGATTCGTAAAGTCAATGGCCAACGGGAACGGCACCAACCGAGACTACTAATCAGGGCCACACCCCTACCATATGGGCGGAGGGTGACCCGGGCTAGTGGACAGATGTCGTACTGATAATTAAAAGGGGGGGGGGGGGGGAGCTTTAAAAATCTGATGAGCTACATTAGCATCATAACATTTGCATATATTAAACATGTGATCGATCCGTTGAGATGAACGCCGCCCAACTCCTTCTCCATTACCAAGCGAACGTCATACAGCGGAATTTCTATCATTACAGCTGGAAGTGGTCGACAATAACGAAACAAAAGGTAAGATAATTTTACTGGCTTGTTAAGAACTAGCGGAACGGTTGGGTTGTCTAACCACGTGTCAACAGTGTTTTTGGTACTTTACGTTGTTGGCGGGAACGGTGGCCGATGTCGTGACGTTGAAGTGGACGATGATCATTCAGCAGTGCTGTGAATGCCGTGTGATGTAGAGGTGTGAACCAGTTCCCTCATATCTGAGGGCTGGTGCGCTTGGGTACTGAAATTGTATTGATAGCTGTAGCCATGGGGATAATTCAAAAGCCCAAGCATAGTTTTATCTGTATTAACATGTCATTTCTAAGTCAAAAGAGACAATTAAGTCAATACATGTCGAAAGTCAAAGTTATGATTCAAGTAATAACAATTCATACTTCATATAACACCACAGCCTACTGATGTTATTTCGTTCGGCGCCCTATTTACATAGAGAAGTCAGATTTCATGTGGCGAATTATCCAGACAGATGCTTGCGAAGGGTAGTTGTATCACTGACTGGTATCCGCGTTTTTGTCGAAGCTGTCAAAAAGCTGGCAGCCCTTATAGTTATGAATTTAATTTCATATGTAGCGGTGCAGCTTATGATATGGAATTCTAGCAACTGAATTGTATTACATGATTTCACATGCCTGCTATGATATTCATGCATGGGCCATTAGACGAATAGAAATGGGATGTTTATGCACACTGGCTCTTGGCTAGAAGGTGATTATGCAATATTGTTTCTCATCCATTTCAAAATCAATTGCGTACTTTAAGTGCATAGGTGAGTAGTTCGCTATCTATGCAGCCTGTAAAGGTCGTGAAAAATTTTGGTTTCGTAGGCGTTGCGAATTAAAAATTGATCGTCCATCGATTACGCATTGATGAATCCGGGATGCAATTAAAGTACGCTATCCTGATCCCAATGCTACATGCAACAGACTAGTCAGCTGGGGGGAGGTGCCCGGGCCATTGGGCGTTTCCTAGGACGGACGAGTGGTATGGTTGTAAATGAGTGAGTGAGGGAAGGGGGTGGGGGGGGGAGGGTACTCTCTTAGACGCAGGACGCATCTGACAGAGTAAGATGGGCGAAGAGAGCATTGTCTTCACCGTAACGCTAATGTGGCACTAAATATGTCATAGTGTTCATTCGGAGCTCAGGATATAGAGCCAATAGCTAGGCTAAGAGGGCTCACTCTCCCCTCCGCTTGAGATACATGAAGACGCCTGTGACCCGTATGTTGCTTTACCATGGCGTTTGTCTCAAACCACACGGAATTCTCTGAATAATGTGGAGGCATGGTCGCCGAGCCGAGCCCCAAGACTTCGGGTCAACAGTCCCATGTGCTTTTGTTGATTTCATGCTATCGTTACCTGCTGACGGGCCTGTGTTTAACTCATTTTCAGGATCACAATACAGTTTGTTGTGGGTCAAACGCAGAGGATTTTTTGAATCAACTGCAGATTGATGACGACAACTTCTCACACTAATCCATCCCGGTGCTGAGTAATAAACACTGGGCGGTTATAGCTGCAGATGGAATATAAACTACAATAGATCAGGTGTTGCCTATAATCCTAGCAACACTAGAGACGTGAATCATATGGGGTTGAACTCCTCTGGCTCACTATCATTCAGATACCTTTTCTGCTGCTGCCGCTACCAGACTGGTAAAGAACATTGAACATTCGGGTCTCTATCTTCCTCACAGGAGGAATATCTCCCTCACAGGAGAAAGTGTTTGTATTGCTCCATCAGACTGACACGTTGTTCCTTGGAGTCGTGAAATGCGCTGCTCGATTTGCTCAGCCAATATAGAGTCTTTATGGGCCATATTTGTGTGAATGTCTTACTGAGTCTACTACACCACTGATGTCCGTATTCTTACCCGATCGGCCCATATATATCACGTCTAATCAAAGAGCTCAAAGCTATGCTACGAGTGTGCACTCCTGCCTCCACTCGATCATATATGTGAAAAAAAACCTGTGAGCTACATGTTGCTTTGTCTTTGGCTTTCTTAAAACCAGTGGAATTCTCTGATTAATTCGGAGACGTGGTCGCCTCGACCAACCAAAAGACTCCGTATCTTTAACAGATGCCGAGCCCCGAGACGTTGGAGCATCAGTCCCACGTGCTTTTGTTGATATGCTATTCTGTATATTCATGTATGTGTCATGTAGATCGGGTCATTTATTGACACCGAATAGTTGGGGTCGGATGGAAATGGGATAATACTATATTTGCTCCAACTTTCCAAAGAATATAAACGCATGTCACTTGGCTAGATGGTGATCACCGAACATTTACTTCTCATTCCAAACAACACAGTTAGTCTCTATTTCAAAATCAACAGCATACTTCATGTGCGGAGGTGAGTCGTTCGCTCTCCGTGCTGGCTTGTAAGGGTCGCGACAGTTAATGGCAAAATAGCTGTTTCACATCAAAAGTTAAACGTTCATTGATTACTCATAAGTGAGATTGATTTCATTATTCAGCACCCTCTTACAACTATTAGACACTTACCCAGAGACAAATCTGTATTGAAATAATTTTTCCATTGAAAAATCCGTGGTATGTGTTTGTCTTAATCTTTAATTTCTAGGCTTTCTTATTGCGATGCTCCACCGTTACTGTACTGTTACTCGCTTAACCAGCGTGAGCGTGAGTAGCTCCTTATATCGGGGTTCCGGGCGTTGGATTCCGCCCCAACCCGCTCGATCAGCTGACACCACAATGGTTCAGGTAAAGCCGGCCCATTCCACACAGGTCTTGTGCCAACGGTCCATATGGGGAGTGGATTCGTAAAGTCAATGGCCAACGGGAACGGCACCAACCGAGACTACTAATCAGGGCCACACCCCTACCATATGGGCGGAGGGTGACCCGGGCTAGTGGACAGATGTCGTACTGATAATTAAAAGGGGGGGGGGGGAGCTTTAAAAAATCTGATGAGCTACATTAGCATCATAACATTTGCATATATTAAACATGTGATCGATCCGTTGAGATGAACGCCGCCCAACTCCTTCTCCATTACCAAGCGAACGTCATACAGCGGAATTTCTATCATTACAGCTGGAAGTGGTCGACAATAACGAAACAAAAGGTAAGATAATTTTACTGGCTTGTTAAGAACTAGCGGAACGGTTGGGTTGTCTAACCACGTGTCAACAGTGTTTTTGGTACTTTACGTTGTTGGCGGGAACGGTGGCCGATGTCGTGACGTTGAAGTGGACGATGATCATTCAGCAGTGCTGTGAATGCCGTGTGATGTAGAGGTGTGAACCAGTTCCCTCATATCTGAGGGCTGGTGCGCTTGGGTACTGAAATTGTATTGATAGCTGTAGCCATGGGGATAATTCAAAAGCCCAAGCATAGTTTTATCTGTATTAACATGTCATTTCTAAGTCAAAAGAGACAATTAAGTCAATACATGTCGAAAGTCAAAGTTATGATTCAAGTAATAACAATTCATACTTCATATAACACCACAGCCTACTGATGTTATTTCGTTCGGCGCCCTATTTACATAGAGAAGTCAGATTTCATGTGGCGAATTATCCAGACAGATGCTTGCGAAGGGCAGTTGTATCACTGACTGATATCCGCGCCTTTGTCGAAGCTGTCAAAAGCTGGCAGCCCTTATAGTTATAAATTTAATTTCATATGTATCGGTGCAGCTTATGATATGGAATTCTAGCAACTGAGTTGTATTATATGATTTCACATGCCTGCTGTGATATCTGTTAATTCATGCATGGGCCATTAGACGAATAGAAATGGGATTTTTATGCACGCTGGCTCTTGGCTAGAAGGTGATTATGCAATATTGTTTCTCATCCATTTCAAAAAATCAATTGCGTACTTTAAGTGCATAGGTGAGTAGTTCGCTATCTATGCAGCCTGTAAAGGTCGTGAAAAAATTTTGGTTTCGTAGGCGTTGCGAATTAAAAATTGATCGTCCATCGATTACGCATTGATGAATCCGGGATGCAATTAAAGTACGCTATCCTGATCCCAATGCTACATGCAACAGACTAGTCAGCTGGGGGGAGGTGCCCGGGCCATTGGGCGTTTCCTAGGACGGACGAGTGGTATGGTTGTAAATGAGTGAGTGAGGGAAGGGGGTGGGGGGGGGGGAGGGTACTCTCTTAGACGCAGGACGCATCTGACAGAGTAAGATGGGCGACGAGAGCATTGTCTTCACCGTAACGCTAATGTGGCACTAAATATGTCATAGTGTTCATTCGGAGCTCAGGATATAGAGCCAATAGCTAGGCTAAGAGGGCTCACTCTCCCCTCCGCTTGAGATATATGAAGACGCCTGTGACCCGTATGTTGCTTTACCATGGCGTTTTGTCACAAACCACACGGAATTCTCTGAATAATGTGGAGGCATGGTCGCCGAGCCGAGCCCCAAGACTTCGGGTCAACAGTCCCATGTGCTTTTGTTGATTTCATGCTATCGTTACCTGCTGACGGGCCTGTGTTTAACTCATTTTTCAGGATCACAATACAGTTTGTTGTGGTCAAACGCAGAGGATTTTTTGAATCAACTGCAGATTGATGACGACAACTTCTCACACTAATCCATCCCGGTGCTGAGTAATAAACACTGGGCGGTTATAGCTGCAGATGGAATATAAACTACAATAGATCAGGTGTTGCCTATAATCCTAGCAACACTAGAGACGTGAATCATATGGGGTTGAACTCCTCTGGCTCACTATCATTCAGATACCTTTTCTGCTGCTGCCGCTACCAGACTGGTAAAGAACATTGAACATTCGGGTCTCTATCTTCCTCACAGGAGGAATATCTCCCTCACAGGAGAAAGTGTTTGTATTGCTCCATCAGACTGACACGTTGTTCCTTGGAGTCGTGAAATGCGCTGCTCGATTTGCTCAGCCAATATAGAGTCTTTATGGGCCATATTTGTGTGAATGTCTTACTGAGTCTACTACACCACTGATGTCCGTATTCTTACCCGATCGGCCCATATATATCACGTCTAATCAAAGAGCTCAAAGCTATGCTACGAGTGTGCACTCCTGCCTCCACTCGATCATATATGTGAAAAAAAAACCTGT
Source organism: Urechis unicinctus (assembly GCA_034190875.2). Lineage (NCBI taxonomy): Eukaryota > Metazoa > Annelida > Polychaeta > Xenopneusta > Urechidae > Urechis > Urechis unicinctus. The sequence goes on from CM067349.1 coordinate 14,520,126, forward strand.
GAGCTACATGTTGCTTTGTCTTTGGCTTTCTTAAAACCAGTGGAATTCTCTGATTAATTCGGAGACGTGGTCGCCTCGACCAACCAAAAGACTCCGTATCTTTAACAGATGCCGAGCCCCGAGACGTTGGAGCATCAGTCCCACGTGCTTTTGTTGATATGCTATTCTGTATATTCATGTATGTGTCATGTAGATCGGGTCATTTATTGACACCGAATAGTTGGGGTCGGATGGAAATGGGATAATACTATATTTGCTCCAACTTTCCAAAGAATATAAAACGCATGTCACTTGGCTAGATGGTGATCACCGAACATTTACTTCTCATTCCAAACAACACAGTTAGTCTCTATTTCAAAATCAACAGCATACTTCATGTGCGGAGGTGAGTCGTTCGCTCTCCGTGCTGGCTTGTAAGGGTCGCGACAGTTAATGGCAAAATAGCTGTTTCACATCAAAAGTTAAACGTTCATTGATTACTCATAAGTGAGATTGATTTCATTATTCAGCACCCTCTTACAACTATTAGACACTTACCCAGAGACAAATCTGTATTGAAATAATTTTTCCATTGAAAAATCCGTGGTATGTGTTTGTCTTAATCTTTAATTTCTAGGCTTTCTTATTGCGATGCTCCACCGTTACTGTACTGTTACTCGCTTAACCAGCGTGAGTAGCTCCTTATATCGGGGTTCCGGGCGTTGGATTCCGCCCCAACCCGCTCGATCAGCTGACACCACAATGGTTCAGGTAAAGCCGGCCCATTCCACACAGGTCTTGTGCCAACGGTCCATATGGGGAGTGGATTCGTAAAGTCAATGGCCAACGGGAACGGCACCAACCGAGACTACTAATCAGGGCCACACCCCTACCATATGGGCGGAGGGTGACCCGGGCTAGTGGACAGATGTCGTACTGATAATTAAAAGGGGGGGGGGGGGGGAGCTTTAAAAATCTGATGAGCTACATTAGCATCATAACATTTGCATATATTAAACATGTGATCGATCCGTTGAGATGAACGCCGCCCAACTCCTTCTCCATTACCAAGCGAACGTCATACAGCGGAATTTCTATCATTACAGCTGGAAGTGGTCGACAATAACGAAACAAAAGGTAAGATAATTTTACTGGCTTGTTAAGAACTAGCGGAACGGTTGGGTTGTCTAACCACGTGTCAACAGTGTTTTTGGTACTTTACGTTGTTGGCGGGAACGGTGGCCGATGTCGTGACGTTGAAGTGGACGATGATCATTCAGCAGTGCTGTGAATGCCGTGTGATGTAGAGGTGTGAACCAGTTCCCTCATATCTGAGGGCTGGTGCGCTTGGGTACTGAAATTGTATTGATAGCTGTAGCCATGGGGATAATTCAAAAGCCCAAGCATAGTTTTATCTGTATTAACATGTCATTTCTAAGTCAAAAGAGACAATTAAGTCAATACATGTCGAAAGTCAAAGTTATGATTCAAGTAATAACAATTCATACTTCATATAACACCACAGCCTACTGATGTTATTTCGTTCGGCGCCCTATTTACATAGAGAAGTCAGATTTCATGTGGCGAATTATCCAGACAGATGCTTGCGAAGGGTAGTTGTATCACTGACTGGTATCCGCGTTTTTTGTCGAAGCTGTCAAAAAGCTGGCAGCCCTTATAGTTATGAATTTAATTTCATATGTAGCGGTGCAGCTTATGATATGGAATTCTAGCAACTGAATTGTATTACATGATTTCACATGCCTGCTATGATATTCATGCATGGGCCATTAGACGAATAGAAATGGGATGTTTATGCACACTGGCTCTTGGCTAGAAGGTGATTATGCAATATTGTTTCTCATCCATTTCAAAATCAATTGCGTACTTTAAGTGCATAGGTGAGTAGTTCGCTATCTATGCAGCCTGTAAAGGTCGTGAAAAATTTTGGTTTCGTAGGCGTTGCGAATTAAAAATTGATCGTCCATCGATTACGCATTGATGAATCCGGGATGCAATTAAAGTACGCTATCCTGATCCCAATGCTCTACATGCAACAGACTAGTCAGCTGGGGGGAGGTGCCCGGGCCATTGGGCGTTTCCTAGGACGGACGAGTGGTATGGTTGTAAATGAGTGAGTGAGGGAAGGGGGTGGGGGGGGGAGGGTACTCTCTTAGACGCAGGACGCATCTGACAGAGTAAGATGGGCGAAGAGAGCATTGTCTTCACCGTAACGCTAATGTGGCACTAAATATGTCATAGTGTTCATTCGGAGCTCAGGATATAGAGCCAATAGCTAGGCTAAGAGGGCTCACTCTCCCCTCCGCTTGAGATACATGAAGACGCCTGTGACCCGTATGTTGCTTTACCATGGCGTTTGTCTCAAACCACACGGAATTCTCTGAATAATGTGGAGGCATGGTCGCCGAGCCGAGCCCCAAGACTTCGGGTCAACAGTCCCCCATGTGCTTTTGTTGATTTCATGCTATCGTTACCTGCTGACGGGCCTGTGTTTAACTCATTTTCAGGATCACAATACAGTTTGTTGTGGGTCAAACGCAGAGGATTTTTTGAATCAACTGCAGATTGATGACGACAACTTCTCACACTAATCCATCCCGGTGCTGAGTAATAAACACTGGGCGGTTATAGCTGCAGATGGAATATAAACTACAATAGATCAGGTGTTGCCTATAATCCTAGCAACACTAGAGACGTGAATCATATGGGGTTGAACTCCTCTGGCTCACTATCATTCAGATACCTTTTTCTGCTGCTGCCGCTACCAGACTGGTAAAGAACATTGAACATTCGGGTCTCTATCTTCCTCACAGGAGGAATATCTCCCTCACAGGAGAAAGTGTTTGTATTGCTCCATCAGACTGACACGTTGTTCCTTGGAGTCGTGAAATGCGCTGCTCGATTTGCTCAGCCAATATAGAGTCTTTATGGGCCATATTTGTGTGAATGTCTTACTGAGTCTACTACACCACTGATGTCCGTATTCTTACCCGATCGGCCCATATATATCACGTCTAATCAAAGAGCTCAAAGCTATGCTACGAGTGTGCACTCCTGCCTCCACTCGATCATATATGTGAAAAAAAACCTGTGAGCTACATGTTGCTTTGTCTTTGGCTTTCTTAAAACCAGTGGAATTCTCTGATTAATTCGGAGACGTGGTCGCCTCGACCAACCAAAAGACTCCGTATCTTTAACAGATGCCGAGCCCCGAGACGTTGGAGCATCAGTCCCACGTGCTTTTGTTGATATGCTATTCTGTATATTCATGTATGTGTCATGTAGATCGGGTCATTTATTGACACCGAATAGTTGGGGTCGGATGGAAATGGGATAATACTATATTTGCTCCAACTTTCCAAAGAATATAAACGCATGTCACTTGGCTAGATGGTGATCACCGAACATTTACTTCTCATTCCAAACAACACAGTTAGTCTCTATTTCAAAATCAACAGCATACTTCATGTGCGGAGGTGAGTCGTTCGCTCTCCGTGCTGGCTTGTAAGGGTCGCGACAGTTAATGGCAAAAAAGCTGTTTCACATCAAAAGTTAAACGTTCATTGATTACTCATAAGTGAGATTGATTTCATTATTCAGCACCCTCTTACAACTATTAGACACTTACCCAGAGACAAATCTGTATTGAAATAATTTTTCCATTGAAAAATCCGTGGTATGTGTTTGTCTTAATCTTTAATTTCTAGGCTTTCTTATTGCGATGCTCCACCGTTACTGTACTGTTACTCGCTTAACCAGCGTGAGTAGCTCCTTATATCGGGGTTCCGGGCGTTGGATTCCGCCCCAACCCGCTCGATCAGCTGACACCACAATGGTTCAGGTAAAGCCGGCCCATTCCACACAGGTCTTGTGCCAACGGTCCATATGGGGAGTGGATTCGTAAAGTCAATGGCCAACGGGAACGGCACCAACCGAGACTACTAATCAGGGCCACACCCCTACCATATGGGCGGAGGGTGACCCGGGCTAGTGGACAGATGTCGTACTGATAATTAAAAGGGGGGGGGGGAGCTTTAAAAATCTGATGAGCTACATTAGCATCATAACATTTGCATATATTAAACATGTGATCGATCCGTTGAGATGAACGCCGCCCAACTCCTTCTCCATTACCAAGCGAACGTCATACAGCGGAATTTCTATCATTACAGCTGGAAGTGGTCGACAATAACGAAACAAAAGGTAAGATAATTTTACTGGCTTGTTAAGAACTAGCGGAACGGTTGGGTTGTCTAACCACGTGTCAACAGTGTTTTTGGTACTTTACGTTGTTGGCGGGAACGGTGGCCGATGTCGTGACGTTGAAGTGGACGATGATCATTCAGCAGTGCTGTGAATGCCGTGTGATGTAGAGGTGTGAACCAGTTCCCTCATATCTGAGGGCTGGTGCGCTTGGGTACTGAAATTGTATTGATAGCTGTAGCCATGGGGATAATTCAAAAGCCCAAGCATAGTTTTATCTGTATTAACATGTCATTTCTAAGTCAAAAGAGACAATTAAGTCAATACATGTCGAAAGTCAAAGTTATGATTCAAGTAATAACAATTCATACTTCATATAACACCACAGCCTACTGATGTTATTTCGTTCGGCGCCCTATTTACATAGAGAAGTCAGATTTCATGTGGCGAATTATCCAGACAGATGCTTGCGAAGGGCAGTTGTATCACTGACTGATATCCGCGCCTTTGTCGAAGCTGTCAAAAAGCTGGCAGCCCTTATAGTTATAAATTTAATTTCATATGTATCAGTGCAGCTTATGATATGGATTTCTAGCAACTGAGTTGTATTATATATTTTCACATGCCTGCTGTGATATTCTGTTAATTCATGCATTGGTCATTAGTCGAGTAGAAATGGGATTTTTATGCACGCTGGCTCTTGGCTAGAAGGTGATTATGCATTATTGTTTCTCATCCATTTCAAAATCAATGGCGTATTTCAAGTGCAGAGGTGAGTAGTTCTCTATCTATGTAGCCTGAAGTATTGAACAGTTCGCTTAGAGTAGAAATAGATTGGAAATAATTTTCTGAAATGAATAATGCGTGGTAAGTATTGACAATTATACTAGCTTGCTAAGAACTAGTGGAACGATTGGATGATCAACAGCGCTCCTTAACATGAAAAGTACGTTCAGCGAATACAGTCTTGTTACGGGATTAGATATTGTGATGCGTCATGTAATATGGGGTCCATCACTTTATATGTTGCTAGTTTAATGAGGGATAGAATGTAGAATCAGCTTTGGTTAATAGACTCGATTGTCAATGTGTCAATCACCAAACTATTCATCAAATTACAAGGAAGCCAGTTGCAACACCAGATACCATTTCAATGCTAGAAACAACACTGTCGAAAATGGCTTAATGATAGGCATATTGATGATGGTATTATTGGTAGCATAATGACGATATGATATAAACAGAATCTTTGTAAACGATTATTACAATGTCAGCAGTGTACGATGTTTCAGTTTCTATAGGTCCAAGATTATATGCAATGAAGGGAAAAGCAATCCTCTCTTTACCGTTTGCAAGGCAAATATTAGTCCTCATTATTGTTTTGGGAATGGGGACGATCATCTACCGCGAATGTCAACCAAACGTCGAGGTATCGTGTTCTATGGTTTTGTGTGAAAAGAACCGATAAGAGTTCTTAACAGTTGAAATATTGAGACATCACATTATGGTTCTCTTAGCTTAAATGCTTAGAAAACAATGTGTTGTTGTTTGTTTCTAGAGTGCCACTCCACCAACGAATATGATCGACATTGCAAAAAATCCTCTGTTGCAAATTCCAATTGCCAAAATAGCGGATTTGCCGAGAGGATTCAACCTTATTCATAACACCACATTCGGCAAAGACACTCTGGCAATCGATAAAACAAGAGATATATTGGTGTCAAGGGCAATCATACTCCGGTAAATGCTTGTAGTTGTTGAGAATAATATGCACGATGATCATCCATTTTGATTGTCATCCTTATATAAAGTGATGAATTATCCTTTTCGTGACAATTCATACTGAACGATTCTTCTTTATCTCAGCATTAGTTCAAAGAGTGGGACCATCGATTTACACTTTGTGAGATGATATTGGAAGATGTGGATGATAAAAAGAAAAATCTCACGTGTCATGTTTATGTATAACCTTTCTACACCTCTACTGTTGTCCATCTTTTGATATAAACAAAGCTATGTCATGACAGCTACATTCATACAATGCAAGTACAATGCCTTGATGAAAAGCGATTTGGGAGACCAAGAGATGGAGGATGGACCGTTTGTGTAGCCCCACCCTTCGCATTAGAGAGCCCGTGCATTGTCTATTCGTTCGGGTAAAGAAACATTATTTAACCTGTCAAATCTTATTTAGCCTAATCCTCCTTCTCTACGAGGTACAGTAATAGTTGCTTATCAGGCTCTCTAGGCGGGCTATTATATGTATCGAAGTAAGAATTATGAACGATGGTTATTCTGCGGCTTTGATGCATGCGTTGTTTTATGTTCTAGAATCGCCCACGACTGGAGTTTTGACGACGCGATTTCAGAATTATGTCATGTGTATTGTTTTGACCCAACGTAAGAATATGTTCAGACCACTATCCCTGTAAATTCACCAACAAATTCCTTGCACTGCATGTGGCTTGATATGTATTTGCTTAATATTAAACGTCCGCTGTGTCGGCAACAGAAGTTCGAATAACCACACCTGCTTAGCTTGTTCTTTTGTGTGGTTTTTTAGTATAGACACACCTGAACACCAGAGATCGGAGCGGATTTGGTTCTACCCGATTGGTCTTGATGGTCAGGCGAACGGATCAATGAAAACCTTCAAACAAATAATTCATTTACTCAACCACACCAGTGTACGTATTCATTTCCATACATGATCAAAGACTGACTACGCCGAAGTGACATGATATTTATATGATTTGATGAAAAATGTTGATTATCGTCCAGGTGAATATCGACGTGCTGAAAATCGACATTGAAAGCTGTGAGTGGGATTCACTGAATACGGCGCTAGAAGATGGATCGCTAGCTAATGTCAAACAGGTGGTAATGGAAATACACATAGGACAATTGAATCAAGCTTCTTACTACTGGAGCACTTTACACAGCCTCTATATAGCAAGGTTCCGTCTGTGGAAAACTCGTGATAATCTTCAATGCTTACGTTGCTTTGAATTATGCTTTATCAATGTTAACTATTTGACCAGATAGAATCGTGTACTTACTTTCATTTTAATAGCTCATGACTCACGGTCTTGCGAATATTGAACGACTCTTCTCTTCAATCTGGGTTTTTTTCCGGATAGAATATGTACGAATTAATATTCGATTTATTCAGAGGTACATATATATATTATCCATGTGAATAAACATAAACACAATAGCATATATTTATATATAAGAAGGTTTTGGCCAGAGACCCGTCCACCCGTCCGTTGGATTTTCCACCCGTCCATCCGCCAATCTGTCCGCGCCTCCCAGGCCTGATACAAGGAATCAGCCTGGCCAATATAAACAGCCCATTTAAAGACAAACAGCGACGCAGCGCACTGGCCTCTCATCTCCGATCAAAATATATACTGCTCTGTTTGATAACGCTTTTTATGGCGTATGGGATTGAATCAGGGTCCTAATACTTTAACGATGGTGAATGGAGTTACGACCAGCTTCGTTTCCTTGCAAAACAAGGTCCCATTCCATGGCCATTTAATATCAGTAGTATACATGGTGGGGGTTCTGGGCCATAACAACCCCCATCCATGCTACTCACCCTTTGACAGCTTATACTAGATTTTTGCTCACCCGAAGTGCTAGTTTGTAGTTAAACTAGTGTGCCCATAGGCCAAGGTGTCTACACCGTCCATGCTTTCCACTTCTTTGAATCAAAGGGAGAGAGTGACACCTTGTTGACGTGGAGCCATCACTGCGTAGGATGTTCATTCCATGACAGAACTGCTTCTTTGTGAATAGAGACTCCATGTACTGTACGTGACGTAGGCGTTTCTTAACCACAACCTTCTCCACTCCTTAGCACTTTTAATCTCACCCTCGTCAGACATCAGGATCGAGAAGATCTTTGGGCGCAGACCAACATACTCCTTGATGGATACACTGGCACACTCATCTTTCATAGCACTTTCTTGTTTACGTTATTAAACAAGGGATGGGAAGCATCATAATTACTGGTATCAAAGAGGTCACTATCTTCTTTCATGTCTGCATAGACGTCATCTGTGTGAATCTCCAGAAGCAGAAAGTCCGTGTCTGTGTATAGCAGGCCACGATCGCCACCATATCTGGACTTCATGGTGTTATAATAGAAGTCGTACATCAGGTGCCTGGAGAGGTCGAGTATGTACATTCTTACATACACCGGACGATTTAACACTAAGTGGATGCTGTGCAAATGCAGGGCGGCCAGGTCATCATCGAATACTCAAGCATAGGCGGGGCTGGCCGCAAGCCTTCATATTTTTTCCTCTTCTGCCGAGCGCATAATTTTAACGACGACCCGCCTTCTGAGATTTTCCATGGTTTTACCAAACACAGAGTTGTTCATCAGCTTGTTCAGGTACTTCTCAACCTTAAGCAGGTCCGTGTTCATGCGAATGTAAGGCTCCATCCAGGGGCACTGATTGAATACAAGCTCATGGTGTATCTAGGTAAGCCTCATTTCTAGAGATAAGTAAAGCTTGAGTTTCCTATTGTGGACCACATACTTTTCTTTATTGCGCAGGTTCGGTACTAGCTTTTCAACTCCATTTCCGGCGCTCCCCAATACACCTAGGAGATTCTTCTGGTAGTCAGATAACCATTCATTCCGCACAGACATTTGCTCTGGCGCTTGTGGATAATCATTGTGATCAGCATGTAACTCTGCAGGGTACTCCAGATCAACTTTGAGTATATATCTGGTTTTGGCATTGTCTGGATGGTCCGGTATCTGTAGATAGGCTGGCCGATCCACCCACTCAATACCTGCAGTAGGCAAAGGTTGACTCATTGCCCACCCATACAGGTTGTTAGCGGCAAGGTACTGGATATAACTCGCTGGCTTATCCTGCTCAAAGCCCCATACGTACGGGTTATTAGCTTTAGCGTGGTGACGAGATACCATACTTATGCCACCGCGCAGACCCTTCTCAATGAATAGGTGTTTGTCATAGTCGGTGAGAAGCTCGAGCTCCACCCCTGTGCTCTTAAGAAGCGCATCCCATGAAAGGCCAGGTCTGGTATAGTAGTGAGCTGGATTTAAGTCATACTGCTTAACACAGGTTTTGCGGAATATCGCAAACACATCAGCCAAGAGTAGTACATCTGTGCGCAGGTACAGGTCATGATAGTCGCCCATGTTTTTACACCCAAACACGTTCCAGACCTTCTGTGCATGCCCATAGTCTGCAGTAGATATACCCTGCTCAGAGAGTGTTATAACTATTAATCAAATAGCTTTTAGTGTTATAACTATTAGTCAAATAGCTTTTGACAATTGTCTCGTTTTGGGTTTTGTTGGTTCCGGGTATAAAACACTTTGCACTATCAAGTCGACCTACGCAGTTGTGTCAAGTCATTACAATGGCGACGAGGATTCAACTGGTTTTGTGGATGTACTCTCTGGAAAAATGGCAGCCTACGGGAAGGTAGATGAATATGACGAGTCCGAGGAATGGAACGAATATATCGAAAGGTTAGGCAATTATTTTGCTGCCAACAATATTGAAAACGCAGATAGAAAACGAGCAATATTATTGTCCGTCTGCGGAAAAACTACAAGTTAATTAGAAATCTACTCGCGCCCGCAAAGCCAAATGAAAAATCATATGAAGACATTGTCACAGTCGTAGCTGACCACCAATGCCCAAAACCGTCAGTTATTGTGCAACGGTTTAAGTTCAACTCACGACTCAGACAGTCGGCAGAGACAATATCAAAGTACGTATCAGAATTACGTAACCTCGCCGAATACTGTGAATTCGGAGACAGACTCGAAGAAATGTTGAGGGATCGACTAGTGTATGGCATTCAGGATGACAGGATGCAGAGGAGCTTATTGTCAGAACACGACCTCACATTCAAAAAAACATTTGAACTAACAGCTATGGAGCTTGCGAATAAAAATGCAATAGATCTGAGGGGTATACAACCGGCCATTATCAACAAAGTCAGCCATCAGAAGCAACTATTCTCCAAACAACAGAAAGAGTTTGGATGTTACAGATGTGGAGTTACCAACCATACACCTTAAAGCTGTAAATTTAGAGCTGCTGAATGTAACTATTGTCACAAAACGGGTGACATTGCTGTCAAATGCAGTGCTAGAAGAGCGCATCATAAGCCAGGTGAATATCAGCAGAAAGAGGTGAGGGATACAAAATCAGGCAATACTTATGTCCTGGAAGAGGAGACATCAGAGACAGAAACGGTATACAGTATGTTCAAATTCAGCCACACCAAAGTCAAACCGTACATAGCAGATGTCAAGGTGAACGGACGTGGAGTGAAAATGGAAATTGACACAGGGGCATCCGTTTCCGTGATAAGCGAAAAAACTTTCAATGAAGTACATCAGGACCAATAGTAAGAAAAGGTGTCATCCTTAGCACATATACGGGTAAACACGTGAAGCCAGTAGGTTCGACTGAAGTTGAAATTGAGTACAGAACCCAAAAGAAAAAACTGCCTTTGGTTATAACCCCAGGGAACGGTCCCAGTCTATTGGGTCGAGATTGGCTCTTGCTTTTGAAATTGGACTGTATTGGTCGTGTATGCCTAGTAGGGGGCATGCCTGCCATCCTATGGTTACAACCCTGGAGAGGAAGGTGGGTAGTAGGGAGGACCTTCACGTGGTACGCGACGTAAGTAGGAGACCCAGACAGCCAGCTGGGCGACTGAAACTAACACTCCCTCACCGGAAAAACCTCCAGTGGCGATAAACTTCCGGGCTTACTCCCGGGTGTCTGGAGCAAACGTAAGGGCGGAGCGCACGATGTGCGGAGCGCTTGCAGTGGGAAAAATCGCGGGGGTCAGCATGTCCCCGAGCTTCCTTAACCCGACAGTGCTAGCAGTACGTTACTAAAAGATACACGCAAATGTATAATAAGACTAATCAAAATCGATGATGTCGTATGTAACGGCAGGTCTACCCTTAATTGGGACGGCCGAACGGACTGCAGCGTTGTAGGAGCCTCACCCGGGAGGAACAAAATGGCTCCAGAAGCTAAGATAAAAACGGGTGGTGGCCGGACGGGTCAGAAATCCGTTGGCCTTGCACGAAGCTGGCCAATGGCGCTAATCAATGAGTTACTCTCTCTCGGTAACGAACTGGGCAAAGAAGGAAAATGCTCCGGTAGACACCTCAAAGAAGCATGGATGGAAAAATACCCAAGGTGGACGAGTACACGAGAACCCCATAGCTTACTATCACAGTACCGCCGCAGTAGCAAAAAATACCCCGACGGGGTACCAGCCGAAATGCTGGGAAAAGGAAGCGAGGTATTGCACAGATGGTGTGGGAGCGGAGTGGCAGAGGAAGAAGGAGAAAAGGAAATAGAGGAAGGGACTCGGATCGTTGGTGAAGCTCTCAAAAATGAGAACAGTGAGACCGAACCAACAGGGGAGGTCGAACGGAGAGAACAAAGTGACGGGGAGAGCCAAACCGACGAAGCAAAACATAAAGGTTGGTAGTACAGAAGAACCAGCCAGTACAAGTACAGAAGTCGGTAGTACCGAAGAACCGACCAGTACATGAACGAGTACTGCAACCGGTAGTACGATAGAACTGGTCAGTACAAATGAAGCTGTCGGTTGCATGGAGGAACCAACCACATCACTGACCCTGGACTGTGACTCATGTCCCTTGAAGGAATTGTTTCACTCTGCAGTCCAGCGTAACCTACGGGAAACGAAGAGACGACCCGTTGGCAAGAAGGGCAAAATCGTTGACGAAACCCGACTAGCAAAAGCAAACGAGCTGTTCAGTGAATACTGAAACACGTCAGCTCAAACACCAGAAGAGCTCATTGCGGCCACCTACACGGCGTCTCAAGTTGCACTAGGCCAGCTAGAGGGACACAGCAAACGAAGGTCAGATACTCAACCCCGCCCAGCTGACAAAGGTTACGGCACGGTGATCGCGGATACCCGAAAGAAGATCGGGTGGGTAGATCAAGAAGCAGCGTAGAAGCGAGCAGACCGGAACGCCAAAACAAAGATGGATTTTAGGCCAGCTGGCGAAACTGACAGGAGGGAAGTCGAACGCCAGACTAATGCGACTGCGAGAGGAACTGCTATCTAAGCTGAAGGCTAGAGCATTAAAAAAGAAACAGTCCGACATCATAGAAGAAAGTAAATCCATCAACCGTAGGTTCACACTAGAAGGACCGAAGGTCCTCGATGACCCACCAGTGATTCCGGAGGGGATACCCCAAGCCGCTCAAATTGAAGAGTTTTTGGGAAATATAGTCGGAAACACGGGAGAGGCAGAAGAATTGACCAGTGAGGTGAAGGAGTGGCTCGAGGAAAAGAAAGGCAAAGCCAGTTCTCGGTGGCGCCCGGAAGTCTCTGAGCTACTAACGGAAAAGGTATGGGAGAAAATGGTCAAGGAAGCCAAACCGTGGAAAGCGCCAGGTCCCGACGGGGTTTGAAACTTCTGGTGGAAGCGAATCCCAGGGGCAAACAAGGCCCTCAGAGTCATCGTCACAGGTTTTCTGTCGGGTGACTTACCAGTACCGGAGTGGCTCTGCGAAGGAAGGAGCACACTGATCTATAAGAAGGGTGACGCGAGCGAACCGGCCAACTACCGGCCAATAGCATGCCTGAATACCATATATAAATTCCTGACGAGTGCCATGGCGAAGTACCTTACCACCTTCCTTATTCAGGAGGAGGTGCTTCCAATAAATCAGCGAGCGTTAAGGAAGGGACAAAGGGGAACGTACGATTGTTTGCTAGTTGACCAGATGATGGTCAGCGACGCAAAGATAGGAAGGAAAAATCTTCAAGTCATGTGGTATGACTTCAAGAAGGCGTATGATATGGTCCCACATGTGTGGTTACTGAAGGCGTGCAAAGGGCTAGGATTGGCGGCATGGTTTACTTGTACACTCACGGAGATTATAGGGAAGTGGAAAACTCGGTACGTAGTGAGGGAGGGGAAAAGATGGAAGAAACGACGGAGGTGAAGTACAAGAGGGGGCTATTCCAAGGCGACGCCTTTGCCCCAGTAGCCTTCTGCATAACCATCGCACCCCTGAGCGCGGCTCTGAACAAACTGCAGGGATATAAATGCAGAGGGTCTAACGGAGGTCCGGTCAATCACGCGTTCTACATGGACGACCTGAAGATCTGGACAGACCAGAGCCAAGCTCCGGCGTTTCATTCGACAGTAGTCCGCGTATCAAAGGCTATCGGTATGCGCTTAGAAATGGAAAAATGCACTACCGCTAAGCTAACCCGTGGGAAAGTCGACAGTGGGGGAGGCCAAGTTAAAGGACTAGAAGGGCTGCGAGTACTGAGGAAGGGGGACTCCTATACCTACATGGGGGTTCCACAACTGCTTGAGATAGCTGAAGATGAAGTGACGGGCAGAAGAGTTCAAAGCCGACGTTGAGCGGATATTTAAGTCAAATCTGAACGTCCGCAACAAAGCGTTGGCTTACAACTGGAGGGCAGTCGGCAAACTGGAGTACACCCTGGCAACAGGAGTGTGGAATCTCAAGCAGTTAGACGAGCTAGAAATCGCAGCGAGAAAAATAATGTCCGATAACTGGGCCTGGTTCTTCGGTACAAGCAGGGACCACTACTACTTGAAGGGAGATCAGGGCGGATGGGGGTTCAAGAGTCTCAGGGTTGGATACCAAGTGGCTTTAGCATCCCTGTCCAGATACGTTCTAGGGAGCCTTGACCCATTGATACTTGAAGTACGAGACGTACTCGAGAGCATGTGTAAGAGACTACCCGACCGTGCAACTCTGTTGCAATGAGCGAAAAAGGTGTGGAAGGCGCAGGGACCAGTACTGGAAGAGATCCCAACAACCAAACGCTCAGGGAGGGACAAAAGACAGAATGGCTGGAGTTCCGAAGGAACAAACAGCATGGTGAGTTCAGGAAAACATGCCTCTCAGACGTCACGTACAGATGGTTGAAGGAGGGGAGAGTTGACGCTAGGTCAGCCGCCTATATCCTGGCGGCACAAGACCACGTGACTCGAACAAGGGTACACTGCAAGAAAATAGGGGTGTACCAAGGCCCAACAACGTGCAGGGTGTGCAAAGAGGGACAGGAAACCCTCGACCACATCCTGGTAAAATGCCCCTCCCATAACTTCTCAACGTAAAAAGAGAAGCACGACTCAGTATGTAGACAGGTTCAGTACCAGCTCGCAACAGAGACAGGGTCAGTAGGAGCCCCCGCCAAAGGAAGTTGGACGGAAATACCAGACGTAGTAGAAAACGGAGAGTACAAGCTAGTCTGGGATATATGTCTGACAACCACAAAGCGGATGGAGCACCGAAGACCAGACATATTGCTCTGGGACAAGAAAGAGCGCCGGATCTATATTGTCGAAATTGCCGTGGCACTTGACCACCTGGTGCATGACCGAACTGCAGAGAAGCGAGCACGGTACTTCGAGCTCGCAGCAGATATGGCTAGGACGTCTGGCTATACTACGCAAGTCGTGCCCATAGTGGTGGGGAACCTAGGCAATGTAGACAGTCTAGAGAAGGAGCTGGAAAGGTTTCCTCTGGTAAGGGAGAAAAAACGATTGGCCGGAAACATCCAGCGCACAGCGGTTCTCGCTAGCGCAGGGATAATCCGGCAACACCTGGCAAGCAAGTAAGAGAGAGTGGCCAAAGATAGCGCCAAGCGGACAGATGACACGGACGTTTGCCCGGGTATTGCCTTGTATACCCGGGACCCTTGGGGCATTAGATGAAGACTGTTGCCTCGAGGTGACCTATGACATGCAATATGCAACCCCTGTGAAAGCAGAAATTCAAGTAGATTACCATATTCCTAGAACTGAAGATTTGCTGGCAAAATTGAGCGGTGGAACTTCATTTACAAAACTGGATATGAGCCATGCTTATTTACAGCCTGAACTTGATGAGAACTCTAAGAAGTACACTACAATCAACACTCATCGAGGAATATACCAATACACCAGGCTGTCTTTTGGTGTATCTTCTGCACCAGCAATATTTCAAAGAACTATTGAAAATGTGCTCAGAGGTATCAAGTTTGCTCAGGCCAGAATGGACGATATTATCATCACAGGTTGTACAGAGAGTGAGCATCTTAAAACACTGGAAGAAGTGTTAGAAAAACTACAGAATGCAGGACTGAAACTCCGGAAAGGAAAGTGTGTATTCCAGGCACCATCTGTTGACTGGGTCGGACATAGAATCGATGCCACTGGGGTGCATCTTATCAAAGAAAAAACTGGTGCAATTCACAAGATTTCAGCTCCCAAGAATGTGACAGAGCTTCGTTCATTCCTGGGATTAGCAAACTGCTATGGGAAATACATACCGCAGCTTGCCAGGAGGAACTGTGCACTGTCAATAAAGCGCAACTGTCCGATCAATAGGGATATATACTTCTCCATATTGTTTGGGATACAGTTGATCTGGCCTTCCACCTTGCTTACGGCCTCCATCAAGAGGTAGGAGTCATAGCCCCGTAGGTTATGGAATACTACTGGCACGGCCATTGTCTTAGGATCCAACCTCAGCTTTAGGTTGCATACGTTGTTGGCTGTCCCCCTGTACTTACCTGTTATATGGCAGTGGTCGCGGACAGAGTCCCTACCAAGTTCTTTTTTACACACATGACAATGGGTTGCTGTCCTGTGCTCTTCCTGTTGTAGGGCTTGCAAGAATTTCTCTACAGCGATGCCTCCTTTATACACCATAGGGGGTTTGGTCTGACCATTACAACGAACAACAACATAGCCGTAACCACATGGCTCATGTTCCTCTGTTTTCTGCTTGTTGCTCTTGGTTGCTTGAAATGCAGGGCCTGAAAGTTTCACCGCGAGCGATTCAAAGTCGGCGTAGATAAAATAAGGGGCAGCTAGCTGCTTTTGCCAGTTCCGGAAGGATAATATGTTCTTCCCTTCCTCAGGCATATTCACTCGCACAGCAGTTTGCCCTATCCCCATACGCTCAGGCATCGCTCACAGAAGAACTTGTGCTCTTTATGTTTACTCTGATCATACAGCAAACGGCTAAGAGTTTTGATTCGCGTGTAATGAAACTTACCACCCTCCTCAATCAGCATGAGGTTTATACGCGGACCAGGCTGTTTACTGATGAGGTGTATGATAGTGGCCCTCCCATCCCAGTCAAAGACGTTCAAGCCGCCTACTTTACCATGTTTTTCTACCTTCTCAATATGCGTCTGTGTTTTTTACGTTTATGATCGCCTTCTTAGCTGCCAGCTTAGTCGGCAGTGATAAGTAGGAGCCACCTTTCAATAGCAGGTACAACGGCAATACTACCATTGTTATGTATATAGATATCTTTTTGTCTAATTGGTAATACCGTCTGGTGGCAACTGGGTATCGGACGGCACCACAAGTTGCTGCTCCTTTACAAAGCTACAGAGTGGTCCATCTAACAAATAGTACAGGCTCACCAGGTTTAGTGACAGAGCGTCCAATCCGGTAAACATTGAGTGACCACACAGGGTCAGTGGCCCGACACCGGTGGTCTTGCTCTACCTCACCAGGCTGGTAGATGTAGCAAACGCCAACATCAGAGGGAAGCTTTTTCTCTTTAACACCCAGCGGGCGCCCTGGTACGACTGAAGAGGGCTTTTGTACAACTCGTTTTGCCTTTATAGCATCTTTAAGCTTTTTTCCAGTCAAGCGGGTCACCTCATTATGTATTGCAGACACTAAAGTCTGCAGTCAAGAAATGAGAGATCGGCTTGGTGAACTTCATTAGGCCCAGACACATCAAAGTTTGGTCTGGGAATGTGTTTTGGCATTGGTAGGTAGATTCGCCCTATAGCTTGCTTTGTTAGCCACCCCCTGGCAACTTCCTCTTAAACCCTCACTTCACGCTTCTTGATAGCTGTAATGCCTTTCCAGTAGCCTTTAGGACTACAGTGGATCTTTTGCATGCGACAATCCATATCAAGTAAACGCTTCTTGGCCAATGCTGCCTGAGCAGATTGAAGCTGCTCGTTTGCCATATTATGGCGTTTACATTCAGCGTTCACTTGGCAACTTCGTTATTTAGAGAATAAAAAGTTGCTCCCAGAGAATACAAGGGCGTTAACAAGAGCACCTTCAACAAGTAGTGCAATTGTGGCAATTACATTAGTATATCACCTGGTATAATCCCTTGTTTAATTAGCATATCCTTTGTGGTCATGGCTAAAGCTACATCGGCAACAGCAATCACCAGGTGGCGTGGCGTGAAGTCAAGTTTGGGAACTGCCCCACCCAGAGCCATCTTACCGAGCTTGGCATGACCTATTGATATACAGGAAACAACTGCACTGTGGTACATTGCGTTAAGGCCCGGTCACAACCCACCGTGCGTGTTTTTAGTCCGTACGTTTTTTTGGTTACAACGTACGATCTCTGTGCGATTGCCACGTTATCGTACAGAGGCCGTTCTTACACGTGCTGCTCACGTACGGTGTCCTTACTCACTCGCATGTTGTAAGGGCGCCGTCCGTAGGGCAAGTGATTGTAACAAAAATTTAAAAGACTCACTGTCAGTGCGTTGTGCCCTCATTGGCCGTAGAAGGCACGAGCGTCACCCGTACTGGGGTGAATCTGTAGCACGACCGCAGTCCACACGCAGAGAAAGTTCTGCATGCACTAAAAGTGCTACGGCGTCTCTGCGTGCTCCCAAATCCGTACTGAGGCGTTACTCACCACGTAAGGATCCACAAATTTTGCCCACGTTTTTGCAAGTAGACAGCACGCACTTGCAAGTACGGCGGGTTGGGACCACGGCTTTAACGAGCATTGTTCCATCAGTAATTGGTGCTGTAAAAAGGATCCTTTAAATGGACGTCCTGACTTTCCAGAGGGCTTTTCACCACAACCTGTTTAGGGTGTGAGGCTACGAGTCCGTGCCTGTACCACTATGCTAGTCCAAACAACCCAACGCCGCCGACAACCCAGGGAGCAGCCCATGTTGGCTAAGCCCTCCTATTCGGAGGCATGTGCGTTGACGTTGGCTCCACAGCCTCGTCTCTAGTGCAACTTTCGTGTGTCAGCGTAACCTAAGCCTCACGGAGCTCCCTCAGAAGCTTATTCTGATTGGCTTTTCGAGCTTCAGCTACCTTCTGCCCTGCAACAACCCTTTTAGTGTTTTTTGTAGGCCGTTCTGACTCACCAATCAACCTCTCCGTAGATTATGCCGGCGTTGCCACTACGTGATCCGTGCTTGTCTCCTCTGATGAGTAGTTTTTGAGGGTGCTCTGGGTTCAAGGTGAGACTCAGTGGCCACTTGGGTTGGTCCGTGGTAGGATCCATAAATATACATAAACACTTTCGAAGTCTAATATATTGCTGGGCCCAGCGTCTGCAGGACATAACTTCCAGATAATTATCCATAACCGAACAGTCATCAATAATGTACAGGGTAGCCTCGCTCTTAAAACAAAGTAGAAAGCCCTCAAGTTGTCATGGAGCCGCTCCCCTGGATCAACCACGTACACCTCTGAATCATCCCACACCCATGACCGTTACTGATAGGCCTCAATGAAACGGATGGTATGGTCAAAGGCACCGAAGAAGGGCCTTTCAAGTAGGTCGAGGATGAAGACGTTTTTCCTGCATTCTGTCTGCCCAAACACACTAGCCGAACAGGGACCATCTGGAAATGTAAACTTAGTAGACTGCGTGGACGAATCTGCAATCCTTATGTTAAGATGTGCATCCATAACAACTTACATATAGCCATTCAATGCACCAGTCGCCTATTCTTTT
>CM067349.1:14539216-14606716 GCA_034190875.2 Urechis unicinctus
TGAACATCTGTTGGACAGTTTGCCTATAGACAAAATGGTATGGAAATATTTTTTTAAATTGAATAAAGCATGGTATGTGTTTGCTTATATCCAACATGTGATCTATCCGGTGTGAGGAACGTCAGACCTTACTTAAGACCTTACTCAAATCCTGTCCCCGCAACCAGCGATCGTCATATTGCGCAATTTCTATCATTATAGCCAGAAGTGGTGGACAATAAACTACACAAAGTGGTAAGATAATTTTAACAACTTGTTAAAAACTAGCAGAACGGTTGGGTTGTCCAACCATATGTCAGCTGTGTTGGATTTGATATAATTACTTCTTTTGGCGCATTATGTTGAATCATAGGGATAGTGCCATGTACAATCGCTATCAAGTATTATTATGACGTTCTGACCCCGTGATGCGGATCCCACCCTCCGATTGGCTGTTGCCACTAATGAAGAATAATTCTGAAGTTGTTGGTGTTCATTTAATGATGACGTCTGCGATAAATGACACAATACTTTGGTAATGCTGCAGCCGCGAATTCCTTTGATTGAATGTGTCGTATACGTATTTGTTCAATAAGGACATTTGGTTTTCAGGGGCCATCCCTTCCTTATATGCTATTTCTGATGAAACATACTTGCTTCTTATGAATTTGCGATTTTTACGAGTCAGCTGAAATATGACAAGGGTGCATCGCTGATGTGTATTTGACAATTGCTGTCGTTACAATGAATTCAATTGGACTAATTTATTTTGAGTATTTGATCATATGATTTGGAAAAGTGTCGTCAAATTATTATCAATTACTTCAATCAGTTTATGGTATAAAATAACAAACGCTATAAGACATTTCAATGAGATTCATATAATGACACACCTTGAATGGGACATTCATAGATACATTTGATATCGTTTCATCCGCCGCATTCACATCTTACAATCACTACCCATCATGTTAGTTAACTGTGGGGACGATACAATGCCGAAAGTTGCACAGCGTACAACAGACAAAGATTATGTCGAAAGAAATCTGGACCTCGGTGGTGCATTGGTTCTACCAAGATTTAAAACCTCTTTCCTGAATCTACTATGCGCTCAATGTGCACCCTATTGCTGCATATCTTACTGTAGACTGAACCGGGTTCCCTGTAAGTCGGTGCTTCTTACTGAAAAAGGTTGTTATGTTTTACAGTGTTTGGGAGCTGCTCGTTCGCTAGGCACAGCGAACTGACAGTGACAGCTTTACCATAAACAGTTTTTTTCTATCCATGTGAGTGAGTGAGTGAGTGAGTGAGTGAGCGAGTGAGTTAGTGAGTGAGTGAGTGAGTGAGTGAGTGAGTGAGTGAGTAAATGAGTGATATAGTGAGTGAGTGAGTGGGTGAACGATCGAGCGAGCAAGTGAGTGAGTTTATGGAAATGTTTGAGTAGTGGAACATTAGGTGCAAACATGAGGGTCATGTCAAACGTTATTTAATCGTTTGTGGAAGTCTAATTTAGTTTCATCTTAGAAAACGGTCGCACGCAGGCACTGACACTCTGTTTGTGGTAGTCCTGTAAATTGCTCTTGATCATAAGGGCATCGACAGTTATCAGGGGAGAGGTTTTTACCGGGATTAGATATTGTGAAGTGTCATGTAATATGTGGTTCATCATTGTATATGTTGCTAGACACTCCGTTGAATGAGGATATAAGGTAATATTAGCTTTGGTTTATAGACTCAAATGTTAATGCGTCTATCCCCAAAGCGTACAAGGTTCTATTCATATTTATCTGCAAAGTTGATAGCAACAAACTATTCATCAAATTACAAGGAAGCCAGTCAACAGCACCAGATACTATTTGAATGCAAGAAACAAAACTGTCGAAAATGACGTGATAATATGCATATTGGTAACTGGTGTGTTGTTGGCTTAATGACGATATGATATAACCAGAATATTTGTAAACGATTAATACAATGTCAGCAGAGTAAGATATTTATGTTTTTATAGGTGCCAGATTATCTGCGATGGAGGGAAAAGCAATCCTCTCCATACCGTTTGTAAGGCAAATATTTGTCCTCATTATGGTTTTGGGAACAGGGGCAATCATCTACCGCGAAAGTGCAGTTTCGTTTTTAGATGCAACAAATGCAATACCAAGGTTGAGAACATGACTGGTGCCCCGTGACTCGGACAGAGAACAGATCATAATCTTCAATGTGCGATTTTATCTCTATTAGTTGATATCGAAATCGACCAATTGAATCGTTACATATTTTCACATCCCTACTATGATATTGTGTTTATTCGTATATGAGTCTGGTGGATTGGGTCATTTATTGACACCGAATAGTTGAGGTTGGATGAAAATGGGATATTACTATATTCGCTCCAAGTTTCTGAAGAATATTGATGCACGTGGATTGGGCAGATGGTGATTATCGAATATTCAATTCTCAACCATATCTACACAGTTGGTTTCTATTTCCAAATCAATAGCATTTTTCACGCGCGGGATGAGTAGTTTTCTATACATGTAGGATTGTAAGGATCGTATATGATCCTGGCAATGTAGCCGTTTCACATTAAGAAGTCTTCGTTCATCAATTATGCATTGATGAAATCGATTCCATTATTGACTTTCCTTCATGAACATCTGTTGGACAGTTTGCCTATAGACAAAATGGTATGGAAATATTTTTTTAAATTGAATAAAGCATGGTATGTGTTTGCTTATATCCAACATGTGATCTATCCGGTGTGAGGAACGTCAGACCTTACTTAAGACCTTACTCAAATCCTGTCCCGCAACCAGCGATCGTCATATTGCGCAATTTCTATCATTATAGCCAGAAGTGGTGGACAATAACTACACAAAGTGGTAAGATAATTTTAACAACTTGTTAAAAACTAGCAGAACGGTTGGGTTGTCCAACCATATGTCAGCTGTGTTGGATTTGATATAATTACTTCTTTTGGCGCATTATGTTGAATCATAGGGATAGTGCCATGTACAATCGCTATCAAGTATTATTATGACGTTCTGACCCCGTGATGCGGATCCCACCCTCCGATTGGCTGTTGCCACTAATGAAGAATAATTCTGAAGTTGTTGGTGTTCATTTAATGATGACGTCTGCGATAAATGACACAATACTTTGGTAATGCTGCAGCCGCGAATTCCTTTGATTGAATGTGTCGTATACGTATTTGTTCAATAAGGACATTTGGTTTTCAGGGGCCATCCCTTCCTTATATGCTATTTCTGATGAAACATACTTGCTTCTTATGAATTTGCGATTTTTACGAGTCAGCTGAAATATGACAAGGGTGCATCGCTGATGTGTATTTGACAATTGCTGTCGTTACAATGAATTCAATTGGACTAATTTATTTTGAGTATTTGATCATATGATTTGGAAAAGTGTCGTCAAATTATTATCAATTACTTCAATCAGTTTATGGTATAAAATAAACAACGCTATAAGACCTTTCAATGAGATTCATATAATGACACACCTTGAATGGGACATTCATAGATACATTTGATATCGTTTCATCCGCATTCACATCTTACAATCACTACCCATCATGTTAGTTAACTGTGGGGACGATACAATGCCGAAAGTTGCACAGCGTACAACAGACAAAGATTATGTCGAAAGAAATCTGGACCTCGGTGGTGCATTGGTTCTACCAAGATTTAAAACCTCTTTCCTGAATCTACTATGCGCTCAATGTGCACCCTATTGCTGCATATCTTACTGTAGACTGAACCGGGTTCCCTGTCAGTCGGTGCTTCTTACTGAAAAAGGTTGTTATGTTTTACAGTGTTTGGGAGCTGCTCGTTCGCTAGGCACAGCGAACTGACAGTGACAGCTTTACCATAAACAGTTTTTTTCTATCCATGTGAGTGAGTGAGTGAGTGAGTGAGTGAGCGAGTGAGTGAGTGAGTGAGTGAGTGAGTGAGTGAGTGAGTGAGTAAATGAGTGATATAGTGAGTGAGTGGGTGAACGATCGAGCGAGCAAGTGAGTGAGTTTATGGAAATGTTTGAGTAGTGGAACATTAGGTGCAAACATGAGGGTCATGTCAAACGTTATTTAATCGTTTGTGGAAGTCTAATTTAGTTTCATCTTAGAAAACGGTCGCACGCAGGCACTGACACTCTGGTTGTGGTAGTCCTGTAAATTGCTCTTGATCATAAGGGCATCGACAGTTATCAGGGGAGAGGTTTTTACCGGGATTAGATATTGTGAAGTGTCATGTAATATGTGGTTCATCATTGTATATGTTGCTAGACACTCCGTTGAATGAGGATATAAGGTAATATTAGCTTTGGTTTATAGACTCAAATGTTAATGCGTCTATCCCCAAAGCGTACAAGGTTCTATTCATATTTATCTGCAAAGTTGATAGCAACAAACTATTCATCAAATTACAAGGAAGCCAGTCAACAGCACCAGATACTATTTGAATGCAAGAAACAAAACTGTCGAAAATGACGTGATAATATGCATATTGGTAACTGGTGTGTTGTTGGCTTAATGACGATATGATATAACCAGAATATTTGTAAACGATTAATACAATGTCAGCAGAGTAAGATATTTATGTTTTTATAGGTGCCAGATTATCTGCGATGGAGGGAAAAGCAATCCTCTCCATACCATTTGTAAGGCAAATATTTGTCCTCATTATGGTTTTGGGAACAGGGGCAATCATCTACCGCGAAAGTGCAGTTTCGTTTTTAGATGCAACAAATGCAATACCAAGGTTGAGAACATGACTGGTGCCCCGTGACTCGGACAGAGAACAGATCATAATCTTCAATGTGCGATTTTATCTCTATTAGTTGATATCGAAATCGACCAATTGAATCGTTACATATTTTCACATCCCTACTATGATATTGTGTTTATTCGTATATGAGTCTGGTGGATTGGGTCATTTATTGACACCGAATAGTTGAGGTTGGATGAAAATGGGATATTACTATATTCGCTCCAAGTTTCTGAAGAATATTGATGCACGTGGATTGGGCAGATGGTGATTATCGAATATTCAATTCTCAACCATATCTACACAGTTGGTTTCTATTTCCAAATCAATAGCATTTTTCACGCGCGGGATGAGTAGTTTTCTATACATGTAGGATTGTAAGGATCGTATATGATCCTGGCAATGTAGCCGTTTCACATTAAGAAGTCTTCGTTCATCAATTATGCATTGATGAAATCGATTCCATTATTGACTTTCCTTCATGAACATCTGTTGGACAGTTTGCCTATAGACAAAATGGTATGGAAATATTTTTTTAAATTGAATAAAGCATGGTATGTGTTTGCTTATATCCAACATGTGATCTATCCGGTGTGAGGAACGTCAGACCTTACTTAAGACCTTACTCAAATCCTGTCCCGCAACCAGCGATCGTCATATTGCGCAATTTCTATCATTATAGCCAGAAGTGGTGGACAATAACTACACAAAGTGGTAAGATAATTTTTAACAACTTGTTAAAAACTAGCAGAACGGTTGGGTTGTCCAACCATATGTCAGCTGTGTTGGATTTGATATAATTACTTCTTTTGGCGCATTATGTTGAATCATAGGGATAGTGCCATGTACAATCGCTATCAAGTATTATTATGACGTTCTGACCCCGTGATGCGGATCCCACCCTCCGATTGGCTGTTGCCACTAATGAAGAATAATTCTGAAGTTGTTGGTGTTCATTTAATGATGACGTCTGCGATAAATGACACAATACTTTGGTAATGCTGCAGCCGCGAATTCCTTTGATTGAATGTGTCGTATACGTATTTGTTCAATAAGGACATTTGGTTTTCAGGGGCCATCCCTTCCTTATATGCTATTTCTGATGAAACATACTTGCTTCTTATGAATTTGCGATTTTTACGAGTCAGCTGAAATATGACAAGGGTGCATCGCTGATGTGTATTTGACAATTGCTGTCGTTACAATGAATTCAATTGGACTAATTTATTTTGAGTATTTGATCATATGATTTGGAAAAGTGTCGTCAAATTATTATCAATTACTTCAATCAGTTTATGGTATAAAATAACAACGCTATAAGACCTTTCAATGAGATTCATATAATGACACACCTTGAATGGGACATTCATAGATACATTTGATATCGTTTCATCCGCATTCACATCTTACAATCACTACCCATCATGTTAGTTAACTGTGGGGACGATACAATGCCGAAAGTTGCACAGCGTACAACAGACAAAGATTATGTCGAAAGAAATCTGGACCTCGGTGGTGCATTGGTTCTACCAAGATTTAAAACCTCTTTCCTGAATCTACTATGCGCTCAATGTGCACCCTATTGCTGCATATCTTACTGTAGACTGAACCGGGTTCCCTGTCAGTCGGTGCTTCTTACTGAAAAAGGTTGTTATGTTTTACAGTGTTTGGGAGCTGCTCGTTCGCTAGGCACAGCGAACTGACAGTGACAGCTTTACCATAAACAGTTTTTTTCTATCCATGTGAGTGAGTGAGTGAGTGAGTGAGTGAGCGAGTGAGTTAGTGAGTGAGTGAGTGAGTGAGTGAGTAAATGAGTGATATAGTGAGTGAGTGGGTGAACGATCGAGCGAGCAAGTGAGTGAGTTTATGGAAATGTTTGAGTAGTGGAACATTAGGTGCAAACATGAGGGTCATGTCAAACGTTATTTAATCGTTTGTGGAAGTCTAATTTAGTTTCATCTTAGAAAACGGTCGCACGCAGGCACTGACACTCTGGTTGTGGTAGTCCTGTAAATTGCTCTTGATCATAAGGGCATCGACAGTTATCAGGGGAGAGGTTTTTACCGGGATTAGATATTGTGAAGTGTCATGTAATATGTGGTTCATCATTGTATATGTTGCTAGACACTCCGTTGAATGAGGATATAAGGTAATATTAGCTTTGGTTTATAGACTCAAATGTTAATGCGTCTATCCCCAAAGCGTACAAGGTTCTATTCATATTTATCTGCAAAGTTGATAGCAACAAACTATTCATCAAATTACAAGGAAGCCAGTCAACAGCACCAGATACTATTTGAATGCAAGAAACAAAACTGTCGAAAATGACGTGATAATATGCATATTGGTAACTGGTGTGTTGTTGGCTTAATGACGATATGATATAACCAGAATATTTGTAAACGATTAATACAATGTCAGCAGAGTAAGATATTTATGTTTTTATAGGTGCCAGATTATCTGCGATGGAGGGAAAAGCAATCCTCTCCATACCATTTGTAAGGCAAATATTTGTCCTCATTATGGTTTTGGGAACAGGGGCAATCATCTACCGCGAAAGTGCAGTTTCGTTTTTAGATGCAACAAATGCAATACCAAGGTTGAGAACATGACTGGTGCCCCGTGACTCGGACAGAGAACAGATCATAATCTTCAATGTGCGATTTTATCTCTATTAGTTGATATCGAAATCGACCAATTGAATCGTTACATATTTTCACATCCCTACTATGATATTGTGTTTATTCGTATATGAGTCTGGTGGATTGGGTCATTTATTGACACCGAATAGTTGAGGTTGGATGAAAATGGGATATTACTATATTCGCTCCAAGTTTCTGAAGAATATTGATGCACGTGGATTGGGCAGATGGTGATTATCGAATATTCAATTCTCAACCATATCTACACAGTTGGTTTCTATTTCCAAATCAATAGCATTTTTCACGCGCGGGATGAGTAGTTTTCTATACATGTAGGATTGTAAGGATCGTATATGATCCTGGCAATGTAGCCGTTTCACATTAAGAAGTCTTCGTTCATCAATTATGCATTGATGAAATCGATTCCATTATTGACTTTCCTTCATGAACATCTGTTGGACAGTTTGCCTATAGACAAAATGGTATGGAAATATTTTTTTAAATTGAATAAAGCATGGTATGTGTTTGCTTATATCCAACATGTGATCTATCCGGTGTGAGGAACGTCAGACCTTACTTAAGACCTTACTCAAATCCTGTCCCGCAACCAGCGATCGTCATATTGCGCAATTTCTATCATTATAGCCAGAAGTGGTGGACAATAACTACACAAAGTGGTAAGATAATTTTAACAACTTGTTAAAAACTAGCAGAACGGTTGGGTTGTCCAACCATATGTCAGCTGTGTTGGATTTGATATAATTACTTCTTTTGGCGCATTATGTTGAATCATAGGGATAGTGCCATGTACAATCGCTATCAAGTATTATTATGACGTTCTGACCCCGTGATGCGGATCCCACCCTCCGATTGGCTGTTGCCACTAATGAAGAATAATTCTGAAGTTGTTGGTGTTCATTTAATGATGACGTCTGCGATAAATGACACAATACTTTGGTAATGCTGCAGCCGCGAATTCCTTTGATTGAATGTGTCGTATACGTATTTGTTCAATAAGGACATTTGGTTTTCAGGGGCCATCCCTTCCTTATATGCTATTTCTGATGAAACATACTTGCTTCTTATGAATTTGCGATTTTTACGAGTCAGCTGAAATATGACAAGGGTGCATCGCTGATGTGTATTTGACAATTGCTGTCGTTACAATGAATTCAATTGGACTAATTTATTTTGAGTATTTGATCATATGATTTGGAAAAGTGTCGTCAAATTATTATCAATTACTTCAATCAGTTTATGGTATAAAATAACAACGCTATAAGACCTTTCAATGAGATTCATATAATGACACACCTTGAATGGGACATTCATAGATACATTTGATATCGTTTCATCCGCATTCACATCTTACAATCACTACCCATCATGTTAGTTAACTGTGGGGACGATACAATGCCGAAAGTTGCACAGCGTACAACAGACAAAGATTATGTCGAAAGAAATCTGGACCTCGGTGGTGCATTGGTTCTACCAAGATTTAAAACCTCTTTCCTGAATCTACTATGCGCTCAATGTGCACCCTATTGCTGCATATCTTACTGTAGACTGAACCGGGTTCCCTGTAAGTCGGTGCTTCTTACTGAAAAAGGTTGTTATGTTTTACAGTGTTTGGGAGCTGCTCGTTCGCTAGGCACAGCGAACTGACAGTGACAGCTTTACCATAAACAGTTTTTTTCTATCCATGTGAGTGAGTGAGTGAGTGAGTGAGCGAGTGAGTTAGTGAGTGAGTGAGTGAGTGAGTGAGTGAGTGAGTAAATGAGTGATATAGTGAGTGAGTGAGTGGGTGAACGATCGAGCGAGCAAGTGAGTGAGTTTATGGAAATGTTTGAGTAGTGGAACATTAGGTGCAAACATGAGGGTCATGTCAAACGTTATTTAATCGTTTGTGGAAGTCTAATTTAGTTTCATCTTAGAAAACGGTCGCACGCAGGCACTGACACTCTGGTTGTGGTAGTCCTGTAAATTGCTCTTGATCATAAGGGCATCGACAGTTATCAGGGGAGAGGTTTTTACCGGGATTAGATATTGTGAAGTGTCATGTAATATGTGGTTCATCATTGTATATGTTGCTAGACACTCCGTTGAATGAGGATATAAGGTAATATTAGCTTTGGTTTATAGACTCAAATGTTAATGCGTCTATCCCCAAAGCGTACAAGGTTCTATTCATATTTATCTGCAAAGTTGATAGCAACAAACTATTCATCAAATTACAAGGAAGCCAGTCAACAGCACCAGATACTATTTGAATGCAAGAAACAAAACTGTCGAAAATGACGTGATAATATGCATATTGGTAACTGGTGTGTTGTTGGCTTAATGACGATATGATATAACCAGAATATTTGTAAACGATTAATACAATGTCAGCAGAGTAAGATATTTATGTTTTTATAGGTGCCAGATTATCTGCGATGGAGGGAAAAGCAATCCTCTCCATACCGTTTGTAAGGCAAATATTTGTCCTCATTATGGTTTTGGGAACAGGGGCAATCATCTACCGCGAAAAGTGCAGTTTCGTTTTTAGATGCAACAAATGCAATACCAAGGTTGAGAACATGACTGGTGCCCCGTGACTCGGACAGAGAACAGATCATAATCTTCAATGTGCGATTTTATCTCTATTAGTTGATATCGAAATCGACCAATTGAATCGTTACATATTTTCACATCCCTACTATGATATTGTGTTTATTCGTATATGAGTCTGGTGGATTGGGTCATTTATTGACACCGAATAGTTGAGGTTGGATGAAAATGGGATATTACTATATTCGCTCCAAGTTTCTGAAGAATATTGATGCACGTGGATTGGGCAGATGGTGATTATCGAATATTCAATTCTCAACCATATCTACACAGTTGGTTTCTATTTCCAAATCAATAGCATTTTTCACGCGCGGGATGAGTAGTTTTCTATACATGTAGGATTGTAAGGATCGTATATGATCCTGGCAATGTAGCCGTTTCACATTAAGAAGTCTTCGTTCATCAATTATGCATTGATGAAATCGATTCCATTATTGACTTTCCTTCATGAACATCTGTTGGACAGTTTGCCTATAGACAAAATGGTATGGAAATATTTTTTTAAATTGAATAAAGCATGGTATGTGTTTGCTTATATCCAACATGTGATCTATCCGGTGTGAGGAACGTCAGACCTTACTTAAGACCTTACTCAAATCCTGTCCCGCAACCAGCGATCGTCATATTGCGCAATTTCTATCATTATAGCCAGAAGTGGTGGACAATAACTACACAAAGTGGTAAGATAATTTTAACAACTTGTTAAAAACTAGCAGAACGGTTGGGTTGTCCAACCATATGTCAGCTGTGTTGGATTTGATATAATTACTTCTTTTGGCGCATTATGTTGAATCATAGGGATAGTGCCATGTACAATCGCTATCAAGTATTATTATGACGTTCTGACCCCGTGATGCGGATCCCACCCTCCGATTGGCTGTTGCCACTAATGAAGAATAATTCTGAAGTTGTTGGTGTTCATTTAATGATGACGTCTGCGATAAATGACACAATACTTTGGTAATGCTGCAGCCGCGAATTCCTTTGATTGAATGTGTCGTATACGTATTTGTTCAATAAGGACATTTGGTTTTCAGGGGCCATCCCTTCCTTATATGCTATTTCTGATGAAACATACTTGCTTCTTATGAATTTGCGATTTTTACGAGTCAGCTGAAATATGACAAGGGTGCATCGCTGATGTGTATTTGACAATTGCTGTCGTTACAATGAATTCAATTGGACTAATTTATTTTGAGTATTTGATCATATGATTTGGAAAAGTGTCGTCAAATTATTATCAATTACTTCAATCAGTTTATGGTATAAAATAACAACGCTATAAGACCTTTCAATGAGATTCATATAATGACACACCTTGAATGGGACATTCATAGATACATTTGATATCGTTTCATCCGCATTCACATCTTACAATCACTACCCATCATGTTAGTTAACTGTGGGGACGATACAATGCCGAAAGTTGCACAGCGTACAACAGACAAAGATTATGTCGAAAGAAATCTGGACCTCGGTGGTGCATTGGTTCTACCAAGATTTAAAACCTCTTTCCTGAATCTACTATGCGCTCAATGTGCACCCTATTGCTGCATATCTTACTGTAGACTGAACCGGGTTCCCTGTAAGTCGGTGCTTCTTACTGAAAAAGGTTGTTATGTTTTACAGTGTTTGGGAGCTGCTCGTTCGCTAGGCACAGCGAACTGACAGTGACAGCTTTACCATAAACAGTTTTTTTCTATCCATGTGAGTGAGTGAGTGAGTGAGCGAGTGAGTTAGTGAGTGAGTGAGTGAGTGAGTGAGTGAGTGAGTGAGTGAGTGAGTGAGTGAGTAAATGAGTGATATAGTGAGTGAGTGAGTGGGTGAACGATCGAGCGAGCAAGTGAGTGAGTTTATGGAAATGTTTGAGTAGTGGAACATTAGGTGCAAACATGAGGGTCATGTCAAACGTTATTTAATCGTTTGTGGAAGTCTAATTTAGTTTCATCTTAGAAAACGGTCGCACGCAGGCACTGACACTCTGGTTGTGGTAGTCCTGTAAATTGCTCTTGATCATAAGGGCATCGACAGTTATCAGGGGAGAGGTTTTTACCGGGATTAGATATTGTGAAGTGTCATGTAATATGTGGTTCATCATTGTATATGTTGCTAGACACTCCGTTGAATGAGGATATAAGGTAATATTAGCTTTGGTTTATAGACTCAAATGTTAATGCGTCTATCCCCAAAGCGTACAAGGTTCTATTCATATTTATCTGCAAAGTTGATAGCAACAAACTATTCATCAAATTACAAGGAAGCCAGTCAACAGCACCAGATACTATTTGAATGCAAGAAACAAAACTGTCGAAAATGACGTGATAATATGCATATTGGTAACTGGTGTGTTGTTGGCTTAATGACGATATGATATAACCAGAATATTTGTAAACGATTAATACAATGTCAGCAGAGTAAGATATTTATGTTTTTATAGGTGCCAGATTATCTGCGATGGAGGGAAAAGCAATCCTCTCCATACCGTTTGTAAGGCAAATATTTGTCCTCATTATGGTTTTGGGAACAGGGGCAATCATCTACCGCGAAAGTGCAGTTTCGTTTTTAGATGCAACAAATGCAATACCAAGGTTGAGAACATGACTGGTGCCCCGTGACTCGGACAGAGAACAGATCATAATCTTCAATGTGCGATTTTATCTCTATTAGTTGATATCGAAATCGACCAATTGAATCGTTACATATTTTCACATCCCTACTATGATATTGTGTTTATTCGTATATGAGTCTGGTGGATTGGGTCATTTATTGACACCGAATAGTTGAGGTTGGATGAAAATGGGATATTACTATATTCGCTCCAAGTTTCTGAAGAATATTGATGCACGTGGATTGGGCAGATGGTGATTATCGAATATTCAATTCTCAACCATATCTACACAGTTGGTTTCTATTTCCAAATCAATAGCATTTTTCACGCGCGGGATGAGTAGTTTTCTATACATGTAGGATTGTAAGGATCGTATATGATCCTGGCAATGTAGCCGTTTCACATTAAGAAGTCTTCGTTCATCAATTATGCATTGATGAAATCGATTCCATTATTGACTTTCCTTCATGAACATCTGTTGGACAGTTTGCCTATAGACAAAATGGTATGGAAATATTTTTTTAAATTGAATAAAGCATGGTATGTGTTTGCTTATATCCAACATGTGATCTATCCGGTGTGAGGAACGTCAGACCTTACTTAAGACCTTACTCAAATCCTGTCCCGCAACCAGCGATCGTCATATTGCGCAATTTCTATCATTATAGCCAGAAGTGGTGGACAATAACTACACAAAGTGGTAAGATAATTTTAACAACTTGTTAAAAACTAGCAGAACGGTTGGGTTGTCCAACCATATGTCAGCTGTGTTGGATTTGATATAATTACTTCTTTTTTGGCGCATTATGTTGAATCATAGGGATAGTGCCATGTACAATCGCTATCAAGTATTATTATGACGTTCTGACCCCGTGATGCGGATCCCACCCTCCGATTGGCTGTTGCCACTAATGAAGAATAATTCTGAAGTTGTTGGTGTTCATTTAATGATGACGTCTGCGATAAATGACACAATACTTTGGTAATGCTGCAGCCGCGAATTCCTTTGAATGAATGTGTCGTATACGTATTTGTTCAATAAGGACATTTGGTTTTCAGGGGCCATCCCTTCCTTATATGCTATTTCTGATGAAACATACTTGCTTCTTATGAATTTGCGATTTTTACGAGTCAGCTGAAATATGACAAGGGTGCATCGCTGATGTGTATTTGACAATTGCTGTCGTTACAATGAATTCAATTGGACTAATTTATTTTGAGTATTTGATCATATGATTTGGAAAAGTGTCGTCAAATTATTATCAATTACTTCAATCAGTTTATGGTATAAAATAACAACGCTATAAGACCTTTCAATGAGATTCATATAATGACACACCTTGAATGGGACATTCATAGATACATTTGATATCGTTTCATCCGCATTCACATCTTACAATCACTACCCATCATGTTAGTTAACTGTGGGGACGATACAATGCCAAAAGTTGCACAGCGTACAACAGACAAAGATTATGTCGAAAGAAATCTGGACCTCGGTGGTGCATTGGTTCTACCAAGATTTTTAACCTCTTTCCTGAATCTACTATGCGCTCAATGTGCACCCTATTGCTGCATATCTTACTGTAGACTGAACCGGGTTCCCTGTAAGTCGGTGCTTCTTACTGAAAAAGGTTGTTATGTTTTACAGTGTTTGGGAGCTGCTCGTTCGCTAGGCACAGCGAACTGACAGTGACAGCTTTACCATAAACAGTTTTTTTCTATCCATGTGAGTGAGTGAGTGAGTGAGTGAGTGAGCGAGTGAGTTAGTGAGTGAGTGAGTGAGTGAGTGAGTGAGTGAGTAAATGAGTGATAAATGAGTGATATAGTGAGTGAGTGGGTGAACGATCGAGCGAGCAAGTGAGTGAGTTTATGGAAATGTTTGAGTAGTGGAACATTAGGTGCAAACATGAGGGTCATGTCAAACGTTATTTAATCGTTTGTGGAAGTCTAATTTAGTTTCATCTTAGAAAACGGTCGCACGCAGGCACTGACACTCTGGTTGTGGTAGTCCTGTAAATTGCTCTTGATCATAAGGGCATCGACAGTTATCAGGGGAGAGGTTTTTACCGGGATTAGATATTGTGAAGTGTCATGTAATATGTGGTTCATCATTGTATATGTTGCTAGACACTCCGTTGAATGAGGATATAAGGTAATATTAGCTTTGGTTTATAGACTCAAATGTTAATGCGTCTATCCCCAAAGCGTACAAGGTTCTATTCATATTTATCTGCAAAGTTGATAGCAACAAACTATTCATCAAATTACAAGGAAGCCAGTCAACAGCACCAGATACTATTTGAATGCAAGAAACAAAACTGTCGAAAATGACGTGATAATATGCATATTGGTAACTGGTGTGTTGTTGGCTTAATGACGATATGATATAACCAGAATATTTGTAAACGATTAATACAATGTCAGCAGAGTAAGATATTTATGTTTTTATAGGTGCCAGATTATCTGCGATGGAGGGAAAAGCAATCCTCTCCATACCGTTTGTAAGGCAAATATTTGTCCTCATTATGGTTTTGGGAACAGGGGCAATCATCTACCGCGAAAGTGCAGTTTCGTTTTTAGATGCAACAAATGCAATACCAAGGTTGAGAACATGACTGGTGCCCCGTGACTCGGACAGAGAACAGATCATAATCTTCAATGTGCGATTTTATCTCTATTAGTTGATATCGAAATCGACCAATTGAATCGTTACATATTTTCACATCCCTACTATGATATTGTGTTTATTCGTATATGAGTCTGGTGGATTGGGTCATTTATTGACACCGAATAGTTGAGGTTGGATGAAAATGGGATATTACTATATTCGCTCCAAGTTTCTGAAGAATATTGATGCACGTGGATTGGGCAGATGGTGATTATCGAATATTCAATTCTCAACCATATCTACACAGTTGGTTTCTATTTCCAAATCAATAGCATTTTTCACGCGCGGGATGAGTAGTTTTCTATACATGTAGGATTGTAAGGATCGTATATGATCCTGGCAATGTAGCCGTTTCACATTAAGAAGTCTTCGTTCATCAATTATGCATTGATGAAATCGATTCCATTATTGACTTTCCTTCATGAACATCTGTTGGACAGTTTGCCTATAGACAAAATGGTATGGAAATATTTTTTTAAATTGAATAAAGCATGGTATGTGTTTGCTTATATCCAACATGTGATCTATCCGGTGTGAGGAACGTCAGACCTTACTTAAGACCTTACTCAAATCCTGTCCCGCAACCAGCGATCGTCATATTGCGCAATTTCTATCGTTATAGCCAGAAGTGGTGGACAATAACTACACAAAGTGGTAAGATAATTTTAACAACTTGTTAAAAAAACTAGCAGAACGGTTGGGTTGTCCAACCATATGTCAGCTGTGTTGGATTTGATATAATTACTTCTTTTGGCGCATTATGTTGAATCATAGGGATAGTGCCATGTACAATCGCTATCAAGTATTATTATGACGTTCTGACCCAGTGATGCGGATCCCACCCTCCGATTGGCTGTTGCCACTAATGAAGAATAATTCTGAAGTTGTTGGTGTTCATTTAATGATGACGTCTGCGATAAATGACACAAGATTTGAACCTCTTTCCTGAATCTACTATGCG
Source organism: Urechis unicinctus (assembly GCA_034190875.2). NCBI lineage: Eukaryota > Metazoa > Annelida > Polychaeta > Xenopneusta > Urechidae > Urechis > Urechis unicinctus. The sequence goes on from CM067349.1 coordinate 14,555,466, forward strand.
CTCAATGTGCACCCTATTGCTGCATATCTTACTGTAGACTGAACCGGGTTCCCTGTCAGTCGGTGCTTCTTACTGAAAAAGGTTGTTATGTTTTACAGTGTTTGGGAGCTGCTCGTTCGCTAGGCACAGCGAACTGACAGTGACAGCTTTACCATAAACAGTTTTTTTCTATCCATGTGAGTGAGTGAGTGAGTGAGTGAGTGAGCGAGTGAGTTAGTGAGTGAGTGAGTGAGTGAGTGAGTGAGTGAGTGAGTGAGTAAATGAGTGACATAGTGAGTGAGTGGGTGAACGATCGAGCGAGCAAGTGAGTGAGTTTATGGAAATGTTTGAGTAGTGGAACATTAGGTGCAAACATGAGGGTCATGTCAAACGTTATTTAATCGTTTGTGGAAGTCTAATTTAGTTTCATCTTAGAAAACGGTCGCACGCAGGCACTGACACTCTGGTTGTGGTAGTCCTGTAAATTGCTCTTGATCATAAGGGCATCGACAGTTATCAGGGGAGAGGTTTTTACCGGGATTAGATATTGTGAAGTGTCATGTAATATGTGGTTCATCATTGTATATGTTGCTAGACACTCCGTTGAATGAGGACATAAGGTAATATTAGCTTTGGTTTATAGACTCAAATGTTAATGCGTCTATCCCCAAAGCGTACAAGGTTCTATTCATATTTATCTGCAAAGTTGATAGCAACAAACTATTCATCAAATTACAAGGAAGCCAGTCAACAGCACCAGATACTATTTGAATGCAAGAAACAAAACTGTCGAAAATGACGTGATAATATGCATATTGGTAACTGGTGTGTTGTTGGCTTAATGACGATATGATATAACCAGAATATTTGTAAACGATTAATACAATGTCAGCAGAGTAAGATATTTATGTTTTTATAGGTGCCAGATTGATATAATTACTTCTTTTGGCGCATTATGTTGAATCATAGGGATAGTGCCATGTACAATCGCTATCAAGTATAATTATGACGTTCTGACCCCGTGATGCGGATCCCACCCTCCGATTGGCTGTTGCCACTAATGAAGAATAATTCTGAAGTTGTTGGTGTTCATTTAATGATGACGTCTGCGATAAAAATGACACAATACTTTGGTAATGCTGCAGCCGCGAATTCCTTTGATTGAATGTGTCGTATACGTATTTGTTCAATAAGGACATTTGGTTTTCAGGGGCCATCCCTTCCTTATATGCTATTTCTGATGAAACATACTTGCTTCTTATGAATTTGCGATTTTTACGAGTCAGCTGAAATATGACAAGGGTGCATCGCTGATGTGTATTTGACAATTGCTGTCGTTACAATGAATTCAATTGGACTAATTTATTTTGAGTATTCGATCATATGATTTGGAAAAGTGTCGTCAAATTATTATCAATTACTTCAATCAGTTTATGGTATAAAATAACAACGCTATAAGACCTTTCAATGAGATTCATATAATGACACACCTTGAATGGGACATTCATAGATACATTTGATATCGTTTCATCCGCATTCACATCTTACAATCACTACCCATCATTTAGTTAACTGTGGGGACGATACAATGCCGAAAGTTGCACAGCGTACAACAGACAAAGATTATGTCGAAAGAAATCTGGACCTCGGTGGTGCATTGGTTCTACCAAGATTTGAACCTCTTTCCTGAATCTACTATGCGCTCAATGTGCACCCTATTGCTGCATATCTTACTGTAGACTGAACCGGGTTCCCTGTCAGTCGGTGCTTCTTACTGAAAAAGGTTGTTATGTTTTACAGTGTTTGGGAGCTGCTCGTTCGCTAGGCACAGCGAACTGACAGTGACAGCTTTACCATAAACAGTTTTTTTCTATCCATGTGAGTGAGTGAGTGAGTGAGTGAGTGAGCGAGTGAGTTAGTGAGTGAGTGAGTGAGTGAGTGAGTGAGTGAGTAAATGAGTGACATAGTGAGTGAGTGGGTGAACGATCGAGCGAGCAAGTGAGTGAGTTTATGGAAATGTTTGAGTAGTGGAACATTAGGTGCAAACATGAGGGTCATGTCAAACGTTATTTAATCGTTTGTGGAAGTCTAATTTAGTTTCATCTTAGAAAACGGTCGCACGCAGGCACTGACACTCTGGTTGTGGTAGTCCTGTAAATTGCTCTTGATCATAAGGGCATCGACAGTTATCAGGGGAGAGGTTTTTACCGGGATTAGATATTGTGAAGTGTCATGTAATATGTGGTTCATCATTGTATATGTTGCTAGACACTCCGTTGAATGAGGACATAAGGTAATATTAGCTTTGGTTTATAGACTCAAATGTTAATGCGTCTATCCCCAAAGCGTACAAGGTTCTATTCATATTTATCTGCAAAGTTGATAGCAACAAACTATTCATCAAATTACAAGGAAGCCAGTCAACAGCACCAGATACTATTTGAATGCAAGAAACAAAACTGTCGAAAATGACGTGATAATATGCATATTGGTAACTGGTGTGTTGTTGGCTTAATGACGATATGATATAACCAGAATATTTGTAAACGATTAATACAATGTCAGCAGAGTAAGATATTTATGTTTTTATAGGTGCCAGATTATCTGCGATGGAGGGAAAAGCAATCCTCTCCATACCGTTTGTAAGGCAAATATTTGTCCTCATTATGGTTTTGGGAACAGGGGCAATCATCTACCGCGAAAGTGCAGTTTCGTTTTTAGATGCAACAAATGCAATACCAAGGTTGAGAACATGACTGGTGCCCCGTGACTCGGACAGAGAACAGATCATAATCTTCAATGTGCGATTTTATCTCTATTAGTTGATATCGAAATCGACCAATTGAATCGTTACATATTTTCACATCCCTACTATGATATTGTGTTTATTCGTATATGAGTCTGGTGGATTGGGTCATTTATTGACACCGAATAGTTGAGGTTGGATGAAAATGGGATATTACTATATTCGCTCCAAGTTTCTGAAGAATATTGATGCACGTGGATTGGGCAGATGGTGATTATCGAACATTCATTTCTCAACCATATCCACACAGTTGGTTTCTATTTCCAAATCAATAACGTTTTTCATGCGCGGGGATGAGTGGTTTGCTATACATGTAGGCTTGTAAGGATCGTATATGATCCTGGCAATGTAGCCGTTTCACATTAAGAAGTCTTCGTTCATCGATTATGCATTGATGAAATCGATTCCATTATTCACTTTCCTTTATGAACATCTGTTGGACAGTTTGCCTATAGACAAAATGGTATGGAAATATTATTTTAAATTGAATAAAGCATGGTATGTGTTTGCTTATATCCAACATGTGATCTATCCGGTGTGAGGAACGTCAGACCTTACTTCAGACCTTACTCAAATCCTGTCCCGCAACCAGCGATCGTCATATTGCGCAATTTCTATCATTATAGCTGGAAGTGGTCGACGACAATAACTACACAAAGTGGTAAGATAATTTTAACAACTTGTTAAAAACTAGCAGAACGGTTGGGTTGTCCAACCATATGTCAGCTGTGTTGGATTTGATATAATTACTTCTTTTGGCGCATTATGTTGAATCATAGGGATAGCGCAATGTGCAATCGCTATCAAGTATTATTCGTACGTTCTGACCCCGTGATGCGGATCCCACCCTCCGATTGGCTATTGCCACTAATGAAACGTCTGGTTGATGCTAATTTCGCGTATATAGTTGGATCATAGAACCGTTTGGTCGAAAGGATAGCGTAATCTATTGTTCAATCAATAGCAAGAATAATTCTGAAGTAGTTGGTGTTCATTTAATGAGGACGTCTGCGATAAATGACACAATACTTGGTAATGCTGCAGCCGCGAATTCCTTAGATTGAATGTATCTCAAGACCCTGCAGTCACTGCACTTAGCGATGACGCTACCGGTACATACCAACTGCACAATTATTGATATGAGATCGGTCGTCCAGAGTCAGGTGATCTTCTGAGGCGCAAACCGCCCGCTGATACGTATTTGTTCAATAAGGACATTTGGTTTTCAGGGGGCCATCCCTTCGTTATACTTGCTTCTTATGAATTTGCGATTTTTACGAGCCTTCTAAAATATGACAAGGGTGCATCGCTGATGTGTGTTTGACAATTGCTGTCGTACAATGAATTCAATTGGACTAATTTATTTTGAGTATGTACAGCTAACCTCTCATGATTAAGGTTCTATTTAATATATTGTAGCTACAGCCGGGTAATGACTGCATCAACGTTTTGTCGCTGATTGCATTCGGTGCTTCTGAAAAATTCCATAATGCAATTGTCTGACTTAGATAATCCCTTGACATAAAACGCCAATAATGTACTCCCAAAAGAAAATTATTATACGTTCTTAGACTATTAAGCATTGCATTAAGAAGTGATTAGCTTATAGCGGGGTTGAATATATACGAATGAAGTCCGGGTAAATGCCTAGTTTATCCCTGGCACAAATCATGTGTTCGCGTCAAAAAGTCGTTCATAACAGATGATGGAATGAGTGAGTGAGTGAGTGAGTGAGTGAGTGAGTGAGCGGGGGAACGAATGATCAAGTGATTAAGTGAGTGAGTGAGTGAGTGAACGAATAATCAAGTGATTGAGTGAGTGAGTGAGTAAGTGAGTGAGTGAGTGAGTGAGTGAGTGAGTGAGTGAGTGAGTTAGTGAGTGAGCGAGCGAGTGAGTGAGTGAGTGAGTGAGTGAGTGAGTGAGTGAGTGAGTGAGTGAGTGAGTGAGTGAGTGAGTGAGTGAGTGAGTGAGTGAGTGAGTGAGTGAGTGAGTGAGTGAGTGAGTGAGTGAACGATCGAGCGAGCAAGTGATTGAGTTTATGGAAATGTTGGAGTAGTGGAACATTAGGTGCAAACATGAGGGTCATGTCAAACATTATTTAATCGTTTGTGGAAGTCTAATTTAGTTTCATCTTAGAAAACGGTCGCACACAGGCACTGACTCTCTAATTGTGGTAGTCCTGTTAATTGCTCTTGATCATTTGTGCCCTATGATAACATAAGAGCATCGACAGTTATCAGGGGTGAGGTTATTACCGGGATCAGATATTGTGATGTGTCATGTAATATGGGGTTCATCATTGTATATGTTGCTAGACACTCCGTTTAATGAGGAATGTAAGGTAATATAAGCTTCGGTTTATAGACTCAAATGTTAATGCGTCAATCCCCAAAGCGTACAAGGTTCTATTCATATTTGTCTGCAAAGTTGATAGCAACAAACTATTCATCAAATTACAAGGAAGCCAGTCAACAGCACCAGATACTATTTGAATGCAAGAAACAAAAACTGTCGAAAATGACGTGATAATATGCATATTGGTAACTGGTGTGTTGATGGCTTAATGACGATATGATATAACCAGAATATTTGTAAACGATTAATACAATGTCAGCAGAGTAAGATATTTATGTTTTTATAGGTGCCAGATTATCTGCGATGGAGGGAAAAGCAATCCTCTCCATACCGTTTGTAAGGCAAATATTTGTCCTCATTATGGTTTTGGGAACAGGGGCAATCATCTACCGCGAAAGTGCAGTTTCTTTTTTAGATGCAACAAATGCAATTACGAGACAACCGCAATTCCGTCCAATAGTCGAGGTGACGTATTCTGTTTTCAAACAAAACTTATTATAGTTCTTTACAATTAAATTATTGAGACATTACGTTATTGTTCAATTAGCTTAAAAGTTGAGAAAACAGTGTATTTTTGTTTGTTTCTAGACAACATCACCGTTTATGATGGACAGTGCCAAAAATACTCTGATGCAAATGCCCATTGCCAAAATAACGGATTTGCCGAGAGAATTCTACCTTAGTCATAACACACAATTCCACAAAGACACCCTAGGAATTGCGAAAAAACGAGCAATACATCAGTGTCCCGGGCAATTATACTTAAGTAAATGCTTACAGTTGTTAGGAACAATATGCACAATGATAATCCATTTAGATTGTCATCATTATATGTATTGATAGTATCATGTTCGTAACAATTCGTACTCAACAATGCTACTTTATCTCAGCATTAGTTCACAGAGCGGGATCATAGAACTGTATTTTAGGTGATGATATTAGCAGATGTTGATGTAAAGAAGAAAAAATCCCATCTTGTCTTGTTTATATTTAACCTTTCTTCATCTCAACTGTTGCCTATTCGTTGACATTCACTTATCATCAAACAACGGTATATCATGACAGCTACGCCCACACGATGCAAGCAAGATGCCCAGCAGAAAAGCGATTTGGCCATGCAACAGATGGGGGCTGGAACGTTTGTGTAGCCTCGCCATTTGCTTTAGAGAACCCGTGCATTGTCTATTCGTTCGGGTAAAAAAAGCATTATCCACCATAATAATTCTTATTTATTCTAATCCTCCTTCTCTACGAGGTACTGTCATAGTAGCTATAATCAGGCTCACTGGCTCACTGGCAGGTTTTACTATGTATCGAAGCATGAATTCGGAATAATCATTGTTCTGTGGCTTTGATGCATGCTTTGTTTTATGTTTTAGAATCGCCAGGGACTGGAGTTTTGATGACGCGATTTCAAAATTTTGTCATGTGTTCTCTTTTGATCCAACGTAAGAATATATTCAGACGTCCAAATACTGTAAATTTAGAAACATTTTCCTTACATAGCATGTGGCTTGATATGGATTCGTTTGATCTTAAACGTCTTCTGTGTTTTGCCATCGAAGTTAAAATAACCACACCTGCTTCGCTTGTTCTTGTGTGGTGTAAAGTATACACACACCTGAACATCACAGATCGGAACAGATCTGGTTCTTTCCGATCGGTCTTAATGGTCGTCAGAGTGGTTCGATGAAAACCTTCAAACAAGTACTTCAATTTCTCAACCACACCAGTGTACGTATGTATTACCAAGCATGATGACTACACCGAGGTGCCATGATATGTATATGATTTGATGAACAATGTTGATTACCGTCCAGGTGAATATTGATGTGCTGAAAATCGACATTGAACACTGGGAGTGGGATTCACTGAATACAGCGCTTGAAGATGGATCGCTGATTAATGTGAAACAGCTGGTGATGGAAATACACCTGAAAGACTTGCTTCAAGCTTCTTACTACTGGAGCATTTTACACAGCCTCTACATAGCAAGGTTCCGTTTGTGGAAAACTCATGATAATCCTCGTTGCTATAAATGCTTTGAATTGTACTTCATCAATGTAAATTATATGATTGGATAGAATATTTTGCATTCTTCTTTCAATGTTTGCTGGCTTGTTTACAGCTTGGTCAATTATCTCTTTCTTGTGTTTGACAACATATTTAACTGCATATGAATTTGATACGAAATCCTCTTCACAATGTGTTTAATTTATATGGACAACACATCACGGTCACGATCGACGGCGACGTTGGACCTTCATATGGCATCTAGTTAATTAAATTGGCAATCCTATCAGAGCCTAGTAACGATTGGCCCAATATCCCAACCTGTCTGGTTTTTTTTGGCCAGCGCTTTGCAAGAGACTTTTTCTGCATACGGGTCTGTTCGTAGCCTTCTGTTGTTCGGATAGGCGCAGGGCAACTACTTTTCAAACCACTGTCTCGTTTATCTCCTCTTCCATACGTTCCAGATCTTGTACTGAGGCCATTGTTTCTGGTCTGGTAGTGCTATATATTATAATGTTGTTTCAAAATATCTCTCTGTCGTGGCGTATAACACGTGCTTCCTGTGTTTTGGCTCGCCAGTCCTCGCTCGCAATGACGTCTGATTTGTCTTGGAGCCTTTTTTTTCTACCTGCTTTCGATAGTGCGGACAGTCTCCAATCCGTTTCTACCTCTTCCAGCTGGTACGTAGATTTATCTATGCCTACGTACTGTTTTTCTGATAGAAGTTGGTTGGAATCTGGAGCATCTGGGTGTAGTTGTGTGAGCTTCTTGCTTGCCGAAAATGAAGTTTTAGTGATGTCGTCCTTTGTGTAGAACCGTAGTGGGGAGAACTCTCTCGGGTTGGCATACAGAATATTCACTCGAAATATTGAATAGCTCCAGAAGCCAAAGTCGGCTGCTGCCCACTATACAGATTTCTCCCATTCGGCACTGTCCTCTACTATCTGTTGCGTTGACCATCTGCTCGGTCAGTTTTTGTGTGGGCATACCATCAAACGAATATCTCGCAATTGTCGCGGTTGCCTACAACAAACCATCGGTCGAGTTCTTCATCTAGGTTGTCTCATTGCCTGCGAGGTGGTTGTATAAGAAATAGTTTTTCTCCCTATAACAGTCTTCTTGAAGTTTTTGTAGTACTTTTTTGTCCATTATCTGGACAAGGCTCACCGTGATTGGTCGTGCACATCCCATTGCCTGCAAATCTGGGAGAGAATGGCCACCCATATCATTTATTGTGGAGGCGATGATGGGATGTGTCTACGCATCAGATGGCCCATGATGATCTCACATACGTGTCTACGACCTTTAACAACAGTCGATCTCGGAACCATGCATTTATTAGAAATTCGAATGAGTTGTTACTTTTTTGTCCAACACCTTACCCCCAATTGTGAGAAGGGCAAATCATTTTATGTCATGGAAGTGCACACACGTTCATACACACACTATGATACTGTAAAATTTGTTCGTGTTCTGATATATGCCGCTGCTTGGCAAATTCCAAGTTGAACTGTTAATCACGTTATTGCCATTTGAATAAAACATTTCTAGAATTTAAATGGCTCATAACCAAACACGAAACCGGAAGTATTTCGCCCAGATTATATTTCTCTTTGGGTAGATAAAAAGGTGAGTAAGCTCCCTATTTTGCCACAGGATCAAACGACAATTTATTCGATAGATATCGTTGTAGTTTCAAGGGCAAAGATATTAGCTACAAAATGTCGCTTATTGCAACCAATGAAGCATGCCAACCTAATGTGTAAATATATACATATATATATATACATAAATATACATGTATATATTTATATGAATATATGTATATATATGCAATTGCAAATATATTCATATATATATAAATATATTTATTAATATATATATATATATATATATATATATATATATGTGTGTGTGTGTGTGTGTGTGTGTGTGTGTGTGTGTGTGTGTGTGTGTGTGTGTGTGTGTGTGTGTGTGTGTGTGTGTGTGTGTGTGTGTGTGTGTATGTGTGTGTGCGTGTGTGAAACATAACTGTGTATGGTTAATTACATAGAAAATAAATATATGTACCACATAATAGAGCCTGTTCGATCACTAATGGCAAGACGGGGAGTCATTGAAAGAAGAATGCAAAATATTCTATCCAATCATATAGTTTACATTGATGAAGTACAATTCAAAGCATTTATAGCAACGAGGATTATCATGAGTTTTCCACAAACGGAACCTTGCTATGTAGAGGCTGTGCAAAATGCTCCAGTAGTAAGAAGCTTGATGCAAGTCTTTCAGATGTATTTCCATCACCAGCTGTTTCACATTAATCAGCGATCCATCTTTTAGCGCTGTATTCAGTGAATCCCACTCCCAGTGTTCAATGTCGATTTTCAGCACATCAATATTCACCTGGACGGTAATCGACATTGTTCATCAAATCATATAAATATCATGGCACCTCGGTGTAGTCATCATGCATGGTAATACATACGTACACTGGTGTGGTTGAGAAATTGAAGTACTTGTTTGAAGGTTTTCATCGAACCACTCTGACGACCATTAAGACCGATCGGAAAGAACCAGATCTGTTCCGATCTGTGATGTTCAGGTGTGTGTATACTTTACACCACACAAGAACAAGCGCAGCAGGTGTGGTTATTTTAACTTCGATGGCAAAATACAGAAGACGTTTAAGATCAAACGAATCCATATCAAGCCACATGCTATGCAAGGGAAATGTTTCTAAATTTACAGGAGTATTTGGACGTCTGAATATATTCTTACGTTGGATCAAAAGAGAACACACGACAAAATTTTGGAATTGCGTCATCAAAACTCCAGTCCCTGGCGATTCTAAAACATAAAACAAAGCATGCATCAAAGCCACAGAACAATGATTATTCCGAATTCATGCTTCGATACATAGTAAAACCTGCCCAGTGAGCCTGATTATAGCTACTATGACAGTACCTCGTAGAGAAGGAGGATTAGAATAAATAAGAATTATTATGGTGGATAATGCTTTTTTTACCCGAACGAATAGACAATGCACGGGTTCTCTAAAGCAAATGGCGAGGCTACACAAACGTTCCAGCCCCCATCTGTTGCATGGCCAAATCGCTTTTCTGCTGGGCATCTTGCTTGCATCGTGTGGGCGTAGCTGTCATGATATACCGTTGTTTGATGATAAGTGAATGTCAACGAATAGGCAACAGTTGAGATGAAGAAAGGTTAAATATAAACAAGACAAGATGGGATTTTTCTTCTTAACATCAACATCTGCTAATATCATCACCTGAAATACAGTTCTATGATCCCGCTCTGTGAACTAATGCTGAGATAAAGTAGCATTGTTGAGTACGAATTGTTACGAAAATGATACTATCAATACATATAATGATGACAATCTAAATGGATTATCATTGTGCATATTGTTCCTAACAACTGTAAGCATTTACTTAAGTATAATTGCCCGGGACACTGATGTATTGCTCGTTTTCGCAATTCCTAGGGTGTCTTTGTGGAATTGTGTGTTATGACTAAGGTAGAATTCTCTCGGCAAATCCGTTATTTTGGCAATGGGCATTTGCATCAGAGTATTTTTGGCACTGTCCATCATAAACGGTGATGTTGTCTAGAAACAAACAAAAATACACTGTTTTCTCAGCTTTTAAGCTAATTGAACAATAACGTAATGTCTCAATATTTTAATTGTAAAGAACTATAATAAGTTTTGTTTGAAAACAGAATACGTCACCTCGACTATTGGACGGAATTGCGGTTGTCTCGTAATTGCATTTGTTGCATCTAAAAACGAAACTGCACTTTCGCGGTAGATGATTGCCCTTGTTCCCAAAACCATAATGAGGACAAATATTTGCCTTACAAACGGTATGGAGAGGATTGCTTTTCCCTCCATCGCAGATAATCTGGCACCTATAAAAACATAAATATCTTACACTGCTGACATTGTATTAATCGTTTACAAATATTCTGGTTATATCATATCGTCATTAAGCCATAAACACACCAGTTACCAATATGCATATTATCACGTCATTTTCGACAGTTTTGTTTCTTGCATTCAAATAGTATCTGGTGCTGTTGACTGGCTTCCTTGTAATTTGATGAATAGTTTGTTGCTATCAACTTTGCAGATAAATATGAATAGAACCTTGTACGCTTTGGGGATAGACGCATTAACATTTGAGTCTATAAACCAAAGCTAATATTACCTTATATCCTCATTAAACGGAGTGTCTAGCAACATATACAATGATGAACCCCATATTACATGACACATCACAATATCTAATCCCGGTAAAAACCTCTCCCCTGATAACTGTCGATGCTCTTATGATCAAGAGCAATTTACAGGACCACCACAACCAGAGTGTCAGTGTCTGTGTGCGACCGTTTTCTAAGATGAAACTAAATTAGACTTCCATAAACGATTAAATAACGTTTGACATGACCCTCATGTTTGCACCTAATGTTCCACTACTCAAACATTTCCATAAACTCACTCACTTGCTCGCTCGATCGTTCACCCACTCACTCTATCACTCATTTACTCAGTCACTCAGTCACTCACTCAGTCACTCACTCACTCACTCACTCACTCACTCACTCACTCACTCACTCACTCACTCACTAACTCACTCGCTCACTCACTCACTCACTCACTCACTCACTCACTCTCACTCACATGGATAGAAACAAACTGTTTATGGTAAAGATGTCACTGCCAGTTCGCTGCTCCCAAACACTGTAAAACATAATAACCTTTTTCATTAAGAAGCATCGACTGACAGGGAACCCGGTTCAGTCTACAGTAAGATATGCAGCAATAGGGTGCACATTGAGCGCATAGTAGATTCAGGAAAGAGGTTCAAAATCTTGGTAGAACCAATGCACCACCGAGGTCCAGATTTCTTTCGACATAATCTTTGTCTGTTGTACGCTGTGCAACTTTCGGCATTGTATCGTCCCCACAGTTAACTAACATGATGGGTAGTGATTGTAAGATGTGAATGCGGATGAAACGATATCAAATGTATCTATGAATGTCCCATTCAAGGTTTGTCATTATATGAATCGCATTGAAAGGTCTTATAGCGTTGTTATTTTATACCATAAACTGATTGAAGTAATTGATAATAAATTGACGACACTTTTCTAAATCATATGATCAAATACTCAAAATAAATTAGTCGAATTGAATTCATTGTAACGACAGCAATTGTCAAATACACATCAGCGATGCACCCTTGTCATATTTCAGCTGACTCGTAAAAATCGCAAATTCATAAGAAGCAAGTATGTTTCATCAGAAATAGCATATAAGGAAGGGATGGCCCCTGAAAACCAAATGTCCTTATGAACAAATACGTATCAGCGGGCGGGTTGCGCCTCAGAAGATCACCTGACTCTGGACGACCGATCTCATATCAATAATTGTGCAGTTGGTATGTACCGGTAGCGTCATCGCTAAGTGCAGTGACTGCAGGGTCTTGAGACACATTCAATCTAAGGAATTCGCGGCTACTGCGTTACCTACATATTGTGTCATTTATCGCAGACGTCATCATTAAAATGAACACCAACTACTTCAGAATTATTCTTGCTATTGATTGAACAATAGATTACGCTATCCTATGATTCAACTCAATGGGCCAAAATAGCATCAAACAGACGTTTCATTTACGGGATTCCCATGTGCTTTTGTTTGTCTCACGGTAGCGTCACCTAACGATGGCTGTGTATTATAATTAGAGAAGCCATAACCACAGAGCCACAAGGAGTCAACTCTCTTGGCGAAGCTATATCTCTTTTGGAATCACAAAGCAAGTCCCCATGGTGTAGACGTTTACGGCTTCGTCTTTCGACCTCCAGGCTGGTGATTCGATACCTAGGTATAACAACTTGACTGGCTTCTCTTGAATCGGAAGATCACGTTAAATGGCCATCCCATTTCTGAGAGGGGATCTTAAGATCCCCTGGGGACGACATGCTTCCTAGCAGTGACCAACCTCAGAGTTACACTCACTGCTAGTCGTACATAGCCTGGGTTACTACAAACAACTATTAATCGAACAAACGAATGGACAAACTTTGAATCACATTATGCTAAGTATATTGAAATATATTCAACATGCATATTTGCATAAATACAAATGTTGAAACCTTACCATTATGTCAAAATGTGGAAATCGATATATGTACGCTAGGGTAACAGAAGGAACATTTACCTTATGTCGGGCTTGACAACTTCAAAAGGTAGCACGAGCCATATCTGGCAAGTAACTATGTTGAGTCATTTCCAAAACTTAATCCTCTAATTAGAAATTAGTCGCACGACCGCTCTACATTACTTATGCATGGTTGGCTTTTTGAAAAGAGGGGCACACCTCGAGGAAGACCGTGAGCAACCTCGAATATCACAGCACAATAGCGAATTCGTGTACGACAATGCTCAGTCTGGTCGATGTCTTCAAACCATACAATCTGTTGACTTGGTAATATATGCTTACTGACTGTGAGTCACCAATACAGGCTCTCTTACTAAGTTGAAATTCGCTCGTAGCCGCGACCATGATGATCGGAAATCGCAAGACTCTGTACTCTGACAGGTGCCTAGCCAAAGCAATGCCAGGTGTAGCAGTGACCATCGAGCTACTGAGGAATAGAGCTGTCGAACTCTGCATGAGTGTTGGAGACTATGGCCAGCGTCGCCTCTACCCCCTCCCACTCATCCACACTCCCCAACTTCATCATGAGGCGAAAGGAAGGGGATGCTATGTGATAGGCATTTCAGTAAAATGTCATGTCTGATTAACTTGAATGACTATAAATAATATAATAACGAAACCACTCGGTGGTAATGGTAACAACAACCAATCATTGCCTGAATAGTATATATAGCACATAAATATAACCATCAACTAAAGCCAAGCAACCCTTTATGTTTTAAGGATTGAATACATATTGGTGTGAAATAACGCAACGTGTAATTAAGTGGTATTTTGTTCAGGTCAAATATCGCAATTCTTCCCAAACCTACAAAAATATTTGACCACAATCATGATTCGCTGCCTGGATGTATTGCACTTATTTCATAATATTTTTTGCCCGATAACACGCCTGATCAAATCATGTTTAAAGACTCGTTTTACAGCAACCTTGAAAGATTGACTGAAGACGAACCGAACTAAGCTGGACACCAAAACATGTCAATCAATCTTACCTTTGCATAATTGGCAGGTTTTTCTGCAATGCTGAAGTGCTCCACGCAGAAAAAGTAGATAAGTGTAAGAGGTAGAACAACAATGTGTTTTTGCGTGAGAAACATATTCAAGAACAGAACCTGACACTCAGAGGTAAGTTCCGGTTGCACGAAAGCAGACGTGTATGGTCACGAGCATAAATTAATGACATAATATAGTGCTGCAAAAGAAAAGCTAAAGTTACAAGTCTCGCATTTGGACTTCTTGTCGATGCCCCGGATCCACTGGCTGGTATGTAACGGCAGGAGTATCCTGCAAAATACACCAGGATTTACGAGAGGTAGTGACATGACTCCAGGCACCATTGGAGTATTAACTAATCTCATTACGCCATAATGCCCCCCCCCCCACTCCCAAATTATTTATTGGTGAACCGATACGAATAAATGGAAGAGATATTTACTTGACATCTGTTGTATTCCAGTCTGATAATGATGTTGACAGTTGATCAGCAATTGAACCAATATTTCAATCGAAATCAAAAGCGACGAATATGTTGATAGAACATACAAATTAAATTATAAAAGTTTGATAACGGTTTTACCTTTCAGAAAATGTTAACCCAGTAAAATTCTCCTCACAAAAAAAACCCTGACATTATTCAGTTGCTGCGTTAAGCGTAGTGATGTAGAGAGAAAATTATCCCTGATTGACTTACATGGGTCTGGAACCCCTCGTTAACATTTTAATTTTACTTCAATTTTCAATAAGGGGCTGTGGAAGTGAAACAATAATTACGATGACCATAGTCCATGGGAACTGACAATATCATAACACCAACCCTAGCTCTCACCCCGGTCCATGAGTCAGCATTTGTTAAAGGTCGTAGACACGTATGTGAAATCATCATGGGCCATCTGATGCGTTGACACATCCGTTGGCCCTCTAATGAAGAACTTAGCATCATCGCCTCCACAATAAAACGAAATGGGTGGCCATTCTCTCCCAGATTTGCAGGCAATGGGATGTCTACTCATGCCAATCACGGTGAGCCTTGTCCAGATAATGGACCAATCGAGTACTACAAAAACTTCAAGAAGACTGTTATAGGGAGAAACTTTTTCTTATACAACCACCTCGCAGGCAATGGGACAACCTAGATGAAGAACTCGACCGATGGTTTGTTGTATGCAACCGCGACAATTGCGAGATATTCGTTTGTTGGTATGCTCACACAAAAACTGACCGAGCAGATGGTCAACGCAACATATAGTAAAGGACAGTGCCGAATGGGAGAAATCTGTATAGTGGGCAGCAGCCGACTTTGGCTTCTGGAGCTATTCAATATTTTGAGTGAATATTCCGTATGCCAACCCGAGAGAGTTCTCCCCACTGCGGTTCTACACAAAGGACGACATCACTAAAACTTCATTTTCGGCAAGCAAGAAGCTCACACAACTACACCCAGATGCTCCAGATTCCAACCAACTTCTATCAGAAAAACAGTACGTAGGCATAGATAAATCTACGTACCAGCTGGAAGAGGTAGAAACGGATTGGAGACTGTCCGCACTATCGAAAGCAGGTAGAAAAAAAAGGCTCCAAGACAAATCAGACGTCATTGCGAGCGAGGACTGGCGAGCCAAAACACAGGAAGCACGTGTTATACGCCACGACAGAGAGATATTTTGAAACAACATTATAATACATAGCACTACCAGACCAGAAACAATGGCCTCAGTACAAGATCTGGAACGTATGGAAGAGGAGATAAACGAGACAGTGGTTTGAAAAGTAGTTGCCCTGCGCCTATCCGAACAACAGAAGGCTACGAACAGACCCGTATGCAGAAAAAGTCTCTTGCAAAGCGCTGGCCAAAAAAAACCAGACAGGTTGGGATATTGGGCCAATCGTTACTAGGCTCTGATAGGATTGTCAATTTAATTAACTAGATGCCATATGAAGGTCAAACGTCGCCGTCGATCGTGACCGTGATGTGTTGTCCATATAAATTAAACACATTGTGAAGAGGATTTCGTATCAAATTTATATGCAGTTAAATATGTTGTCAAACACAAGAAAGAGATAATTGACCAAGCTGTAAACAAGCCAGCAAACATCATGGCCGACTTATTTTCTAGATGAATGGAATGCAAATGATCAACAGGGTGAATACGTTGTGAAGTGGTAAAAGGGATGGTATAAATAGTGGGGTGGGGGGAGTGCGCGAACTATTATGGGGCGAAGATCAGGTAAATGGAGCTTGGCGAGTGTTGGCAGCGCATTGGCGATGTGGGAGATCTGGGGTGGGATAAGCGTAAGGCTAAGGGTAGGGGAGATGAAGGTGGGCAAGTGTTGGAATTATAAGGGCGATGTGGCAGCTCTTGGCTGGTGTGGACGTGTGGATAGGGATTGGTGTAGACGTATGATATGAGTTGGGGAAATGGAGGTCCATATAAATTAAACACATTGTGACGAGGATTTCATATCAGATTCATATGTAGTTAAAGATGTTGTCAAATACAAGAAAGAGATAATTGACCAAGCTGTAAACAAGCCAGCAAACATCATGACCGACTTATTTACTAGATGAATGGAATGCAATTGATCAACTAGGTGAATACGTAGTGAAGTGGTTAAAGTGATGGTATAAATAGAGGGGGGAGTGCGCTGACGATTATCAAGCAACGATCAGGTAGATGGAGCTTGGCGAGTGTTGTCAGTGCAATGGCGATGTGGGAGATCAGGGATGGGATAAGCGTAAGGCTAAGGGTAGGGGAGATGAAGGTGGGCGAGTGTTGGAATTATCAGGGCGATGTGGCAGATCTTGGCTGGTGTGGACGTGTGGATAGGGGTTTGTGTAGACGTATGATATAGGTTGGGGAATTGGAGGTGGTCGCGTGTTGGCAGTGTGAGGGCGAAAACACCGGGTGAATTGGCTAACGACATTAAAGCAGTCAGTAGCAAGGCGTGATACTACCGTCGGCAACTGTAAGAAAACTCGGCTAGAGCCAAAGACGAGCAAAGTTGAAGGGATTAATTATACTTATACATGTTCTCCCGTCTAGTTGGTACATCTAAAATTATGAATTAACACTGTGAGCAGTTAGTTTGGTTATGTTAATTGCATAGCATATATACCATCAATATAAGAATATTTTGTTAATCATGGGACACTACTAAAATTCATTCTTCAGAAAAATTCCTGTCAAAATCTTCATAAGCCTTATTTATATTGACCATGCTGACAGTATTTATGCCACTATGTATTAACCCTAATAAAATAATAGCCAATGTGCGGTCGGCATATAGATCCTTTTCCCAGCGAATGGGCCGTTGCAATCCCATTTTGATGTCAACCGCTTAATACTACTCTATTGCCTTCAAATCATACAACAGACTTGAACCTGCAGCATTTGACAACAGTACCATAAACAAGAATATTTCGCCACATACTGGTAGCTAAACTAGATTCAGGAGAGAATTTGTATGGGAATTTCCGCTGTATCAAGCATTGTCATCAATCATCTGGTTTTCATCCTTTGATTATGTTGGGAAATATGATAGGGTGCGCTGTGGCAACATGCCGTGAGCCTTTGTTAGGTAAAGCTTGAAAAAAATCAGTGAACAGCTTGCGCCAATGATGCTGTGGCAAATTCAGAAGAAGATAATCATAGATGAGCAGGTAACCGAGTGAATGAGCGAATAAGTGAGATAGTGAATAATAAGGTTACTTGGTGGATTGAAAGTTGAATAAGTGGTTGATTTAATGCATGAATGAGTGCGTGAGTGAGTGAGTGAATGAGTTATGAAGGGTCCTTCCATACTGTCAAACAAAAAGTATAACAGGTATTCTGTACAAATTACGCAACGATAGTGGGTGTAGGCCTGCAGCATAGTGTGTCATAAGATGTGTAGTGGCTAATGTTAGGAAACTCCAAGGGGTTGAACACATAACCTGTGAGCAGCAAGCTGCTTAGTCATAACGTATCTTAAAGTCAAATGAAATTTTCTGATCAATTCGGGGACGTGTTACTTTAAATGATCATAAATCATGGTTCATAATCAGACACAAGGTGCATTTTGGTCAAGTATTGTTCAGAATCGGAGTAGTCGTTTATTCGGGATCAATTGTAATTGTGGTACAGCAGCAGGCTGTCACTCAATTAAAGTAGGCCCGTAGAAACAATATACCTCTCATTTGCGCTGAAAACTCTTGGGGCATATGTGGGGATAATACAAGTGCGTCAACAAGTTTGATAAGCTGATAGTACATGTGTCGTATCGTTAAGTGTCGTAAACAGATGCACACGATAGCACTTGCGATGTGAAAGAAAGACGAGAACTCAAGCCATAGATTTTAGAAGAAACTTTTTTCATCTCTCAGACTTCGGAATATTACCACTCAGTTGCGTCAGTTAAGGTCCGCTATTCATCAAACGATGAGGCAAATATGGCA
This sequence comes from Urechis unicinctus, assembly GCA_034190875.2. NCBI lineage: Eukaryota > Metazoa > Annelida > Polychaeta > Xenopneusta > Urechidae > Urechis > Urechis unicinctus. The sequence continues at coordinate 14,574,298 of CM067349.1, forward strand.
AGCTGCGGTAATCCTAACATTTGGTATAGTTTGTTGGTCGTCTAAATTGCCATAAGAAGACATATTATTGCCGCTTGCGGCAATCTAGTTTACATTGGGGGGCCTGCCTCGTGTGTGATTTTATATGGTGTAAAAGGAAGAAAAGCCAAGTTTGACATACAAGGTACTTTATACATGGCCAATTTAAGCCGAAAGTCATTGCAAGGTAACACTTTATAAGGTTTACTGAGAAACTCAGCATATACCAAGCCCAAATATTACAATGAAACTGGTCGAATGAGAGAGAAATAAACCATACAAACGAGCGCATAAGTGACTATGAGTGTTATTGGGCGAGTGCTTGAGTAAATTGTAGGCTTGGCGAGTGAGTGAATCGGTGACTTAGTAATTGGATAAGTTAGAATGTGAATGTACGAATGATTGATCGCGAGAGTGAGCGATTCGGTGATATTGAGTTAGCGAGTCATTTGTTGAGTTAGAGATCGAATGAATGGGTCTATTAGTGGGTCATTTGTTGAGAGTGTGGTTTGGGTGAATGGGGGCTTTCTTGTGTTAGTGGGTCATTTGTTGAGAGTGTGGTTTGGGTGAATGGGGCTTTCTTGTGTTAGTGGATCATTTATTGAAAATGTGGTTTGGGTGAATGGGGGCATTCTTGTGTTAGTGGGTCAGCTGTTGAGTGTGGTCGAGTGAATTGGATCCTTCCTGAGCTAGTTAGTCATTTGTTGAGTGAGTGAGTGAGTGAGTGAGTGAGTGAGTGAGTGAGTGAATGAGTGAGTGAGTGAGTGAGTGAGTGAGTGAGTGAGTGAGTGAGTGAGTGAGTGAGTGAGTGAGTGAGTGAGTGAGTGAGTGAGTGAGTGAGTGAGTGAGTGAGTGAGTGAGTGAGTGAGTGTGAGTGAGTGAGAGATTGAGAGATTGAGTGAGTGGGAGTTTTCCTGAATTAGTCTGTCGTTCGGTGAGTGAGTAATTGAGCAAATGGGGGCTTGTGTGTGTTGTTGAATGCGTGATTCATTCGTAGAAAGAAATGATTGAGGGAGTATTAGAATCAGTTTTGACAAAAATCCCAAAGTGAGTGATTCAGTGAATGACTAGTGATCGATTGAGTAAGTAAATGAACGATATGATAGGAGATTAACTGCTTAAGTAGGAGATTGAATGAGTTAATAAGAAAGATCGTGATTGAATGAGTATACGAGTCAGCCAGTCAGTAGGTAATCACTCAGTAGGTGATTGAGTCAGCAAGCCTGTCAGTGGGTACTAAATCTATTTGTAAATTAAGTTAGGTGGATGGTTCGGCACACATGCATTATAGGTTTCATCTAATCATTGGGCAAAGAGGTACATATATATATCGAATAAACGCCAAACGCTAAATTAATGTGGGTGGATGAATTTTCTGAAACATATGATCTAAACCTACTTCAATAATCAATATGGGGTAGAGGGTAGAAGGAAAAAGGATGAGCCTGTGGGGAAGAGTAGGCCTAGCGAGCCTACTGCGATAGTAAATCATAAAACAGCAGGATGTGTTATCAGTCAGTATTATAAATAATTCAATTTATCATTCAACATGGTCATATTAGTTTGTCTCATGATCTTGTAACGACTGCAATGTATTCGTTGCAAGAGGAACATACTGCGGCGAACAATTGTACCTTGGACAACGTGTACTTCATGATTTCCATAAAACTGCCGCCAACAGGTAGCCTTTTAACTCCATCAAAACTTACTACGTGTGTCTCTCGGCATACATCAATACACAGAAACCACCAACGCCGAGTGTATGAGGAATACTCGACACTGTAATCAATCGATGGACAACTTGCCAAACATCAGGTGGCGCTACCATAAAATAAATACAAGTAGATGGGACTGTTGATGCAACGTCATTGCATCGCCGTCTTGTGGCTTATGCAGTCGAAATGAAGTTTTATGGGAGGTCGACTCGACAGTTGCCCGCGTATGTGGTTGCCAATCATAAGACATGGCTGATCACGTAGACTTGGATCATGATTTCATTCTACGATGCGAGCAAAATAGAAAAGAAAAATGTCTATGGTAAATAGTGTCCCAGCACAGTTCAATCAGTTAACAGTTTGAGTCGTGTTCTTATATTTTTATTAAAGGATGAATGACCAAAATTCTTCCCTGTAGCAGCCCACATCTCCTTGTTGCGATATTAAGTGCCGAAACTGTTGTCTATCTGATTAACCACAGGAAACAGCTAAGTCTTCAAGTGAATCATTGTATACCTTTGCAAGACGCTTTTGGTTCTATGAGCACTGCAGCCACCTGGTTCTGAGGTGAAGGTTATATGCCTGACGTACGTGCGTGAATTGATAATGTCGTGTTGTTGATGTGGAATACTGAAAGGAGTAATGTTTTTCCCTTTTTGTCTGACCTTGGTGGTGTGAGTGCTGTTAGCATTTCACCTCTCCTATCCCAACCGATTGGCTATGTTTTATCTGCCATGCAATTTTCTTTCATCTCAGAATCCCTTCACCTCAGGATCCCTTTCTCCTCAGAATCCCCTGGTATGATGCATACCATGGGAATGCGTTGGAGAGGTAGGTAGATCTGGTGTGGTGAATTATTCATTTCCTTATCTGGAGCAGTTAAGCCAATCCTAGCGTATATAAGACCCACAAAAACGCGCATCAACACAGAAGTTCTACAGAAGTTCCACAGAAGTCTCACAGAAGTCACAGAAGTCAGAAGAATGACAGCCAGACTGCAAAAGAGACTGACTCTCATCAACTTCAAGATAAGCTTGAAAAGAGACTCACTTACTTCTACTTTGTGTTCTGCTGGTGGATTGAAATAGAAAATAAACCAACTTTTGGTTTGGAAACGGAGTCCTTCATTTACCTGTGGACCTACAAAGGTGTTGGTAAATTGAAGTAAAAAGAACGCGCAATAGAAGGACAAATATTAATATCTAAGCCTTACCCCAAGGCGCGATATGGGTAGGTGGACGTTAGGGTATGGGTGCAGTGAGTGAGGGAAGGGAATGGGGATTACTCTTCAAGACGCACGTCACATCTGACAGAAGCAAAGTAATATGGGCGGCGGTGACATTGACTTCATCATAACGGTAATGTGGCACTAAGCACGTCATAGTGTTCACTTGGAGCTCATGACAAAGAGCTTATATCTTTGTTAAGAGAGCTCACTATTCCCTCAGTCGGAAAAATATGCGAACGTTTTCTTAAAACCACGTGGAATGTTCTGATTGAAGGCGTGTTTTCCTCGACCAACAAGAAGACTCCTTTTCCTAACAGAGACACTAGACGTCGAATCAGCAGTACCATGTGAATAACATCACAATTTGGCGGAGTGAGCCCGCTGAGCATAACCATTTGCTCTTTGATGTAATCTCCACAGAACAGGTAATACATCTACTTCGTTAGAATTTATCTCGAGTAGTGTATATGTAATTCTACTTAGTGAATTGTGTAACGCATGTTCACATACCTGCTATGATATTCTGTTTATTCATGTGTGGGCCTGGTGGATTAAATTTATTGATCCCGAGACCGGATGAACATGGGACATTAATTCAAACGGTGATCATCGATTATTTACCTCGTATCTCTGTCAACGCAGTTGGTCTCTATTTCCAAATCAATAGCATATTTCTCGCAGGCAGGTGAGAAGTTAACTATCCGTGTAAGATCCTGGCAAAGCAGCTTTTTCCCATCCTAAGTTCATCGTTCATCGATTACATCTTGATGAATTTCATGATATGCGATTGCATATATCAAACATGTGAGCGATCCTGTGAGAGGAACGTCAGACATCACTTCAGCCGCCCACATCCTGTTCCGCTACCAAGCGGCTTAATAACTATATTTAAGGTATGTTTAATGGATACTTGGTCATCCCGAGCGTCATATAGCGGAATTTCTATCATTACAGCGGGAAATGGTCGACAACAGCGAAACAAAAGGTAAGATAATTATACTACCTTGTTAAGAACTAGCGGAACGGTTGGTTTGTGGTTTGTCCAACCAAATGTCAAACGTGTTGGATTTGATATGATTTGTTCAAAGAGAAATATCAAACGCATTCGCTGCTTCAGTTGATATCTGAGGAATATCTATTAATGCATCACTATGTTAACCTAATGAATACATCCAGCTTTTCCAACGCTATATTTCAATGAAATTCAATGGAATTCATTTTAATTAAATGTTTATTTAGCCATTTGCAGTACCTGCAGCACGTAGTTTAATATTCGAATCCTGCCCTACGATGGGCTATGTTCGCTAAAGAAATACATCCAGCTTTTCCAACGCTATATTTCTATGAAATTCAGTGGAATTCATTGGAATTCGATTGAATAAAATTTTCTTTTAGCCGTCTGCAGTAAATGCAGCACATAGTTTGATATTCGATTTCTGCCCTATGATTGGCTTTTCCCACAAATGAAAAAGTGGTTGCTATTTTGGCACATTATGTGCAATCATAGAGATAGCCTCAATTGTTGTCGATACATGGAGGTCAGTTGGAGTAATTTGTTTTGAGTATTTGACAATATAATTTTTTATGTAGCGTAAAATCATAAAATTCAGATAGTCCTGTTAATTGCTCTGGACATTACAGCCTCGAAAGCCATCAGGGGAGGGGGAAAATCTGATGACCTATCTTATAGGTTACTGGCGATATCCAAGTACGAAAGGACATTTTGGTAGGGAAAAGCGCGTCTGTGGAATGTCTGACTTGTAAGGAGCTGAGCAGCGCTGGTGATCTACCTGCGTGATAAACAAAGCTGTTTGTCTAGTTACCCAAATGACCCACAAGGGTAGATTCAACTTTTTACACTTATGCAATTAAACCGATTTATAATCTCATGCTTTGCAACGGTGCTTCTCAGCATGAAAAGTACGTTCAGCGAATACAGTCTTGTTACGGGATTAGATATTGTGATGTGTTACATAACATGAGGTTAATCATTATATATGTTGCTAGTAACTCAATTTAATGAGGGATACAATGTTGCATCAGCTTTGGTTTATAGATTGGAATGTCAATGCGTCACAAGGAGTTCTAGGTTTTATACAAAGTTATCTGTTAATTTAATAGCAACCAACTACTTAACAAATTAAAAGGATGCCAGTCGACAGCACCAGATACCATTTCAATACAAGAATTAAAAGTGTCGAAAATGGCATAATATATATGCATATTGATAACAGGTATATTGATGGCTTAATGACGATATGATATAACCAAATCTTTGTAAACAATGTATACAATGTCAGCACTGTAAGATGTTTCTGTTTCTACAGGTCCCAAATTACATGCAATGGAGGGAAAAGAAATCTTCTCCTTACCGTTTACAAGGCAAATATTTGTCATCATTATTGTTATGAGAAAATCATCTACCGCGAAATTGCGGGGTTTTTTTTAGATGCAACAAACGCAATTACGAAACATCTGCAATTCCGGCCAACATTATGAGTGACGTATTCTCTGTTTTCAAACAAAACTTGTTAGAGTTCTTTACAATTGAAATATTGAGACATTACGTAATAGATCAATTAGCTTAAATGCTGAGAAAACAATTGGTTTGTTTGTTTCTAGAATACTTCTTCATCAATGTATATGTTGGACACCACAAAAAGTACTCTGTTGCATATACCAATTAACGTATTTGATGAGCGATTTCATAACACTACATTCTGCAAAGACACTCGAAAGAGCGCGAGACCGAACGATACTTTATAGTCAAGGACAATTATACTTCGGTAAATGCTTACAGTCGTACGCAACAAAATGCGCAATGATTTTCCATTTCGATTGCCATCGTTGTATATATCGAAAAAGTACCATTTTCGTGACAATTTATCCTCAACGATGCTTCTTTAACGGGAAAATCGAACTGCATTTTGGGTGATGATATTGGAAGATGCGGATGATAAAAAGAATAGTCCCATCTTGTCTTGTTTATGTATAACCTTTCTTCATCTCAACTGTTGCTTATCTTCCTTCTCTACGAGGTACAGGTATAGTAGCTATAATCAGTATCCCAAAAGACCAACGTCAGGTTTTATCACCTTGTCGGTCCAAGAGTAAAACCACCAATTTTGTGGTCGATTCGGTACATGCTTACATGTTTTCACGAAATATTCATGTTCTAACGAGTTTTAGGCGATCAGTGTTGAAATTTATTATTTAGATTGGTTAAAGATTGTCTACGGAAAAATACATTTTTGATAACTTTCCAAGTTTACGGGTGATATTTTCTTCCAAAACACAAGCGTGGAGGGGGTATCGCTGATAGTTCCTGTCCCCTTTTCCCCAAGCTTTCGTCGTTTCTTCGTGATTTGGTGTGATATTTGTGCGACAGTGATTGTTAGCGGTCTTTTCTACATGTTAGACAAGGTCATTTTAGCTTTTAGCTTCGTGCTACAAATAGTCGCTACGAACCCCCGTCTTGCGAACACGGGAACTCCGTTGAATTCCAAAACCTAAATACGATGGAACGCCAGAACTAAGAGGGAGTGCATGCATCACTCCTATACCTAGTTCGAAAGAGCTAATAATCAGCCTCTCTGGGTAGGCTCATATATGTATCCAAGCATGAATTTGGAATGACCATTATCCTGTGGCTTTGATGCATTTTTTTACGTTCTAGAATAGCCAGAGAATGGCGTTTCGACGACGCGATGTCGAACTTTTGTCATGTGTATTCTTTTGATTCAAAGTAAGAACAAGATTTATATATATATATATACGAATATATATTTATGTATATATATATATATATATATATATATATATATATATATATATATATATATATATACATATATATATATATGCATGTATATATATATATATATTTATATTTATATATATGTATTCATATATATATATGTATTTATATATATATATATATGTATTTATATATATATATACAAATATATATATTTATAAAAGCATAGGGTTCGATATCGACATGCATATACACAGATATGTATATATATGTATATATATATACATATTTACATATGCGTACATACGAGGGCATTAGCCGGCTTGGGCATCCGGATCTATCATATATTTCGCGTGAATGTTCTTTCAATGAACCCGATTGACCTTGGATAGATCATTGAGAGCTACAAAGTGGATACCTGCCACAATTCAATAAAGCATAATCATAGCGTTTTAGTTGTCAGGATGGTGTATTCATAGCGTTTTGTTTTCTTGTCATTATATTAATACATATTAGCTCATTTGATCGTTGTAGAAATATTGAGAATGTTCCATAGTTGGACTATATAAGGAGGATCACAGCCGGTGTTTTCTAGAGGTTCTAACAGAGTTCTCGTAAGAGTTGTTACGTAAGTCTTGGTGGTTTCTAAAACAGTGTAAGTTGGCGGTATCATTGTGTCTGTCAGTTGATATCAGCGTTTGCATTGGAATAAAGCATTGGATATAGGTACAATGTGAAGTTGTAGGATGTTGTTGGAACCTGTGACAGTACCAACAGAGATATATCCGCTGGACATATAAGTGCTGCCTGCGAAAACGTTCTACGCCCAGAAAAGAGCGATAGTATGCAACAATATTGTGGTACATAGCACCCTGAGACCCGAAACATGGTACAAGACCTGGAAAGCATGGAAGAGGAGATAGACAACACAGTGGTTGCACCGCCAATATCCGAACTACAGAAGACTACGAACTGACCAGAAGGCGACTACAGATGTAACCAATTTGCCGAAATAATCTTTTGCAGAGCTCTGGTTAAAGTGACCGCGATGTACTGTCCGTTTAAGTGAAACACATTATGATGAGGATTTCGTATCAGATTCAGCTGTGGTTGGCAATGCATCGACAATAGCGATCGGATAGAAGTGGCCCAGAAAATGACCAGGATGGCGCCATTAAGAACCTTGACAATGATGACGATAAAAAAATTAGTAAAAGAGATCAAATGGACCAGAAGCTCAATTCATTCATGGTATCCGGGTATTTGGTGGGTGTGATGGGGAATGGTGGTGTTGATCTCTTTCTATGTGAAGGAAAGAAAGAATATGCCGCCAATATGGGTGGATTTTCTCCCATTTTGGTGTTCGAATGGGTCGGTATTTGAGATTGCCAGGTAAGTTTTGGCATTGGCATACACATGGGTAGGATTAAAAACAAACATTTAAATAGATAAATTTGCTCCGTACTCCTTCCCTTTACTCCTGCTCCATACTCCTGCTCCATACTCCTGTGCCGTACTCCTGCCCTGTACTCCTGCTTCATAATCCCGTGCCGTACTCCTGCTCTGTACTCCCGTGCTGTACTGCTCCGTTCTGCCACGCCATACTGCCACGCGGTACTCCCTCGCCATACTCCCGTGCCGTACACCCGATCTTCCATGACCGCAATATTTTATGAACATTGACAACATTAAACAAAGAACAGCTTCGTCCCAAACTTTGCTAAAGCTCATAGAGGCTCAGAAGGGCACAGTACAAAGCCTAATAACCGAGTATGCCTACTCTGATCATTATGATTAAACAGTCAGGTGTACTATATGCGTATGTGTCTTGAATCAAAAAGGGAAATGTTAATGGAAATCTTAGATGAAAACCAAGCCTTAACTGAACTCAAAACTCAAGGAATAAATTTTCTAAATTTTGTTACCAATGAGGACAAACATGTATATGAGGCATTTAGGAAATATATATATGAAAGCATGTAAATAAATGAGCTTACCAACTCTACCACATAAAACATGAATTAAAATATCAGTGATGAAACTTCATGTGTCTCACATAGCCAGATTTATATAAATTCATGTGTCATTGAATTGTATTGTATTGTGTTCACAAGTAATACTGTTGTATCTCACTGTACTGTATTTGGTACTGCCATCAAAATATTGTACATATTGTGATTTGCTGTTCCTAGATGGAACTTGATTGCCAAGTAAAAGTCATTGTTGTCATTGTCATTGTGGAAGGTCGTGTCCCACCAAACAAATTAGTAACAACGCTGCGAGTCTGCCCCACCCCCACCCCACCCCCCCCCCCCCCGCCACTCAAGGGTTGGGGTGGAAGTGAGTGAATATTCAGCTTATTAATCTAACAATACAAATGTGCGCTATATTACACAGAGCCACGCTCCTAGAAAACCTTATATAGCTTACATATGAAGTTTTCCTTCTTTGATCCATTTAACAGTTCCACCCGATGGTAACACATATATTTCTCTCTAACTTCTTTCGATCACCTTACTCGAACGTTAGTGACTATGCTGTACAACGAATATATATTTATGTTTATATTATATATATATATATATAGATATATAATATAGATATATATTATAATATATATGTATATATGCATGTATATATATATTATATGTATATTTAGGATTTATGTATTCATGATCTATTTATATGTATTTATTATATATATATATATGTATTTATATATATATATACAAATATCATATATTTATAAAAGCATAGGGTTCGATATCGACATGCATATACACAGATATGTATATATATGTATATATATATACATATTTACATATGCGTACATACGAGGGCATTAGCCGGCTTGGGCATCCGGATCTATCATATATTTCGCGTGAATGTTCTTTCAATGAACCCGATTGACCTTGGATAGATCATTGAGAGCTACAAAGTGGATACCTGCCATTCAATAAAGCATAATCATAGCGTTTTAGTTGTCAGGATGGTGTATTCATAGCGTTTTGTTTTCTTGTCATTATATTAATACATATTAGCTCATTTGATCGTTGTAGAAATATTGAGAATGTTCCATAGTTGGACTATATAAGGAGGATCACAGCCGGTGTTTTCTAGAGGTTCTAACAGAGTTCTCGTAAGAGTTGTTACGTAAGTCTTGGTGGTTTCTAAAACAGTGTAAGTTGGCGGTATCATTGTGTCTGTCAGTTGATATCAGCGTTTGCATTGGAATAAAGCATTGGATATAGGTACAATGTGAAGTTGTAGGATGTTGTTGGAACCTGTGACAGTACCAACAGAGATATATCCGCTGGACATATAAGTGCTGCCTGCGAAAACGTTCTACGCCCAGAAAAGAGCGATAGTATGCAACAATATTGTGGTACATAGCACCCTGAGACCCGAAACATGGTACAAGACCTGGAAAGCATGGAAGAGGAGATAGACGACACAGTGGTTGCACCGCCAATATCCGAACTACAGAAGACTACGAACTGACCAGAAGGCGACTACAGATGTAACCAATTTGCCGAAATAATCTTTTGCAGAGCTCTGGTTAAAGTGACCGCGATGTACTGTCCGTTTAAGTGAAACACATTATGATGAGGATTTCGTATCAGATTCAGCTGTGGTTGGCAATGCATCGACAATAGCGATGGATAGAAGTGGCCCAGAAAATGACCAGGATGGCGCCATTAAGAACCTTGACAATGATGACGATAAAAAAATTAGTAAAAGAGATCAAATGGACCAGAAGCTCAATTCATTCATGGTATCCGGGTATTTGGTGGGTGTGATGGGGAATGGTGGTGTTGATCTCTTTCTATGTGAAGGAAAGAAAGAATATGCCGCCAATATGGGTGGATTTTCTCCCATTTTGGTGTTCGAATGGGTCGGTATTTGAGATTGCCAGGTAAGTTTTGGCATTGGCATACACATGGGTAGGATTAAAAACAAACATTTAAATAGATAAATTTGCTCCGTACTCCTTCCCTTTACTCCTGCTCCATACTCCTGCTCCATACTCCTGTGCCGTACTCCTGCCCTGTACTCCTGCTTCATAATCCCGTGCCGTACTCCTGCTCTGTACTCCCGTGCTGTACTGCTCCGTTCTGCCACGCCATACTGCCACGCGGTACTCCCTCGCCATACTCCCGTGCCGTACACCCGATCTTCCATGACCGCAATATTTTATGAACATTGACAACATTAAACAAAGAACAGCTTCGTCCCAACTTTGCTAAAGCTCATAGAGGCTCAGAAGGGCACAGTACAAAGCCTAATAACCGAGTATGCCTACTCTGATCATTATGATTAAACAGTCAGGTGTACTATATGCGTATGTGTCTTGAATCAAAAAGGGAAATGTTAATGGAAATCTTAGATGAAAACCAAGCCTTAACTGAACTCAAAACTCAAGGAATAAATTTTCTAAATTTTGTTACCAATGAGGACAAACATGTATATGAGGCATTTAGGAAATATATATATGAAAGCATGTAAATAAATGAGCTTACCAACTCTACCACATAAAACATGAATTAAAATATCAGTGATGAAACTTCATGTGTCTCACATAGCCAGATTTATATAAATTCATGTGTCATTGAATTGTATTGTATTGTGTTCACAAGTAATACTGTTGTATCTCACTGTACTGTATTTGGTACTGCCATCAAAATATTGTACATATTGTGATTTGCTGTTCCTAGATGGAACTTGATTGCCAAGTAAAAGTCATTGTTGTCATTGTCATTGTGGAAGGTCGTGTCCCACCAAACAAATTAGTAACAACGCTGCGAGTCTGCCCCCCACCCCCACCCCCCCCCCCCCCCCCCCCGCCACTCAAGGGTTGGGGTGGAAGTGAGTGAATATTCAGCTTATTAATCTAACAATACAAATGTGCGCTATATTACACAGAGCCACGCTCCTAGAAAACCTTATATAGCTTACATATGAAGCACTTTTCCTTCTTTGATCCATTTAACAGTTCCACCCGATGGTAACACATATATTTCTCTCTAACTTCTTTCGATCACCTTACTCGAACGTTAGTGATTTAATCTTCACCGTTCATCGTGGTACGTCGAGGTTTCTCTTTTGGCTACTTACATACCGGGTTTATAGTTGTATATAAATATATATATGTATTTATATATACATGTATATGCGTAAATATATATGAAAATATTTATATATCAACATATATATATATATATATATATATATAAATATATATATGTGTGTGTGTGTGTATATATAAATATATATATATATATATATATATATATATATATATATATATATATATATAAACTCATTTATTTATATATATATACACATATAACAACCATATAACAACCATGCCTTCAGCTAATTCATCATACTGTCTGATGATGAGCTTATGGATCTGATAGTGTACCATAATGGATACTCCTTGACACCTCTGTGACGAGAAATCTAATGCTATTTGAGAGTGTGGTCGAGTGAATGGGGTCTTTCTTGTGTTAGTGGGTTATCTGTTGAGAGTGTGGTCGAGTGACTGGGAACCTTCCTGATCTAGTTAGTCATTTGTTGAGTGAGTGAGTGAGTGAGTGAGTGAGTGAGTGAGTGAGTGAGTGAGTGAGTGAGTGAGTGAGTGAGTGAGTGAGTGAGTGAGTGAGTGAGTGAGTGAGTGAGTGAGTGAGTGAGTGAGTGAGTGAGTGAGTGAGTGAGTGAGTGAGTGAGTGAGTGAGTGAGTGAGTGAGTGAGTGAGTGAGTGAGTGAGTGGGTGGGGGTTTTCCTGAATTAGTCAGTCGTTTGATGAGCGAGTAATCGAGCGAATGGGGGCTTGTGTGTGTTGTTCAATGCGTGATTCATTGGTAGAAAGAAATGATTGAGGGAGCAATTGAGTCAGTTTTGAAAAAAATCACAAAGTGAGTGATTAAGTGAATGACTAGTGATCGATTGAGTAAGTAAATGAACGATATGATAGGAGATTAACCGGTTAAGTAGGAGATTGAATGAGTTAATAAGAAAGATCATGATTGAGTGAGTATACGAGTCAGCCAGTCAGTGGGTAATCAGTCAGCCAGTCAGTGGGTAATCAGTCAGTAGGTGATTGAGTCAGCAAGCCTGTCAGTGGGTACTAAATCCATTTGGATATTAAGTTAGGTAGATTGTTCGGCACACATGCACCATAGGCTTCATCTAAACATTGGTCAAAGAAGTCAGGCATGGGGTACGTATACATATCGAATAAACGCTAAACGCTAAATTAATGTAGGTGGATGAATTTTTCTGGAACATATGTTCTAAACCTACTGTAATAATGAATAGGGGGTAAAGGGTGGGAAGAAAGAGGATGAGCCGGTGGGGAAGAGTAGGCCTAGCGAGTTATCACTGAGCCTACTTCGATAGCAAATCATAAAACAGCAGGATGTGTTATCAGTCAGTATTATAAATAATTCAATTTATCATTCAACATGGTCACAACAGTTTGTCTCATGATCTTGTTCGACGACAATGTATTCGTTGCAAGAGGAACATACTGCGGCGAACAATGGTACCTTGGACATCGTGTACTTCATGATTTCCATACATCTGCCTCCAACAGGTAGCCTTTTAACTCCATCAACACTCACAACGAGAGTCTCTCGGCATTCATTAATACACAGAAACTACCAACACCGAGTGTATGTGGAATACTCGACGCTTTAATCAATCACAGCACAGGACCATTTTCTATCAGGGTTCAGGCGTATGGGCGGGTCCAAGTTATGGAGCATTTTACAACTTTTGATTTTCATTTCGAGATATATTAAAATATCCCTAATAAATGATCAATAGTTTATGATCTTGACACGTGAATTAAACCTTTATCTCTCAGTAGCTTAGAATGACCTCTAGCAATGATAATAACTTCTGAATCGATACGGGGATGCCGCCTTTCTGACCCAATATATACTTACATAGGTCATTCACCCATGTGGTGTTATACGATATTATCAAGTCCTCTTTACTGACACTTAACACCTTTGTATCTACCTTATAGATCAAAAGAAAAATGAATTGTCTCGATCCTTATTCTCTCCCTCGTCCACTAGTGTTGCCATGATATGTTTGCAGCTGAATGGACATATCCGTTTACACGGAGCAGCTCTATTTATGTTGTATGCTGTAACAACAGTTTAGGGCCAGTCACAAATTATAGAAGGATAGTGGATGTAAATGCAGTTAGTTTGTAAAGTGTGATTATCTTCTGTTAGCTGGAGGCCCTAGAATGGCTGAGTACTTGCTTAGCATTCTACGGTAATAACTATAAATACTTATGTAACATCTTGGGCGTTGGCTAGCTGATCTTAAAGGCTTCAGCCCGTAGTTTTAAACCGTTGACAGTAGAGCATTCTTTTCGAGTTAGACCGTCAGAGAGAACTGAGCGCACAAGCGTGAGTTGATTTGAATGTATAAATGTGTATTGAATGTATCGTTAATTCGTTATTGTTGTATTGATGGTGAAATTAGTCTATTGACGATGTATTATTTGATTTTAGTTTTTGAACCGTGGTTTCAAGTAGCCGAACGTAATTCAACGTGGTCAACGAAGTTCATCGTAAAAAGTAGTGTAATAAACGTGACCAAGCCACGCGTATCATTATTTGTGCAAGCGAGATGCTCCGCATCTACAGTGGATGTGTGGTAGCTCTACGGTGCGTGATAAGATGTGTGGAGCTAGTGTTATGCAACTCTTTGGGGGTGATTGGGTTGGGGAGGTGTACAATATAGGCCAAAAACTTGTTACGTAGTTTGGGAACGGGCCTGTATGACCAGAGAGATTATTGTTACTCCGACAGGTTATGTGATGAACAACTTGCCAAACATCAGGTGGCGCTACCATAAATAAATACAATTAGATGGGACTGTTGATACAATGTCATCGGGATCGCCGTCTTGTGGCTTATGCAGTCGAAATTAAGTATTATGGGAGGTCGACTCGACACTTGGCCGCGTATGTGGTTGCCAATCAGAACACATGGCTAATCATTGGGAATTGGATCATGATTTCATTCTACGATGCGAGCAAAATAGAAAAGAAAAATGTCTATGGTAAATAGTGTCCCAGCACAGTTCAATCATTTAACAGTTTAAGTCGTGTTCTTATATTTGTATTAAAGGATGAATGACCAAAATACTTCTCCGTGGGAACCCACATCTCCTTGTTGCGTTGTTAAGTGCCGAAACTGTTGTCTATCTGATTAACCACGGAAACGGCTAAGTCTGCAAGTGAAGCACCGTATACCTTTGCAAAACGCATTTGGTTCTCTGAGCAGTGCAGCCTCCTGGTTCTGAGGTGAAGGTTATATGTCCGACGTACGTGCGTGAATTGATAATGTCGTGTTGTGGATGTGGAATACTGAAAGTTGGTGATATAATTCCAAACATTTGGGATGATTAACAATGTGCAGAAAGATAAGACAAATAGTATGACAGCGTAATAGTTCTTACTAGACCGGACGGGTTATAACGATCCTGTTTTGATTTATTAATGTTCGAAGAAATTAATTAATTTATGACGAAGGTGGCTGCCGGTTAGGAAAGTAATTTATTACGAGATTGGTGGCCAGGATTAAGCGTGATGTTGTTGCTTAATGTAGATCTATTTATATCTGCACAGTTGCTTACTCATCTTGTTTATTAGGGAGTAATGTTTTTTCCTTTTTGTCTGACCTTGGTGGTGTGAGTGCTGTGTGTTAGCAGAATCCTCTGGTATGATGCATACCATGGGAATGCGTCGGAGGGGTAGGAAGATCTGGTGTGGTGAATTATTCATTTCCTTATCTAGAGCAGTTAAGCCAATCCTAGCGTATATAAATAAGACCCACAAAAACGCTCATCAACACAGAAGTTCTACAGAAGTTCCACAGAAGTCTCACAGAAGTCACAGAGGTCAGAAGAATGACAGCCAGACTCCAAAAGAGACTGACTCTCGTCAACTTCAAGAGAGGCTTCAAAAGAGACTCACTTCTACCTTGTGTTCAGCTTGTGGATTGAAATAGAAAATAAACCAACTTTGGTCCTTCATTTACCTGTGCAACTACAAACCGTATTGGTAAATTGAAGTAAAAAGAAAGCGCAATAGAAGGACAAATATTAATATCTAAGCCTTACCCCAAGGCGCGATATGGGTAGGTGGACGATAGGGTGTGGGTGTAGTGGGTGAGGGAAGTGAATGGGGATTACTCTCCAAGACGCACTCACATCTGACAGAAGCAAAGTAATATGGGCGGCGGGGACATTGACTTCATCATAAGGATAATATGCGCTAAACATGTCATAGTGTTCATTTGGAGCTCATGACAAAGTGCTTATAGCTAGGCTATGTGGGCTCACTCTCCCATCTGCCCCAGAAAATATGTGACGACGCCACCCATAAGCCGAATGTTGCTTTATCATAGCGTTTAATCAAAACCAAGTAGAATTCTCCGACTAACTCGGAGGCGTGGTTTCCTCGAATAATCAGTAGACTGCGTATCTCTAATAAACGTCCCTGGACGTTGGACCCACATTTTCATGTGCTTTAGTTAATTTCATGGTATCGTTACACGGGCGTGTGTTTCATTCATTATCACGATCACCACACAGCATGTCGGAGTGAGCCCTCTTAGCTTAGCTTTAAACTCTTTGCTCGGGATACTCGGTGTTGGGTGTGTATGAGTCAAACACAGAGGGCTCCTTCAATATTTAGTCTTTTTGTGCCACATTTGTGGTAAGGTCTTATTGATTATACTACAACACCGTACACGTCGGTATTCATATTCCCGATAGGCCCATACATATAGCTTATAGCTACGCTATAAGTGAGCACTCACGCCTCCGCGCGAGAAAATATGTGAAGACGCCACCTGTGAGCTTCTTGTTGCTTTGTCATAGCGTTTGTTAATTACCACGGGGAAATTTCTGATAAATGCGGAGGCGTGGTCGTCTCGACCAATCAGAAGACTCTTCTTTAACAGATGCTCAGCCCCGAAACCTTGGATCAGCAGTTCCGCGTACTATTAAGCCGGTTCCTGTGGCGTAGGTTGTGGATACGATACCAAGGTTGAGAACATGACTGGTTCCCCGTGTCTCGGACAGAGAACAGATTATAATCTTCAATGTAGGATTTTATCTCTAGTAGTTGATATTGAACTCTACCAATTGAATCGTCACATATTTTCACATCCCTGCTATGATATTATGTTGAGGTTGGATAAAAATGGGATATTACTATATTCGCTCCAAGTTTCTGAAGAATATTGATGCACGTGGATTGGGCAGATGGTGATTATCGAATATTCATTTCTGAACCATATCCACACGGTTGGTTTCTATTTTCAAATCAATTACGTTTTTCACGCGCGGGATGAGTAGTTTTCTATACATGTAGGCTTGTAAGGATCGTATATGATCCTGGCAATGTAGCCGTTTCACATTAAGAAGTCTTCGTTCATCAATTATGCATTGATGAAATCGATTCCATTATTGACTTTCCTTCATGAACATCTGTTGGACAGTTTGCCTATAGACAAAATGGTATGGAAATATTATTTTAAATTGAATAAAGCATGGTATGTGTTTGCTTATATCCAACATGTGATCTATCCGTGTGAGGAACGTCAGACCTTACTTAAGACCTTACTCAAATCCTGTTTCGCAACCAGCGATCCTCATACAGCGGAATTTCTATCATTATAGCTGGAAGTGGTCGACAATAACTACACAAAGTGGTAAGATAATTTTACTAACTTGTTAAAAACTAGCAGAACGGTTGGGTTGTCCAACCATATGTCAACTGTGTTTGATTTGATATAATTACTTCTTTTGGCGCATTATGTTGAATCATAGGGATAGTGCCATGTACAATCGCTATCAAGTATTATTCTGACGTTCTGACCCCGTGATGCGGATCCCACCCTCCGATTGGCTGCTGCCACTAATGAAACGTCTGGTTGATGCTAATTTCGCGTATACAGTTGGATCATATAACCGTTTGGTCGAAAGGATAGCGTAATCTATTGTTCAATCAATAGCAAGAATAATTCTGAAGTAGTTGGTGTTCATTTAATGAGGACGTCTGCGATAATTGACACAATACTTGGTAATGCTGCAGCCGCGAATTCCTTAGATTGAATGTACCTCAAGACCCTGCAGTCACTGCACTTAGCGATGACGCTACCGGTACATACCAACTGCACAATTATTGATATGAGATCCGTCGTCCAGAGTCAGGTGATCTTCTGAGGCGCAAACCGCCCGCTGATACGTATTTGTTCAATAAGGACATTTGGTTTTCAGGGGCCATCCCTTCCTTATACTTGCTTCTTATGAATTTGCGATTTTTACGAACCATCTGAAATATGACAAGGGTGCATCGCTGATGTGTGTTTGACAATTGCTGTCGTACAATGAATTCAATTCGACTTATTTATTTTGAGTATGTACAGCTAACCTCTCATGATTAAGGTTCTATTTAATATATTGTAGCTACAGCCGAGTAATGACTGCATCAACGTTTTGTCGCTGATTGCATTCGGTGCTTCTGAAAAATTCCATAATGCATTGTCTGACTTAGATAATCCCTTGACATAAAACGCCAAAAGAAGATAATTATCCGTTCTTAGACTATTAAGCATTGCATTAAGAAGTGATTAGCTTATAGCGGGGTTGAATATATACGAATGGAGTCCGGGTAAATGCCTAGTTTATCCCTGGCACAAATCATGTGTTCGCGTCAAATAGTCGTTCATAACAGATGTTGGAATGAGTGAGTGAGTGAGCGGGGGAACGAATGATCAAGTGATTGAGTGAGTGAGTTAGTGAGTGATTAGTGAGTGAGTGAGTGAGCGAGTGAGTCAGTGAGTCAGTGAGGGAGTGAGTGAGTAATTGAGTAATTGAGTGAGTGAGTGAACGATCGAGCGAGCAAGTGATTGAGTTTATGGAAATGTTGGAGTAGTGGAACATTAGGTGCAAACATGAGGGTCATGTCAAACGTTATTTAATCGTTTGTGGAAGTCTAATTTAGTTTCATTTTAGAAAACGGTCGCACACAGGCACTGACTCTCTGGTTGTGATAGTCCTGTTGATTGCTCTTGATCATTTGTGCCCTATGATAACATAAGAGCATCGACAGTTGTCAGGGGATAGGTTATTACCGGGATCAGATATTGTGATGTGTCATGTAATATGGGGTTCATCATTGTATATGTTGCTAGACACTCGTTAAACGAGGGATATAAGGTAATATAAGCTTCGGTTTAGAGACTCAAATGTTAATGCGTCTATCCCCAAAGCATACAAGGTTCTATTCATATTTGTCTGCAAAGTTGATAGCAACAAACTATTCATCAAATTACAAGGAGGCCAGTCAACAGCACCAGATACTATTTGAATGCAAGAAACAACACTGTCGAAAATGGCATAATGATATGCATATTGGTAACAGGTGTGTTGATGGCTTAATGACGATATGATATAACAAGAATCTTTGTAAACGATTAATACAAAGTCAGCAGTGTAAGATATTTATGTTTTTATAGGTGCCAGATTATCTGCGATGGAGGGAAAAGCAATCCTCTCCATACCGTTTGTAAGGCAAATATTTGTCCTCATTATGGTTTTGGGAACAGGGGCAATCATCTACCGCGAAAGTGCAGTTACTTTTATAGATGCAACAAATGCAATTACGAGACAACCGCAATTCCGTCCAATAGTCGAGGTGACGTATTGTGTTTTCAAACAAAACTTATTATAGTTCTTTACAATTAAAATATTGAGACATTACGTTATTGTTCAATTAGCTTAAAAACTGAGAAAACAATGTATTTGTTTGTTTCTAGAATACGACAACATCACCGTTTATGATGGACAGTGCCAAAAATACTCTGATGCAAATGCCCATTGCCAAAATAACGGATTTGCCGAGAGAATTCTACCTTAGTCATAACACGCAATTCCACAAAGACACCCTAGGAATTGCGAAAACGAGCAATACGTCAGTGTCCCGGGCCATAATACTTAAGTAAATTCTTACAGTTGTTAGGAACAATATGCACAATGATAATCCATTTAGATTGTCATCATTATATGTATTGATATTATCATTTTCGTAACAATTCGTACTCAACAATGCTACTTTATCTCAGCATTAGTTCACAGAGCGGGATCACAGAACTGTATTATAGGTGATGATATTAGCAGATGTGGATGTTAAGAAGAAAAATCCCATCTTGTCTTGTTTATATTTAACCTTTCTTCATCTCAACTGTTGCCTATTCGTTGACATTCACTTATCATCAAACAACGCTATATCATGACAGCTACGCCCACACGATGCAAGCAAGATGCCCAGCAGAAAAGCGATTTGGTCATGCAAGAGATGGGGGCTGGAACGTTTGTGTTGCCTCGCCATTTGCTTTAGAGAACCCGTGCATTGTCTATTCGTTCGGGTAAAAAAAACATTATCCACCATAATAATTCTTATTTATTCTAATCCTCCTTCTCTACGAGGTACTGTCATAGTAGCTATAATCAGGCTCTCTGGGCAGGCTTTACTATGTATCGAAGCATGAATTCGGAACATTGTTCTGTGGCTTTGATGCATGCTTTGTTTTATGTTTTAGAATCGCCAGGGATTGGAGTTTTGATGACGCGATTTCAAGATTTTGTCATGTGTACTCTTTTGATCCAACGTAAGAATATATTCCGACGTCCAAATACTCCTGTAAATTTAGAAACATTTCCTTTGCATAGCATGTGGCTTGATATGGATTCGTTTGGTCTTAAACGTCTGCTGTGTTTTGCCATCAAAGTTAAAATAACCACACCTGCTTCGCTTGTTCTTGTGTGGTGTTAAGTATACACAAACCTGAACATCACAGATCGGAAGAGATCTGGTTCTTTCCGATCGGTCTTAATGGTCGGCAGAGTGGTTCAATGAAAACCTTCAAACAAGTACTTCAATTTCTCAACCACACAAGTGTATGTATTTGTCATCATACGTGATCATAGTCTGACTATACCGAGGTGCCATGATATTTATATGATTTGATGAACAATCTTGATTACCGTCCAGGTGAATATTGATGTGCTGAAAATCGACATTGAACACTGGGAGTGGGATTCACTGAATACAGCGCTAGAAGATGGATCGCTGATTAATGTGAAACAGCTGGTAATGGAAATACACCTGATGAAATTGGATCAAGCTTCTTACTACTGGAGCATTTTACACAGCCTCTACATAGCAAGGTTCCGTTTGTGGAAAACTCATGATAATCCTCATTGCTATAAATGCTTTGAATTGTACTTCATTAATGTAAACTTTATGATTGGATAGAATATTTTGTATTCCTCTTTCAATGACTCCCTGTCTTGCCAATAAGGATCGACCCGGCTCTATTATGTGGTACATATAATTATTGTCTATGTAATTAACCATACACAGTTATGTTCACACACACACACACACACACACACACACATACACACACATATATATATAAATGTATATATATATATATATATATATATATATATATATGTATATGTATATATATATATACAAATACAAATACATATATATATATACATATATGCATATAAATATATACATGTATATATATGTATAAATATATATATGTATATATATTTATACATATATATACATGTATTTTTATGTAAATAGTAGCAAATCCAACCTTTATAACGTTTTTTATAACGGTTGTACTCACTTTCTCATTACTATAAGCAAAGTGTCTAAAAATATATATTATTGAGATGTAAAAATTACCCCCTAACGCTATCCCCCGAATTGACCTCGATAGCGTAAAAATCCATCCTTTGAGGGAATAATCGCTAATTTTGCTTATTTCATTATAATCTGAAACTTTATTCTTGGAAAATCTTTTAAATGTACGTGGAGCACGCGGTGAGCGAAATTAGGTTGGCTTGCTTCATTGGTTGCAATTAGCGACATTTTGTAGCTAATATCTTTGCCCTTGAAACTACAACGATATCTATCGAATAAATTGTCGTTTGATCCTGTAGCAAAATAAGGAGCTTACTCACCTTTTTTTAACTACCCAAAGAGAAATATAATCTGGGCGAAATATTTCCGGTTTCGTGTTTGGTTATGAGCCGGTAAAATTCTAGAAAAGTTTTTTTCAAATGGCAATAACGTGATTAACAGTTCAACTTGGAATTTGCCAAGCCGCGGCATATATCAGAACACGAACAACTTTTACAGTATCATAGTGTGTGTGAACGTGTGTGCACTTCCATGACATCAAATGATTTGCCGTTATCACAATTAGGGGTAAGGTGTTGGACAAAAAAGTAACAACTCATTCGAATTTCTAATAAATGCATGGTTCCGAGATCGACTGTTGTATTACAAATAATTTTCCGGATTCTGTCATAACGCTCCTATAGGCCATGAAAATAGTGCTGTAAATGTGGTATGGAATGCACATTTATTTCAATCAAGTTGTACATCTTGTTTGTATTTATAATTGCATCCAGCATGGATTTTTTTCATTTTATTATCTTAGCATAATTACATTAACTCGCTCACGAAACGAAAGAGTCGTATAATATACTAGGTGCGCTCGATTTGTCTCCCCTGGTGTACACAAAATATCAGCCGGTAATGTGGGTGACATGTGCCGTTCGCCGGCATCGGCGATATTTACCTTTGGCGTTTGCTGCGCATGAGCAGCGCCACCAAGCGATTAACACTTTGAAAAATAGTGTCAGATGGCAATGACAGCTTCTTTTTCCTTAACTCGTACTGCTACCACTAATTGCATAGCTCCACTCTTAAAATAATCAAGATATTCCTAACGTGAAAGAGCAGTGCTCGTCATTGCAAGCGGTTTTAATACTAAAATGGTCATCAGTTTCCCAGTCGATGAGATACTTGACGAGGTAGAGGATACGACCGTGACGGATTTTAATGCCGCTTGGTTAATATTGCTGTGAGTATCAACGAATGTGAACAGATAAGTCACATTTACTAAATAATTCACTTACCATCATCGTATATATTTAGCTGTCCTATGCTAACATTGTTTTGTGTTTTCGGAGTCAGGCAACATTAGACATTATGTCGCTGATGTCAATATTTCGAGTGGATATTCTTTATGACGACCCGAGAGAGTTCTCCCTACTACGGTTCTACACAAAGGACGACGTCACTAAAACTTCATTTTCGGCAAGCAAGAAGCCCACACAACTACATCCGGATGCTTCAGATTCCAATCAACTTGTGTCAAAAAAACAGTACGTAGGCATAGAGACATCTACGTACCAGGTGGAAGAGGTAAAAACGGATTGTCCGCACTATTAAAAGCAGGTTGAGAAAAAATGCTCCAAGACAAATCAGACGCCATTGCGAGCGAGGACTGGTGAGCAAAAACACAGGAAGCACGTGAAAGTTATACTCCCGGAAAGAGAGATATTTTGCAACAACATTATAATACATACCACTACCAGACCAGAAACAATGGCCTCAGTACAAGATCTGGAACGTATGGAAAGAGGAGATAAACGAGACAGTGGTTTGAAAAGTAGTTGCCCCGTGCCTATCCGAACAACAGAAGGCTACGAACAGACCCTTATGCAGAAAAAGTCTCTTGCAAAGCGCTGGCCAAAAAAACCCAGACAGGTTGGGATATTGGGCCAATCGTTACTAGGCTCTGATAGTATTGCCAATTTAATTGACTAGATGCCATATGAAGGTCCAACGTCGCCGTCGATCGTGACCGTGATGTGTTGTCCATATAAATTAAACACATTGTGACGAGCATTTCGTATCAAATTCATATGCAGTAAAATATGTTGTTAAATTATGAATTAACTCTGTGAGCAGTTAGTTTGGTTATGTCAATTGCATAGCTTATATACCATCAATATAAGAATATTGTTAATCATGGGACACTACTAAAATTCATTCTTCAGAAAAACTCCTGTAAAAATCTTCATAAGCCTTGTTTATATTGACCATGCTGACAGTATTTATGCCACTATGTATTAACCCTAATAAAGCAATAGCCAATGTGCGGTCGGCATATAGATCCTTTTCCCAGCGAATGGGCCGTTACAATCCCATTTTGATGTCAACCGCTTAATACTACTCTATTGCCTTCAGATTATACAACAGACTTGAACCTGCAGCATTTGACAACAGTACCATAAACAAGAATATTTCGCCACATACTGGTAGCTGAACTCGATTCAGGAGAGAATTTGTATGGGAATTTCCGCTGTATCAAGCATTGCCATCTATCATCTGGTTTTCATCCTTTGATTATGTTGGAAAATCTGATAGGGTGCGCTGTGGCAACATGCCGTGAGCCTTTGTTAGGTAAAGCTTGAAAAAAATCAGTGAACAGCTTGCGCCAATGATGCTGTGGCAAATTCAGAAGAAGATAATCATAGATGAGCAGGTAACTGAGTGAATGAGCGAATAAGTGTGATAGTGAGTAATAAGGTTACTTGGTGGATTGAAAGTTGAATAAGTGGTTGATTTAATGCATGAATGAGTGCGTGAGTGAGTGAATGAGTTATGAAGGGTCCTTCCATACTGTCAAACAAAAAGTATAACAGGTATTCTGTACAAATTACGCAACGATAGTGGGTGTAGGCCTGCAGCATAGTGTGTCATAAGATGTGTAGTGGCTAATGTTAGGAAACTCCAAGGGGTTGAACACATAACCTGTGAGCAGCAAGCTGCTTTGTCATAACGTATCTTAAAGTCAAATGAAATTTTCTGATCAATTCGGGGACGTGTTACTTTAAATGATCATAAATCATGGTTCATAATCAGACACAAGGTGCATTTTGGTAAAGTATTGTTCATAATCGGAGTAGTCGTTTATTCGGGATCAATTGTAATTGTAGTACAGCAGCAGGCTGTCACTCAATTAAAGTAGGCCCGTAGAAACAATATACCTCTCATTTGCGCTGAAAACTCTTGGGGCATATGTGGGGATAATACAAGTGCGTCAACAAGTTTGATATGCTGATAGTACATGTGTCGTATCGTTAAGTGTCGTAAAGAGATGCACACGATAGCACTTGCGATGTGAAAGAAAGACGAGAACTCAAGCCATAGATTTTAGAAGAAACTTTTTTCATCTCTCAGACTTCGGAATATTACCACTCAGTTGCGTCAGTTAAGGTCCGCTATTCATCAAACGATGAGGCAAATATGGCAAGCTGCGGTAATCCTAACATTTGGTATAGTTTGTTGGTCGTCTAAATTGCCATAAGAAGACATATTATTGCCGCTTGCGGCAATCTAGTTTACATTGGGGGCCTGCCTCGTGTGTGATTTTATCTGGTAAAAGGAAGAAAAGCCAAGTTTGACATACAAGGTACTTTATACATGGCCAATTTAAGCCGAAAGTCATTGCAAGGTAACACTTTATAAGGTTTACTGAGAAACTCAGCATATACCAAGCCCAAATATCACAATGAAACTGGTCGAATGAGAGAGAAATAAACCATACAAACGAGCGCATAAGTGACTATGAGTGTTATTGGGCGAGTGCTTGAGTAAATTTTAGGCTTGGCGAGTGAGTGAATCGGTGACTTAGTAATTGGATAAGTTAGAATGTGAATGTACGAATGATTGATCGCGAGAGTGAGCGATTCGGTGATATTGAGTTAGCGAGTCATTTGTTGAGTTAGAGATCGAATGAATGGGTCTATTAGTGGGTCATTTGTTGAGAGTGTGGTTGGGTGAATGGGGGCTTTCTTGTGTTAGTGGGTCATTTGTTGAGAGTGTGGTTTGGGTGAATGGGGGCTTTCTTGTGTTAGTGGGTCAGTGGAGCTAGTGTTATGCAACTCTTTGGGGGTAGGTGGGTTGGGGAGGTGTATTGAATTGGCCAAAAATTTATTACGTAGTTTGGGAACGGGTCTGTATGACCAGAGAGATTATTGTTACTCCGACAGGTTATGTGATGGACAACTTGCCAAACATCAGGTGGCGCTACCATAAAATAAATACAAGTAGATGGGACTGGTGATGCAACGTCATTGCATCGCCGTCTTGTGGCTTATGCAGTCGAAATGAAGTTTTATGGGAGGTCGACTCGACAGTTGCCCGCGTATGTGGTTGCCAATCATAAGACATGGCTGATCACGTAGACTTGGATCATGATTTCATTCTACGATGCGAGCAAAATAGAAAAGAAAAATGTCTATGGTAAATAATGTCCCAGCACAGTTCAATCAGTTAACAGTTTGAGTCGTGTTCTTATATTTTTATTAAAGGATGAATGACCAAAATACTTCCCTGTAGCAGCCCACATCTCCTTGTTGCGATGTTAAGTGCCGAAACTGTTGTCTATCTGATTAACCACAGGAAACGACTAAGTCTTCAAGTGAAGCATCGTATACCTTTGCAAGACGCTTTTGGATCTCTGAGCACTGCAGCCACCTGGTTCTGAGGTGAAGGTTATATGCCTGACGTACGTGCGTGAATTGATAATGTCGTGTTGTGGATGTGGAATACTGAAAGGAGTAATGTTTTTCCCTTTTTGTCTGACCTTGGTGGTGTGAGTGCTGTTAGCATTTCAACTCCCCTATCCCAACCGATTGGCTGTTTTATCTGCCATGCAATTTTCTTTCACCTCAGAATCCCTTCACCTCAGGATCCCTTTCTCCTCAGAATCCCCTGGTATGATGCATACCATCGGAATGCGTTGGAGAGGTAGGTAGATCTGGTGTGGTGAATTATTCATTTCCTTATCTGGAGCAGTTAAGCCAATCCTAGCGTATATAAGACCCACAAAAACGCGCATCAACACAGAAGTTCTACAGAAGTTCCACAGAAGTCACAGAAGTCACAGAAGTCAGAAGAATGACAGCCAAAAAAGACTGACTCTCGTCAACTTCAAGATAAGCTTGAAAAGAGACTCACTTACTTCTACTTTGTGTTCTGCTTGTGGATTGAAATAGAAAATACCAACTTTTGGTTTGGAAACGGAGTCCTTCATTTACCTGTGGACCTACAAACGTGTTGGTAAGTTGAAGTAAAAAGAACGCGCAATAGAAGGACAAATATTAATATCTAAGCCTTACCCCAAGGCGCGATATGGGTAGGTGGACGTTAGGGTATGGGTGTAGTGAGTGAGGGAAGGGAATGGGGATTACTCTTCAAGACGCACGTCACATCTGACAGAAGCAAAGTAATATGGGCGGCGGGGACATTGACTTCATCATAACGGTAATGTGGCACTAAGCACGTCATAGTGTTCACTTGGAGCTCATGACAAAGAGCTTATATCTTTGCTAAGAGAGCTCACTATCCCCTCAGTCGGAAAAATATGCGAACGTTTTCTTAAAACCACGTGGAATGTTCTGATTGTAGGCGTGTTTGCCTCGACCAACAAGAAGACTCCTTTTCTTAACAGAGACACTAGACGTCGAATCAGCAGTACCATGTGAATAACATCACAATTTGGCGGAGTGAGCCCGCTCAGCATAACCATTTGCTCTTTGATGTAATCCCCACAGAACAGGTAATACATCTACTTCGTTAGAATTTATCTCGAGTAGTGTATATGTAATTCTGCCTAGTGAATTGTGTAACATATGTTCACATACCTGCTATGATATTCTGTTTATTCATGTGTGGGCCTGGTGGATTAAATTTATTGATCCCGGGACCGGATGAACATGGGACATTAATTCAAACGGTGATCATCGATTATTTACCTCGTATCCCTGTCAACGCAGTTGGTCTCTATTTCCAAATCAATAGCATATTTCTCGCAGGCAGGTGAGAAGTTAACTATCCGTGTAAGATCCTGGCAAATCAGCTTTTTCCCATCCTAAGTTCATCGATCATCGATTACATCTTGATAAATTTCATGATATGCGATTGCATATATCAAACATGTGAGCGATCCTGTGAGAGGAACGTCAGACATCACTTCAGCCGCCCACATCCTGTTCCGCTACCAAGCGGCTTAACAACTATATTTAAGGTATGTTTAATGGATACTTGGTCATCCCGAACGTCATATAGCGGAATAGATAGAATCATTACAGCGGGAAATGGTCGACAAAAGCGAAACAAAAGGTAAGATTATTATACTACCTTGTTAAGAACTAGCAGAACGGTTGGTTTGTGGTTTGTCCAACCAAATGTCAAACGTGTTGGATTTGATATGATTTGTTCAAAGAGAAATATCAAACGCATTCGCTGCTTCAGTTGATATCAGAGGAATCTCTATTTATGCAATACTATGTTAACCTAATGAATACATCCAGCTTTTCAAAAGCTATATTTCAATGAAATTCAATGGAATTCATTTTAATTAAATGTTTATTTAGCCATTTGCAGTACCTGCAGCACGTAGTTTAATATTCGAATCCTGCCCTACGATGGGCTATTTTCGCTAAAGAAATACATCCAGCTTTTCCAACGCTATATTTCTATGAAATTTAATGGAATTCAATGGAATTCGATTGAATAAAATTTTCTTTTAGCCGTCTGCAGTAAATGCAGCACGTAGTTTGATATTCGATTTCTGCCCTATGATTGGCTATTCCCACAAATGAAAAAGTGGTTGCTATTTTGGCACATTATGTGCAATCATAGAGATAGCCTCAATTGTTGTCGATACATTGAGGTCAGTTGGACTAATTTGGTTTTATTTAAAATTATCTGTTAATTTAATAGCAACAAACTACTCATCAAATTAAAAGGATGCCAGTTGACAGCACCAGATACCATTTCAATACAAGAATTAAAAGTGTCGAAAATGGCATAATATATATGCATATTGATAACAGGTATATTGATGGCTTAATGACGATATGATATAACCCGAAACTTTGTAAACAATGTGTACAATGTCAGCACTGTAAGATGTTTCTGTTTCTACAGGTCCCCAATTACATGCAATGGAGGGAAAAGAAATCTTCTCCTTACCGTTTACAAGGCAAATATTTGTCATCATTATTGTTATGAGAAAATCAACTACCGCGAAAATGCGGTTTCTTTTTTAGATGCAACAAACGCAATTATGAAACCCCTGCAATTCCATCCAACAATATGGGTGACGTATTCTCTGTTTTCAAACAAAACTTGTTAGAGTTCTTTACAATTGAAATATTGAGACATTACGTAATAGATCAATTAGCTTAAATGCTGAGAAAACAATTGGTTTGTTTGTTTCTAGAATACTTCTTCATCAATGTATATGATGGACACCGCAAAAAGTACTCTGTTGCATATGCCAATTAACGTATTTCCCGAGCGATTTCATAACACTACATTCTGCAAAGACACTCGAAAGAGCGCGAGACCGAACGATACTTTATAGTCAAGGACAATTATACTTCGATAAATGCTTACAGTTGTACGCAACAAAATGCGCAATGATTTTCCATTTCGATTGCCATCGTTGTATATATCGAAAAAGTACCATTTTCGTGACAATTTATCCTCAACGATGCTTCTTTAACGGGAAAATCGAACTGCATTTTGGGTGATGATATTGGAAGATGCGGATTATAAAAAGAATAGTCCCATCTTGTCTTGTTTATGTATAACCTTTCTTCATCTCAACTGTTGCCTATCTTTTGATATTGACAACAATATGTATTGACAGCTACGCTCACAAAATGCAAGCACGATGCCCAGATGAAAAGCGATTCGGGAATGCGAAGGAAGGGGGCTTGAACGTTTGTGTAGCCCCGCCTTTTGCATAGGAGAACCCGTTCATTGTCTATTCGTTCGGGTAAAAAACATTATTTATCATATAAATTCTTATTTATCCTTATCCTCCTTCTCTACGAGGTACAGGTATAGTAGCTATAATCAGTATCCCAAAAGACCAACGTCAGGTTTTATCACCTTGTCGGTCCTAGAGTAAAACCACCAATGTTGTGGTCGATTCGGTACATGCTTACATGTTTTCACGAAATATTCATGTTCTAACGAGTTTCAGGCGATCAGTGTCGAAATTTATTATTTAGATTGGTTAAAGTTTCATATTCCTATTGTCTACGGAAAAATATTTTTTTGATAACTTTTCAAGTTTACCGGTGATATTTGCTTCCGAAATACAAGCGTGGAGGAGGGTATCTCAGAGAGCCCCAGGAATTTTCGATGTAAATAAGGCGGTGAGAACATAGGCAAAAATTATCGCTGATAGTTCCTGTCCCCTTTTCCCCAAGCTTTCGTTGTTTCTTCGTGATTTGGTGTGATATTTGTGCGACAGTGATTGTTAGTGGCCTTTTCTACATGTTAGACAAGGTCATTTTAGCTTTTAGCTTCGTGCTACAAATAGTCGCTACGAACCCCCGTCTTGCGAACTGTATCGTCTATGTTCCAATTGGTGAAAGCTTGCGCTGGTCAGTTTCCGCCGCCTCGCCGCCATGTTGCCAAGTCCGGCCCAGATATTACCGCTTGGTGTGATTTTAGGCCGAGATACTAATTGATAGGAGTCTTCTGTTGCTGAAATTCTCTCTCTGTTCCGATAAATGTTTGGTGAGTTGATTTTATTACATAAAACTAGATAAAACACGGGAACTCCGTTGAATTCCGAAACCTAAATACGATGGAACGCCAGAACTAAGAGGGAGTGCATACATCACTCCCGTACCTAGTTCGAAAGAGCTAATAATCAGCCTCTCTGGGTAGGCTCATATATGTATCCAAGCATGAATTTGGAATGACCATTATCCTGTGGCTTTGATGCATTTTTTTATGTTCGAGAATAGCCAGGGAATGGCGTTTCGACGACGCGATGTCGAACTTTTGTCATGTGTATTCTTTTGATCCAAAGTAAGAATGTATTCAGACGTCCAACTATGCCTTCTAATTCACGAACATTGTCCTTGCATTGCATGTAGCTTGATATGAATTTGCTTTATCTTAAACGTCCGGTGTGTTGGCAATAGAAGTTAAAATAACCACACCTGCTCTGCTTGTTCTTGTGTGGTGTTAAGTATACACACACCTGAACACCACAGATCGGAGCAGATCTGGTTCTTCCTGATTGGTCTTAATGGTCGTCAGAGTGGTTCAATGAAAACCTTCAAACAAGTACTTCAATTTCTCAACCACACCAGTGAGGTGACAAGATTTATATATATATATACGAATATATATTTATGTTTATATATACAGATATATATATATATACATATATATATATGCATGTATATATATATATATTTATATATATATATGTATTTCTATATATATATATGCATTTTAATATATATATATTATATATATATATATATATGTATTTCTATATATATACAAATATATATATTTATAAAAGCATAGGGTTCGATATCTACATGTATATACACAGATATGTATATATATGTATATATATGCATATTTACATATGCGTACATACGTGTATAAATATAAATCTATATATATACGCGTATATATATGTATATATATATATATATATATATATATATATATATATATATATAAATGCATAAATATGTAGAAGTTGTTATACATGAATCAATATATGTATGCACGTATATATACAAATATATATATATAAATATATTTATAAATATATGTAAATATATATATAAATGTGTGTGTATATATATATTCATATATATACATGAATATGCGCAAGCAAGTATATACCATAAATATATACAACCGCTTTGAAGACAATTGGTATCCTAGCCGAAGAGCTCGACCGATGTTTCGTTGTTGCAAACCTTGACAATGGCGAGATATTTGTTTGTTGGTATATCCACACCTTAACTGACCGAGCAGGTGGCCAACACAACGGAAATGGCCAAATGGGAGATATCTGTAGCGAGGGCATTAGCCGGCTTGGGCATCCGGATCTATCATATATTTCGCGTGAATGTTCTTTCAATGAACCCGATTGACCTCTCCCGTCAACGCAAAAACTACAACCTGGATGATTCAGATCCCCATGGATACTAGCTATATATGCCTTTGTGCTGCAAGAGCCCGAAACCAAATAGGCCTGGTCCGTATGGAGCACACACAAAACTACGAGCGATACTAGATAAGATCGCGTGTTTCATCGCGACAGACATGCATAGATCATTGAGAGCTACAAAGTGGATACCTGCCACAAATCAAGAAAGCATAATCATAGCGTTTTGGTTGTCATGATGGTGTATTCATAGCGTTTTGTTTTCTTGTAATTATATTAATACATATTAGCTCATTTGATCGTTGTAGAAATATTGAGAATGTTCCATAGTTGGACTATATAAGGAGGATCACAGCCGGTGTTCTCTAGAGGTTCTAACAGAGTTCTCGTAGGAGGTGTTACGTAAGTCTTGGTGGTTTCTAAAACAGTGTAAGTTGGCGGTATCATATATATGTATTGTCAGTTGATATCAGCGTTTGCATTGGAATAAAGCATTGGATAAAGGTACAATGTGAAGTTGTAGAATATTGTTGGTTTGTTTTGCCAATCTTGGAACCTGTGACAGTACCAACAGAGATATATCCGCTGGACATATAAGTGCTGCCTGCGAAAACGTTCTACGCCCAGGAAAGAGCGTTAGTATGCAACAATATTGTGGTACATAGCACCCTGAGACCCGAAACACGGTACAAGACCTGGAAAGCATGGAAGAGGAGATAGACGACACAGAAGTTGCACCGCCAATATCCGAATTACAGAAGGCTACGAA
>CM067349.1:14616716-14676716 GCA_034190875.2 Urechis unicinctus
TGTTTACTGCTAGAACATGATAATTTACCGCATGGACAGGTCCGTTTACATGGAGCAGCACCATAACATTATCAGACATAAGGGTAAAAATTTATAATGTATTTTACATTATGATAAATCATAGTTCTTTGTCACACAGCATGGTGCATTATTGCCTTATTATAAAGTATAGGAATTTCTATTAAGCGCAGTACATAATCAGTTAGTATCATTTTTCAAAACTTGGCAGGTCAATATTCTTATTAACGTTTGACATGGTCCGTATTCGTTCACATAACCGACTTGTGCTCCGTAGATCTCGAGTATTATTGTGGCTTAAATAAAATGTTCAATATTGCGGTGCCTGCATTGATGAGAAAAGATCGGCAGAAGGTGAGCCCCAGAGGTTCAAACCAAACTTTGAAGGATAACAAGTCACGCGTTTCGAGCCCAATATATTGTGGCCTTGCCAAGGATCCGCTGACGGAACATGTATTACTTTGTCCATAAATCTGCCTAAGAATAGGTAGCCTTTTCACTCTGCCAGCGTTAATAACCTGAGTTGTTCGGCATGCACCGAGACACAGCAGAAAATCACGGCTGAAGTTATGACCCCATATTATATATCGTTATCATCTGCCGTTAAGAGTTCAGGCGGAAAGGCTTTTCCAAGGTCGATGTTGATATCCATCTCTCCCCCAATTTTCGTGTTTGGCAGACGACGTGCTGATAGAAATTTTGAACAGAAAAAGATAAAGAGGTTAACGTTTGTTAATATAATAACAATATTCACGTAAATGTATACATGCTTAACGTCTATACACACTATTGGTAATCCATATCACGCTGGTCAACCATGCAAACTCTCCGGTGACATATTCACTTTGTGCACGCACCCAGAATATCGCTACGCCACATAACAACACAGGTTCGTACTATAGTTATTAATTGGAGATATTGAGCCTTAATATTTGTGTACAGCTCTAGGAATCGGTATACCTACATCAACCGTCTGGTATCTTTACCTAATGGTCTTGCATAGAGCATCATTGCTTGCACTGAACATTTGAGAGTTTGGATTGTTCAACTTACTCCAACGAATCGTTTCTTTCTCTATTTTACATTCACAGAAGACGTGTGGTAGTTGACTCCTTGCGGCTTTTCTAAGCAGCACTGAGCGTGATAGTTCCTCAGAGCAAGTCACTAATAATAGAAGTAGAACGAAACCAATCCTGAAACTCATGGAAATCATAGAAGTTTTGCTTTCACAATCGGCCGCCTACATTGACACGGTAACGACGTGGAGGGTGTGTGGTTTTTGTTTGTTTTTTTTTTTTTGGGGGGGGGGGGTGGGTGTATTGGATGGGATGAAGGGGGCTGGTGTAGGGGCGTGTAGGTGTTATTATTCATAGTAGTGCTATAAGCTTTGGCTGCTTATAAATTTAAAACCTAAAGATAATAGGCGACATTAATTCACGACCAAACCAGCAATACAAGATGGCGATCTGCACCTACGCGCCACAGAGCAGTACTTTATTCGGGATCATAAGTTATCGTGATAAAGACATACAATAGGCTGTCACTCAATTAAAGAAGGCCCGTAGAACCCATATCCCTCTCATCTGCAAGGAAAACTCTTGGGGCACATGTTGTGATAATACAAGAGCGTCTGATAAGTTTGATAAGCTGGTAGTACATGTTTCGTATCGTGAAGTGTCGTGGAGAGATGCACAAGATACGCCGATGCGATGTGAAAGAAAGACAATATCTCCAGGCATAGGTTTTAGAAGAAGATTGAGCTTTTTTCACCATTCAGACTTCGGAATATTACCACTCAGTTGCACCAGATCCCTTATTTATAGAACGATGAGGCGTCTCAGTGTAAGTATGGCAAGCTGCGGTAATGCTAATATTTAATATAGTTTGTTGGTCGTCTGACTTGCCGTTAGAAGACATATTATTGCCGCTTGCGGCAATCTAGTTTACTTTGGGGGCCTGCCTGGTGTGTGATTTAATGGGGCAAAAGGGAGAAAAGCAAAGTTTGACATACAAGGTACTTGATAAATGTCTAATTTAAGCCGAAAATCATTGTAAGGTAACACTTTATAAGGTTTACTGAGAAACTATACCAAGCCCGAATATTACAATGAAACTGGTCGAACGAGAGAGAAAGAAAGCATAAGTGACTATGAGTGGTATTGAGTAAAATTTGAGGTTCGGTGAGTGAGTGAATGACTGACTGAGTAATTGGTAAGTGCCAGATTGAGCGAGTAACTAAGTAACTGGATAAGCTAGAACGTGAATGTTCGAATGATTGATCGCGAGAGAGAGCGATTAGGTACTATTGAGTTAACTATCCGTGATCGAGTGAATGGTGGCTTTCTTGTGTTAGTGGGTCACATGTTGATAATGTGGTCGAGTGTGTGTGGGCTTTCTTATGTTAATAGGTCAAGTGAGTGAGTGAGTCAATGAGTGAGGGAGGGAGTGAGTTTTTCTGAGTTAGTGAGTAGTTTGGTGAGTCAGTAATCGAGCGAATGGTGGCTTGTGTGTGTGTTGTTGAATGCGTGATTCACTGGTAGAAAGAAATGAAATGAGGGAGCGTTTGAGTCAGTGTTGAGAAAATGACATAGTGAGTGATTAATTGAATGACTGGTGATGGACTTAGTAAATGAACGATATGATAGGAGATCAACTGGCTAAGTGGGAGATTGAATGAGTTATTGAGTAGCAGTATTGATTTCTGAAGGCGTGTTTGCATCGACCAACCAGAAGACTTCTTATATCAACAGAGCCAAGGAATGTCGAATACCAGTCATGTGTGCCTAGGTGATTTCATTTTCAGAATAGCCATGCAGCTTGAGTGACCCCTCCTAGCGTAACTATTAGCTCTTTGGTGTAATTGCCAGAGAACAGTTTATGCATCTATATTGTTGGAATTTATCTCAAGTAGTGTATATGGAATTCTACCAAGTGAATTGTGCTACTTATGTTCACATATCTGCTATTATAATCTGTATATTCATGTTTGGGCCTGATGGTTCGGGTCCTTTATTGATCCCGAATAGTTTTTGGGTCGGATGAACATGGGACATTAATGCAAACGATGATCATCGAATATTTACGTCGTATCCCTGTCAACGCAGTTGGTCTTTATTTCCAAATCAATTACATATTTTTTGCAGGGAGGTGAGAAGTTCACTATCCGTATAAGATCCTGACAAAGTGTTGGTGTGTCATGGTCGCGAAAGATCCTGGCAAAGCAGCAGTTTCACATCCGAAGTTCATCGTTCATCGATTAAGCCTTGATGAAATGGAGTTCATTGATGAAGCCCATTTATGGACATCTTGAAACTATTAGACAGCTTGGCTGGAGAATAAATGGCATGCAAATAAGTGTTTTTCAATTGAATGATTCATGACATGTGTTTGCAAATATTTAACATGTGATCAATCCTGTGAGAGGAACGTCAGATATCACTTCAGCCGCCCAAATCCTGGCAAAGCATCTTTTTCCCATTCTAAGTTCATCGTTCATTGATTACATCTTGATGAATTTCATGATATGCGATTGCATATATTAAAAATGTGAGCGATCCTGTGAGAGGAACGTCAGACATCACTTCAGCCGCCCGCATCCTGTTCCGCTACCAAGCGGCTTAACAACTATATTTAAGGTATGTTTAATGGATACTTGGTCATCCCGAGCGTCATATAGCGGAATTTCTATCATTACAGGTGGAGGTGGTCGACAATAACGAAACAAATCGATAAGATAATTATTCAACCTCGTTAAGAACTAGCGGAACGGTTGGGTTGTCTTACCATGTGTCAACAGTGTTTAATTTGATATGTTTATTTCAAAGAGAAATATAAAACGCATTCGCTGCTTTAGGTAATATCAGAAGAATATATGTTAATGCAACACTATTTAAACCTAATGAATACATCAAGCTTTTCCGACGCTATATTTTAATGAAATTCAATGGAATTTAAATGTTCAGTTAGCCATTTGCAGTAACTGCAGCACGTAGTTTGATATTTGAATCCTGCCGTACGATTGGATATTGCCTCGTGAAACGTCTAGGGGATGCTATTTTGTTGCATTACGTTGAATCATAGTATCGTATTCTAACGTACAATCGCCATCAAGAAAAATCCTGACGTAGTTTGGGTTCATTTAGTGATTACGTGTGCGATCAATGACTCAATACGTAGGTATGGCAGTAGCCGCGAATTACTTACACTGCATTAAACTATGATGCGTCCTGTAAATACCAACTGCATAATTATTGATTTTAGATCGGTCGTCCAAAGTCAGGTGATCTAGCTCAGCTTAAGCATTTGAATATATTCTGAGGCGCACCCTACCCACTGACACATATTACATCAATAAAGAAAAGCTAACGCTGATGAAACATACGTGCTCCATATGGATTTTGGATTTTTATGAGCCAGCCCTAATATTGCAAGTGTGCACAAATAACCGCAATTCTTGTGGATACATGGAAGCCAATTGGACTATTTTTTTGTGAGTATTGGACCATATGCTTTCGAAATGTAGCGTCAAATTATAAAAATCAGGCGGAGATATAATCAAAACTCCCGAAAATTTACACCGTGTTTCATTAACGTTATTATGATCATTTGATGGGGAATCATCATCAAGGCAAATATTAAGTATTTCAAGGGTCGTTTCTCTACAATTGAACCGGTTCGTATGAGCACTCATCCTTACGCTTAGACAAAGCACGCTATCACAATGCACGTCCACGTGGCCACTTGGTTTCCCCATCGATTACATTTGACATTTGACCATACTGGTGGGAACGCGGTATGTCTTCTTTCTCACTTCCAGAGATCAATATGACATTCATGTCCTTTACCGAGCATCATTGGGTAAGGAAATTATCATGATTAAACCTGCTTTTATTACTGACCTGTATCACGATAGACTATACAGCCTTTGTGTATATCCATGTATGTGTGGTGTGTTTGGGGGTGAGGGGTAAGTTTGCTTGTATGTGTACTGGCGTATGGGTAAGCGTACAACGAGGTGATATCGTTATATGATGAGTGCGGAACATTTATACACTTGGATGTCTGCCTTTTAATCAAATATCTTGTTACAATAAGATACCCGACTCGGACGTTTCCGTTGTGAAGCTCGCGACCAGCGCGCCACCTGGTTTCGTGAAAGCTAAAATGTAAGCAAAAGCGCGTGGCTCAATGGTAAATAATCGAACGGCGATGGTATGTACTCAAAAAACCCACTGTATTTCTAAAAAATTAACGACTTTTGATGGAGCCAATACATAAAAACAAAGCCAATTACTATTGACACCTTTGTATCAATTTGTGTGACGATTTATTAACTACAATATTTTTTTATGAACGTTTAAACGAAGTCGCATATATCAGTATCTACCCCAGACCTAGCCCCGATCGGACGGTAAAATACATACTTACTCAGACATCCTGTAGGGCTGAATTTACCCCTTAAGACACAGTCGGACGTCTAGTCTACCCTTATTTGATGTTAAAAGATTAATCTGAATCATATTGGTTTTTTCATTAGTGTGGACATATTTGCGGCGGAATATAAGAATTTGATTTAAATACAAACTCATGATTACTCGGTGGAATGATATTTGATTTGTCTCCCGAACCTCCACCAAATCAACAAGCTGCATTGTCGGTTGATGGTGTGCCCTGTGCAGACGTATGATCTTATTATATAGTACTGTAACATGTATTCTTGCTTATTTTAAATAACAATATATTGATGAATCATTTCAGGACATAGGATATACTAAAAACATTGATGCAGCATGAATTAAATCATCATTAACTCTCTCTCTCAATCTCTTTCTCCCCTCTCTCTGTATTTCTGTCTGTCTGTCTCTATCTCCCTCTCTCTCTGTCTCACTGTCTCTCTCTGTCTCTCTCTCTATCTCTGTCTTCTCCCTCTCTCTCTTTATTTATATATATATATACATATTTATATATATATACATATACATATTTATATATATACATATGTATATATATTTGTATATATATATATATAAATATATATATATATACATATATATAAATATATATACACACATATATATATATATATATATATATATATATATATATATAGAGAGAGAGAGAGAGAGAGAGAGAGAGAGAGAGAGAGAGAGGTCATTACATCTAAAACTCTCAGTCTTAATAGCTTCCTCAGAATAACCACAAATGAAATGAAATCATCAGCATACATTAGAAGATTAACAACAAGCACACTAAAACTACACTGAACACAACAACAATTTAAAACCAGAGCTCAATTCATCTATATAAACACTGAACAGATAGGTTGACAATATGCCTCCCTGTCTTATGCCACTAAACACACCAAATCAGCCAGACATAGTTCTGCCCCATCTTACACACACATCTGATTGGAGTACCATGCAACCAACCATTCTAACAGTATATCCAGGGACACCTTTGTTCGACAAGCTCCCCCCACAACTACAATCTAAGGTGCAGTAGTCCTATATACTGGTGTGGATTTATGATAGAATAGTCCTTGTACATCTTCCATTGAGGGATTTCAAGGAACTCAGTAAACAAATATCAATATTTGATTTTTCGGGAATCTACACATACAACAGCACTTAAAACAAATAAGAGCACAAATTTTCATGTGGGGGAAAATGTCAATGCCTCACGATTTTTTCTCTCCTTATGGTCCCTTAACTTACAGTAAGCACACAACTTAATTTCCGGGCAATATAGCCAGAGACATATGCTACAGCCTTCATTTCCTGGGTGGAAAGGCCTTTGTCAATTCAAACAGTTAATTGCAGCGCAGAGATGCCAATTTGTCTTTGACTTTTAGTCAGACATACTCGCAAGTCATAACGAAGTTGGTTGGCTGCTGCGCGTCGAGTAGCTTCCACAAATGTAGGGGGCGCTGCCTAGGCGGTGTCACGGAATTTGTCGCGCGAGCTGCCGATTCGGGTATTTTATTATAACAAGATCTTTGTTTAAATGCCATATCACTCGTGGCTCTTGCATGGCGCTCTCACTTCAACGAAAACCCGCGCCAATAAGACTCAAGCTTATTGTTTTTATGCATGTCGTATTTAAGTAATGATTAAACAGTGTTTCCATCTTACATCTCGGCCATTATATAAACTTTCATAATTCAGGCATTACACTCCATGACGCACGTCGCATCTGATGGAGGCAAAGTAGGATGGTCGGCGGGATCATTGACTTCCTCATAACGCTAGGTTGGCACTAAACATGTCTTAGTGTTCTTTATGAGCTCAGGACAAAGAGCTTATAGCTACACTAAGAGGGCTCATACTGCCCTCTGCAAGAGAAAATATGGGAAGACGCCACTTGTGAGCCGCATGTAGTGTGTTAATGAGATTGGACATGGAATTCTGCTAAATGAATCGTATTAGATATTTGACATGCCTGCTATGATATTCTGTATACTCATGTATGGGTCTAGTGGATCGGATAATTTATTGACACTGAATAGTTGGGGTCGAGTTGAAATTGGATATTTATTTCCAAATCAATAACATATTTCACACGCGTAGGTGAGTTGTTGGCTATCTATGTAGGTTGGACGAAGTCGTGAAAGATCCTGGCAAAGTAGCTTATTAGCTTAGTTTAATATCAAAAGTTCATTGTTCATCGATTACGCATTGATTAAATCGATTTCATTATCAAGCCCCATTTCAATTGAATAAAATGTGGTATGTGTTTGCATATATTAAACATGTGATCGATCCGGTGAGTGGAACGTCAGACATCACTTCAACCGCCCAAATCCTTTTCTGCTACCAAGCGGCTTAACAACTATATTCAAAGTATGAATTGTGGATACTTCGTCATCCTGAACAATATTGCCAAAAGTGGTAGACAATAACGAAACAAAGTGGTAGGTCAATTATACTAGCTTGCTAAGAAATGCCGGATAAATGGGTGGACCTACCTTCTGTGAACCGTGTTATATTTTATATGATTGGATCTAAGTGAAACATAAAGCGCATTCGCTACTTCAGTTGATATAAGTGCAATATCCATTACTGCAATAATGTGTTGACCTAATGAATATAAACAGTTTTTTCAAAGCAATATTTCAGTGAAATTCGATGTAATTGAACAAATTGGATGTCGTGTTATTACTACTGATGTAATCGAACGTTCAACTAGTCCTTCGCAGTAACTGCGGTACGGAGTGTGATATGTGGAAGATACAGTCCATTCCCGAACAATTCGTCATTATCAGGATGTACATCCATGATGATAATAAGTCAATAATCGCCGATGACGAAGTCAAAAATCCGTCTGCTTGGAATAGCTGTGGGTTGTATCCGCGCCAAAGCGACCGGGCCGCTGTAGCGCGCACACTCTGCAACAGCACCCCCGACGCGACGTCTAATAGATAAATAAACTACTTTTGAGCGTTTAAGGACGTGACCCCAGGATTCAAATCCTACCCTCCGATTGGCTATTCCCACAAATAAAATCGCCAGTGGATGCTATTTGGGCACATTCTGTTCAATCCTAGAGATGTAGGTTAAAAAATAAAGTAACATCGCTAGCAAGGATAATACATACAAAGTTTGGGTTCATTCAATGGTGGGGTCTGCGATTAGTGAAACAATTCATAGTTAATTAAGCCGCGAATTCCTTAGATTTAATGTGTGGGTCCCAAGATCCTTGAATCACTACGTTAAACAATGTTGCGTACTGTTCATACCGTCGGTACAATTATTGAATTTAGATCGGTCGGCCAACGTCAGTTGATCGAGCTCAGCTTGATGCATTTGGAAATCTTCTGAAGCGCATAACGTCCGCCGCAATTATGTTTCCTGGAGCCATCCCTTCCTTGACAACTATCGCTGATGAAACATATGCTTCTTATGGATTGGAGATTGTTACGAGCCAGCTTTAATGTGACAAGTGTGCATCGTCGATGTGTATTTGATATTAACCAATCACCTCAATTGTTGTCGATACATGGAGGTCAAATGGACTATTTTTTGTTAGTATTTGACCATATGATTTTACACTGTTAATTGCTCTGGACATTACAGCCTCGGCAGCCATCAGGGGATGGGCAAAATCTGAAGACTTTCCTTATAGGTTACTGGCGATAACCAAGTGCGAAATTACATGTTGGTAGGAAATAGCGTGTCTGTGGATTGTCAGACTTGTAAGGAGCTGAGCAGCGCTCGTGGTATAATAGCGTGACCAAAAAAGCTGTTTGTCTAGTTACTCAAATGACCCACAAGGGTAGATACAACTTTTTACACTTATGCAATTAAACCGATTTATAATTTCATGCTTTGCAACAGTGCTTCTTAAGATGTATAGTACGTTCAGCGAATATAGTCTTGTTACGGGATTAGATATTGTGATGTGTAACGTAATATGAGGTTCAATTTTATTTATGTTGCTGGTCACTCAATTGAATGAGGGATAGAATATGATATCAGCTTAGATGTAGAAACTCGAATGTCATTGCGTCAATCACCAAATCGTACACATAGGAACATAAGGTTTTATTCATAGTTATCTGTAAATTTAATAGTAACATCAAATTAAAAGGATGCCAGTCAACACCACCAGATACTATTTCGATACTAGAAACAAAACTGTGGAAAATGGCATAATAATTTGCATGTTCATAACAGTTATATTGGTGGCTTGTTAACGATATGATATAACAAGAATCGTTGTATACTATATGGACAATGTCAGCGGTGTAAGATGCTTCTGTTCCTATAGGTCCCAGAATAAATGCAATGAAGGGAAAAGCGATCCTCTCTCTACCGTTTGCAAGGCAAATTCTTGTCCTTATTATTGTTATGGGAATAGGGACAATCATCTACCGCGAAAATGCAGTTTCATGTTCAGATGCAGCAAGCTCAGTTACGAGACAACTGCAATTCCGACCAATAGTCGAGGTGACGTATTCTCTGTTTACAAACAAATCTAATTAGAGTTCGTTACAATTAATATATTGAGACATTACGTTATTTTTCAATTAGCCTAAATGCTGAGAAAACAATGTGCTTGTTTGTTTCTAGAATACGACAACATCAACGTATATGAGAGACACCGCAAAAAATACTCAAATGCACATTGCCAAAATAACGGATTTGCCGAGAGAATTCTTCCTTAGTCACAACATACAATTTGAAAAAGACACTCTAGAAATTGCGAAAACGAGCAATACATCAGTGTCAAGTGAAATCATACTTCGGTAAATGCTCAAAGGGGTTAGGAACAATATGCACCATGATAATCCATTGAGATTGTCATCGTTGTAAAAATTGATAAAGTATCATTTTCGCGACAATTCATACAATGCTTCTTTATCTCAGCATTAGCTCACAGATTGGGACCATCGAATTGTATTTTTTGTGATGATATTGATATATGTGGATGTTAACAAGAAAAAAAAATCCCATCTTGTCTTGTTTATGTATAACCTTTCTTCATCTCAACTGTTGCCATATCTTTGATATTGACTTATCATTAAACAACGTTATGTCTTGACAGCTACGCCCACACTATGCAAGCACGATGCCCAGATGAAAAGCGATTTGGGCGTGGAGCAGATGGGGGCTGGAACGTTTGTGTAGCTTCGCCATTTGCATTAGAACACCCATGCATTGTCTATTCGTTCGGGTGAAAAAGCTTTATTTACCATAAAAATTGTTATTTATTCTAATCTTCCTCTACGAGGTACAGTCATAGTAGCTAGTCAGGCTCTATGTGCAGGCTTTACTAAGTATCGAAGCATAGCTTTGATGCATGTTTTGTTTTATGTTCTAGCATCGCCAGGGACTGGAGTTTTGATGACGCGATTTCAAAATTTTGTCATGTGTATTCGTTTGATCCAACGTAAGAATATATTCAGACGTCTAAGTAATCTCGTATATTTACTAACATTTTCCTTGCATTGCAGTGGCTTGATATGTATTCGCTTGATCTTAAACGTCTGCTGTGTTGACAATAGAAATTAAAATAAATACACCTGATTTGTTTGTTCTTGTGTGGTGTTAAGTATACACACACCTGAACATCACAGATCTGAACAAATCTGGTTCTTTCCGATCGGACTTAATGGTCATCAGAGAGGCTCAATGAAAACCTTCAAACAAATACTTCAATTCCTCAACCACACCAGTGTACGTATTTATCATCATACATGATCAATGTATGACTACACCGAGGTGACATGATATTTATATGATTTGATGAACAATGTTGATTATCGTCCAGGTGACTATTGACGTGCTGAAAATCGACATTGAACACTGTGAGTGGGATTCACTCAATACGGCATTAGAAGATGGATCGCTGGTTAATGTGAAACAGCTGGTAATGGAAATACACCTAAGAGAATTGCAGGTAGCTTCTTACTACTGGAGCATTTTACACAGCCTTTACATAGCAAGGTTCCGTTTATGGAAAACTCATGATAATCATAGTTGCTCAAATTGCTTTGAATTGCACTTCATCAATGTAAACTATATGACTGGATAGAATATTATACATTCTCCTTTTAATGAAACATTACTCCCTGTCTTGCAAATAGTGATCAACCCGGCTCTATCATGTGGGTGTTTTCTGCTTTAATATGTACGAATAAACATTCGGTTTATTTAGAGATACATGTATTTATTGTCTAT
Organism: Urechis unicinctus; assembly: GCA_034190875.2. Classification (NCBI taxonomy): domain Eukaryota; kingdom Metazoa; phylum Annelida; class Polychaeta; order Xenopneusta; family Urechidae; genus Urechis; species Urechis unicinctus. The sequence goes on from CM067349.1 coordinate 14,628,413, forward strand.
ATGGATAAACCTGCACATACATATACAAATATATAAATATATATGCATAGATATATATGTATTTATATATATATATTTATATATATACATATATAAATAAATACATTTATATATATATAAAAAAACACATTCATTTTATACATATACATATATATATATGCATATATATATACATATATACATACACATATATTTATATATATATATGTTTATAAATATATATATATGCTCATATTTATATATATATACATATATATATATATATTTATATATATATATATATATATCTATATATATATATATATATATATATATATATATATGTGTGTATATATATATATATATATCTCTCTATCTATATCTCTCTATCTATCTATATATATATATCTCTATCTCTATATATATATATATACATTTATATATCTATATACATCTGGTCTTGCTGCATACCTTTACAATAAGATCCTCTTAAGTGTTGCCATATATGGTCAATTGATGACTTATGTTTATTTCTTATTCCTTATTTGATTCAAACATGTATTCATTACTAATACATAATAGTATCAACATACCAATCACCCTATGACGTTTTTAAAGATTCCTTGAACTAACAAATTACAATGGGTGAAATCTTTGGCAAATGAGGTTGGCAGCAAGGTGCCAACCAGAGCTCTAGCCGATGGAATAACTTGAAAAGAAGGTGGTGGTGAGAGAGATGGTGGGAAACTTTCGATTTAACATGGAGGCTTCAGCGAGCGGGAAGATGCTACGGCTAATTGTATGCTATTATCCAGGCGGGTCACCTAGGAGGTTCCTGACCTCGGAAGTATGTGATGTAATACATATATATAGGAGGGAAATAAGGGAGGGCACCAGTCGTTGTTATGTTATGTCCAAATAACTATATTGAGAAACACACACACGAGGACGACACCATGTAGACCGGAAGAGAACTGTCTTTATTCTTAACCACCATCCAACACATGAAGTGCACGTTATGATTTTTAGTGAGGGCTTCATAATGCAACATCCCCCTTCTTTTAAGAAATCATCAATGACAGACATTATGTTAGTTGCTTGTCTGCAGTCACAAACAAAAAGGTAGCAGTCTGCCTGTTACAATAAAATGACATACAATTTAAGTCTAGTCCCAAGTTGACATTCATACAAAACAATACTATCTGGTTCTGCTACAATATGAATATGTATTTAGATTAAATATCTTCTATGAGACGACGTGGAGGCATGACATTTCGCTTGGGACGTGGTGTAGGTATTGTAGTATTTCCACGTTTCTGTATCGCAGGTGAGGAGACTGTTGCGTTGTGATTCACTTTACTAGTAGGTGTGGAGATGGGATCAGGTACGGGGCTATCCTGTGTTGGCTGTAGAGGAGGTGGGGCAACTATCGGTGCAGCTGGTGGTGACGGAGTTGGGCTTGTGTAAATGTCAGTGGCTATGGGTTGAGGTCGTAGCAATATTCTGTTGCGTTTTAGAGGGCGACCTGTCGTGCGGCATAGCACTGTATAGGAACGTGGTTCGGGGCCAATTCCAATAACCTTACCGGGGAGCCAGTTTTTACGTGCCACATCCTGGTAGTAAACGGGCTGGTTGATGTCAAGCTCATCAAGGGTTTTGCTCTGGCTGTTGTAACGCATTTCAGATTTCTGATGGGCTAGCTGTATAGCTGCAGTTATGTCATGGGCGTTGCCTTGATGGTAGACTGGTAGGTTGAAGTTAATTTTCCTTTGGAAAATGAGTTCAGCTGGTGAGGGGATTTTAGGGCCTAAAGGGGTTGTTCGATACACAAGAATAGCTTTGTCGGTTTCCTCAGGTGACTTCTTAATGAGGGCTTTCATGCTCCGGACCATGCGTTCAATAAAACCGTGTGAACGAGGATGGTGAGGGGAGCTGGTGACATGAGCTATTCCATAGTTGTTTGTCATTGCCTGGTAAGCACTGCCTATAAACTGTGGACCGTTGTCCGAGATGATGGTGTCTGGACAACCAAACATTGAAAATACATGACTGGTAATAGCAGCTACGTGACGGCTGGAAGTGTCACGTCCAAGGCATTCAACAATCGGGTATTTCGAGTGGTAGTCTGCTATGATGAGATAGTTCTCATCATTCAGTGTGAAGAGATCTGAGCCAATTGTATGCCAGGGATATGGTGGAACGGTTGTCATAACGGGTTCCATTGGCTCTTTACTCTGCGATGCCTGGTGCTTTTGACAAATGGCGCATTGTGATATTATGCCCTCGATGTCAGAGTTGATCCCGGGCCAGTACACGCTACCTCTAGCGCGCATCTGACAGCGGATAATCCCTTGGTGACCAGTGTGGATGTCAGTTAGATATTGGTCATGGAGGATCTCTGGGATCAGCAGTTGACTTCCCTTCAGAATGAGACCATTTTCAATGCTTAGTTCGTCTCGGAAAGGCCAATAAGGATGAATGCTGTGGTGGACGTCTCTTTGGCGTCCGGGAAATCCTTGGATAATGTATTTTGACAGGCGATTGAGTGTCTCGTCATTTGTTATTGCTTCACGAAGCTCATCGAGTCGTCTGTTGCTGAATTGAACGAAGCATACCTTAATATTCAGTTCAATGTGCTCATCAGCACTAGACTTTGGGAGTCGAGAAAGGCTGTCCGCTAGAATCATCTCTTTGCCAGGTCTGTATTTTATCTCGTAGTCATAGCGTTGCAACCTCAACAGCATACGCTGCAGACGGGCTGGGGCAGATGTGAGTGCTTTGGCTGAGATCATCTCCAGTGGACGGTGATCTGACTCGATGGTAAATGGTTTGCCGTACAAATATGTGTGAAAGCGTTCTGCTCCAAATACACATGCAAGTAGCTCTCTTTCTATGTTTGCGTACCGCTTTTCGGTGTCAGACAAACTTTTTGAGGCAAACGAGATTGGGTGACCATCTTGAATGAGTGCGGCGCCGAGGGCTTCTTGACTCGCATCAACTTGCAATACAGCTGGCTTGGTTGGATCAAAGTATGAGAGCAATCCAGCTCTACTAATGAGCTGTTTGAGTTGGCTGAAAACTGCTTGATGCTCTGGATGCCACTGGAATTCAGAGTCCTTCTGTAGTAGCTGTCTCAATGGTCCTGTAACGTTACTCAGCTTAGGGATATACGTAGCAAGGTATGTGACCATTCCAAGGAATGACTGGAGTTCTGAGACGTTTGCTGGGGGCTTTAGGTCGATGATAGCCTGCACTTTGCTTGGATCAGGCTTGACCCCTGACTCCCCGTAGATGTTGCCGAAGAAGCATACTTCGTCTTGGTTGATTTTACATTTCTCTGCATTGAAGACAAGACCACATTTGCGAGCACGTTCCATCAACTGATGGAGATTGCGGTTGTGATCAGCTTGGTCAACACCGAACACAGTGATGTCATCTGCAATGGATATGACGCCAGGCAGTCCATCGAGTATCTGATCCATTGCCTTTTGGAAAACGTCTTGGCTAGTTTTCAAGCCAAATGGGAGCCTTTGGAAACAGAACCTTCCAAATGGACTGTTGAACGTAGTAAGGTGTTGACTGGCATCATCTAACTGCACGCTCCAATAGCCGGACTTGGCATCCAGTTTGCTAAACACTTTGGCGCCCTTGAGTCTGTGTGTGACCTCTTCAAGTGTGGGGGTACGGTGCTGACCCCTCTTTAGCGCCTTATTGATGTCTTTCGGATCCAAACAAATGCGGAGAGACCCGTTTGGTTTTTGAACATATGTTATGCTCGAGACCCAGTCTGTAGGTTCACTCACTGGGCGGATGACATCTAGGTCCAGCATTCTGTCAAGCTCAGAGCGGATTTGAGATTGGAGCTGGATTGGAGCTCTTCTTGGCGCATGGATTACAGGACAAGCATCCTCCTTGAGGATTAGTGAATGCTCTCCTTTGAATTTACCCAAGCCTGTGAATCGGTCAGGGTACATGGACTTGACGTCACTCAGCTTTCTAAGGTTTGCAGTGTCAGTCTGGAGAGATATGGTACAGTTCATGGTCACCAGACTGAGAGCTTCGCAAGTTTCCAATCCAAAAATTACAGGACCTGGTGTGTCAGTTACATAAAATTTTGTTGCTTGCCACTGGCTGTCCGCGTAACGACACGGGATGGTAAGTGTACCGTACTGACGAATCGGAGTGCCATTGTATGCAGTGAGTTTGGCGTCACTTTTAACTAAGGTTGTTGGCAGTCCATCTTCATTTACATGCGATGGGTATATATTGCGGAACGTTCGCAGAGGCAGGATATTCCCTTGAGCACCTGTATCCACTTTACCTCGTAGATTTGTCTTCTTGTTGGGGTATGCCTCAATGCACAAGATTGCAAATGCTTTGTCCCGGCTTACTGTTGAAATGGAGAGAGTGTCGAATGTGCACTGTTCAAACTGTGGGTCATCCTTATTCTCAACACAAACAGAGTGTACATCAGGCTTCTGCTTCTGTTTGTTATACTTTGAAGTACTGTACTTTATTGAGCCACTGCGATGTCCTTGCGTAGAACTGTGTGCAGCAGTACTGCGACAACTTTTCCCCAATGACCAACTTTTAAGCATTTATTGCATTTCTGGTCGCGAGCGGGACATTCCTCCCGACGGTGTCTAGTCCCACCACAAAAGTGGCATGTGTTCCTTGAGGTCGATTCAGCATGTGGAATCGGTCCTTTCCTTTGGTTGTTTCGCTTTTGATGGATGCTATCCACCTTCGTAGCCTGCCCAAACTGATTGAGTTGTTGTTGTGTGGCCTCGTATGTTCGAGCACAGTCAAGAACTTTGTCAAGTGTCAACTTCTCTGGATCGTGGTCTAGTAGCTTTTTACGAACGGGGTTGTGCACAGTGCCAATAATGATTTGGTCGATCAGCATGTCCTCGAGAGCAGCCTCGAATTTACACTTCCGTGCTTGCACCTTAAGACGAGTTGTAAAGGTGTCAATGGGCTCAGCTGACTGTTGACGAATGTCGCGAAATTGAAAACGGGCAAGTCTATAGTTAGCCTTGGGCTCAAAATAGTCTTGGAATGCCTGCCACACTGACTCTGGCGTTTTCTTCTGCTCTACTGTCAGATGAGACCAGTTGTCGTAGACTTCTAAAGCATTGGGTCCCAACCACAGTAGGATGTAGTTAACAATTTCGTGACCTGTTTTGTTACTGTACGTAGGAGTCGACAACAACAGTTCACAATAACGCTTGAATGAGCGAAACTGATGAGGCAAATCGTCACTGTCCCAGTTGAATGAGGGCAACTTGATACCGGCTAGATCGTTTGAGTGCACGTACTGCACGCTTGCTGCTGGGTTTGATTCCGACATGATTTGGCGGGCGATAAACTGCATACTGTCACTGACGCGATGCAATTATTTACCACAACGTCCAACACGATCACTAGACCTGATATTGTCACATGTAGAAGCTTACTTGCGATTTGCACTTTGCGCTCGTTTTGTTGCTTGACATTCCAACACCACAGTCACACAATCCGTCGCCGACCATGTGCGTTTGAGCGGGGTCGTTGAGCCTTGAGGAGGTGAATTGCTCGGTTCACTGAAATCCGGTGTCACTGACCTCAAGACGACAGTCGTTTCCACTGCTGACTAGCGGAAGATAAAAACACTGTTTTTAATCACTATGGGTCGTTTTAGATCTCACTTGCTGCCACCATGTTATGTTATGTCCAAATAACTATATTGAGAAACACACACACGAGGACGACACCATGTAGACCGGAAGAGAACTGTCTTTATTCTTAACCACCATCCAACACATGAAGTGCACGTTATGATTTTTAGTGAGGGCTTCATAATGCAACAGTCGTGTTACATCAACAAGTGATGAAATGTTTCATTATGTTCTGGTCTTGCTGCATATCTTTGCAATAAGATCCTCTCAAGGAGGCGAGTGAAGCTAGTTTGCGTTTAAACTCGATACACATGATTAACGACATGCTGCCATATATGGTCATTCTTGTATAACGTAAGAGATAATCTAGGTTTATTCTTTACCAAATTATTTAATTGAAACATGTATATATTACTAATACGTATAGTATCAACATACAAATCACCCTATTCATTATACTAACAAAATACAATGGGTGGAATATTTGGTAAATGAGGTTGGCAGCAAGGTGGGGGCCATAACCGGCCAAAAAGGCTGACATGAAGATAACTGCTTTTGGGAAGCCGACCCCCACCCAAGGGAGCCTCCATAATTAAGTTAAATGAAGGAATAAGTGAGATACTTGGAAACTGAGTTACATGAGCAGAGATAGTGTTATTAGGAAATACACAACCTAGCTAGCCACCAGGCTACAACTAAGTGTGTTGTTGAAAAGGTTTTGATGACACAAAGCTAGCGAGGAGGCTACAACTAAGAGTGTTGTTGAGAAGGTTTTGATGACACAAAGCTGGCCAGCTAAGTGTGCCGCCGAGAAGATTTCGATGACACAGAGCTCGCCACAGGGCTATGACTAAATGAGTTGTCGAGAGGATTTTGATGACACAAAGCTAGCTACCTAAGTGTGTCGTTGAGAAGGTTTTGATGACAAAGAGCTAGCCAACTAAGTATGTTGTTGAGAAGGTTTTGATGACACATAGCTAGCCACCAGACTATAACTAAGTGTGTTGTTGAGAGGATTTTGATGACACAAAGCTAGCCAACTTAGTGTGTTGGTGACAAGGTTTTGACGACACACAGATAGCCACGAGGCTACAACTAAGTGTGTTGTTGAGATTTTGACGACACATAGCTAGCCACCTTGCTATAACTTAATGTTGTTGATAAGGTTAGATGACACATAGCCAGCCCCCAAGCCACAACCAAGCGCGTTGTTGGGAAGGCCTTGATGACACATAGCGGGCCACCAGGCTACAACTAAGTGTGTTGTTGAGAAGGTGTTGATGACACATTGCTAGTCACTCGGCTACAATTGAGTGTGGTGTTTTAATGACAGATATTAAAGCTAGTTCCCAGGTTACAACTTATGGTGCCGTAAATAAAGCATGAGAGTCAGAAAAGCGGCACGTGGCATAGTACTGCAACCGGGGCGCTGGAACTCCCAGCATGTGCCTGGCTGAAAGGGCTGATTCATTTAATGAAGATAGGGAAATTACGGTTAGTTTGCACACGCACAATGGTGTAAAATTTACAATCGACTTGACCCCATTGTGTACTGGGTTCGTACTGCAGCGCTTTACGAAAATGTTGGTCATAGCTACGCCAAACATGGGACTGAGGTTTTGCACTGTTGCAATATGTTTTAATAGTCCAGATGCTATGTCAGGCTTTGTTCGCATGCAATAGCTGTTAGAATTAGAAATGTCGAAGACCAGTCGTCGATAGAACAATGTTTTAATCTTTAGAGGCACGTGTGCCTCTAAAGGGTCTGAAAGTCGGGGGTAGTTGGACCTAGGAGTAAGCTCCGTAACCGGGGACTCACTTGTGTGCACAATATTTGACAAAGCTTGATTTACCAACTGGACCTTGGCTACACTAGGTTTTGGGTACCCAGAGCAATAAACATACACGACTGAACTACGAAACATTTCCATAATTACAGTGCCACATTGTTTGGGTACCCGCAGGACTTGACACACTCAACCAAACTGTGAAGCAATCGTACTCAACACTTCAGTGGTACAGTTTTTGGGTACACACAGAAAAGATGCCCACAACAGAACTGTCAAAAAATTGCACTCAATAGTTTGAGTAGTACAGGTTCTTTGGTATCCACGGAAAAAACACACGCAACAGAACTTCGGAAGTGAACTCATCTATTAGAGTGCAACAGGTGTTTGGATTTAGAAATGTCGAAGACCAGTCGTCGATAGAACAATGTTTTAATCTTTAGAGGCACGTGTGCCTCTAAAGGGTCTGAAAGTCGGGGGTAGTTGGACCTAGGAGTAAGCTCCGTAACCGGGGACTCACTTGTGTGCACAATATTTGACAAAGCTTGATTTACCAACTGGACCTTGGCTACACTAGGTTTTGGGTACCCAGAGCAATAAACATACACGACTGAACTACGAAACATTTCCATAATTACAGTGCCACATTGTTTGGGTACCCGCAGGACTTGACACACTCAACCAAACTGTGAAGCAATCGTACTCAACACTTCAGTGGTACAGTTTTTGGGTACACACAGAAAAGATGCCCACAACAGAACTGTCAAAAAATTGCACTCAATAGTTTGAGTAGTACAGGTTCTTTGGTATCCACGGAAAAAACACACGCAACAGAACTTCGGAAGTGAACTCATCTATTAGAGTGCAACAGGTGTTTGGGTACCTACAGAAATAGGCACACACAACAGTGAAACCTTTGCAATTAACAATTAGAGTAATACAGAATTTTGGGTGCCCACACAAATAACACACGCAACAGACATGTGAAACAATTGCACTCAACAATTAGAGTGATACAGCTGGTATCCACATAATGACACACACAACAGTCATTGACACACAACACAGAAATGTGAAACAAATTGACACAACAAATACATGTTTTTGACCCCAGTAATCGAAGCTATTTATACTGCTTCAATTGCTCTGCGGATCGCCCCACGAACTCAATTGAAATACTTTTTGTTGCCGAATTTATAGAAATGAATCCCGCTATTGTTCAAATGGCTTGGGGCAGGGTGACATACACTTATGGAAATAAATTGGGAAGAAGCGAATTTATTAGTTGGTCTCTAAGACTCTGTGGTAGTATTCTAAATCCGCCGATATTTGCAAAAATATATCATGACAAATGCGCCCATGGGTTCAACCTCATCGCTAACTCAATCCCTCGGAAGTCTGATGAATTTACGGATGAAAGCAGGCATGGCTTGGGTGGTATCTCCTACTAATTTCATCTTTGATTTGAATTTCATAATTCATCTATATCTATTTAAAAAATCTTGAATCTCACGGAATCTAGCAGGTATATTTTAGACAATATATAATAAATGATTCGCGCACGGGTTCAATATCACGGCATATCTGGACCCCGCGGAAGGCCTATGTAACGGAAGCATGCAGGTAAGGCTTTTATGATATTTTGTACTAATTTCATCTTTGGTTTGAACATCATAATTCATCTAGATCCATTAGAAATATCCTGAAACTCACGGAATCTTGCAGGTATATCTTGAACAATATATCATGAACCATTCGCCCATGGGTTCAACCTCATGGCTTGATCTCTCGAGAGTCTGATTAAAATATAGAGGCATGTAGGTAAGTCTTAGGTGTTATGTCCCACTAACTTCAGCTATCGTTTGAACATCATAACTCATCTTGATCTACTGGCAAGTTCCTGAAACTCACGGAATCTAGCAGGTATATCTTGAACAATATATGATGATACATTCGCCCATTGGTTCAACCTCATTACTCATCTGGATCCCTCGGAAGTCTGATGAGCTTACGGAATCATGCAGATATGGCTTGAATGGTGTGTCCCGCTAAATTCAGCTATGGTTTGAGCATCATAACTCCCCAGGGTCCATTAGAAAATTCCAGAAACTCACAGAAATATTTCAGGTATATCTTAAACAATAAATCTTAACGAATGTACCCATGGGTTCAACATAATGGCTTATCTGGATCCTGCGGAAGTCCAATGGACTTACTGAAGCAAGCAGGTATGGCTGGGGTGATATCTTCTACTAGTTGTATCTTTGGTTTGAGCATCATAATTCGTTTAGATCTATTAGGAAAATCCAGAAACTCACGGAATCTCGCAGGTATATCTTGAACAATATATCATGAAAAACCTCATAGCTTATCTTGATCCCGCGAAAGTCCGATGGACTTACGGAAGCATGCAGGTATGACCTAGGTGGTATTTCCTACTAATTTCTTCTTTGGTTTGAACATTATAATTCATCTAGATCTATTAGAAAAATCCTGAAGTCAAGGAATATTGCAGGTATATTTTGAACAATATATTATGACAATTCGCCCATGTTTTCTAACTTATGGCTTATCTGGAAACCTCGGAAGTCCAATGAACTTACTACAGCATGCAGGTATGGCATGGATGGTGTGTCTCGTTCAATGCATTCATGGTTTGAACGTCATAACTCCTATAGATCTATGAGAAAATTCCTGGAACTCACAGAATATTGCAGGTGCATCTTGAACAATATATATCATAAACAATGCACATATGGGTTAAACCTCATCGCTTATCTGGATCCCGCGGAAGTCCAAAGGACTTACGGAAGCATGCAGGTATGGCTGGGGTGATATTTCCTTCCAATTTCATATTTGGATTGCGTATCATAATTCCTCTAGATTTATAAGAAAAATCCAGAAACTCACGGAATCTTGCAGGTATATCTTGAACAATATATAAAGAATAGTTCGCCCATGGATTTAACCTCATAGCTTATCTTGATCCCTCGGAAGTCCGATGAACTTACGAGAGCATGCAGGTATGGCTTGGGCGGTATTGACTACCAATTTCATCTTTGGTTTGAACATCATAATTCATCTAGATCAATTAGAAAATTTATGACACTCACTGAATCTAGCAGTTATGTCTTGAACAATATATTCCACTTAATTTAGCCATGGTTTGTACATCATAACTCCTCCAGATATATTAGACAATTCTTGAAACACACGAAATCTTGCAGGTTGATCTTCTACAATATATCATGAAACATTCGCCCATGGTTGCAACCTCATGGCTTATCTGGATACCGCGGATTATGATGGACTTACTGAAGCAAGCAGGTAGATATTTCCTATTTTATCTTTGGTTTGAATATCATAATTCATTTAGATCTATTAGAAAATTCTTGAAACTCACGGAAGCTTGCCGGTATATCTTGAACAACATATTTCAATAGATCAACCTCATTGCTTATCTGGAACCCTTGGAAGTCCGAGGTTCTCACGGAGACATGCTTCAGTTCGTTCATTGGACTTCCGCACTATTTAGATAAGCCATGAAGGTGAACCCATGGGTGCATTTTGTATGATATATTGTTCAAGATATACCTGCAATATTCCGTGAGTTTTAGGAATTTTCTAATAGATCTAGATGAATTATGATGTTCATTCAAAAGATCCAATTAGTTGGAAATATCACCCAAGCCATACTTGCTTGCTTGCTTCCTTGTGTCCATTGTAATTCTACGGGATCCAGATAAGCCATGAGGTTGCACCCATGGGTGCATTTTTTATGATATATTGTTAAAGCTATACCTGCAGGATTCCATGAGTTTCAAGAATTTTCTTATAGATCTGGAAGAATTAAAACGTTCAAACCATGGCTAAATTAAGTGTAACACACCATCCTTGTCATACCTGTTTACCTGAGTATGTTCATCGCATTTCCGCGTTTCATGAATTTTCAAATAGCTTTAGATGAACTATGATGTTAAAACCAAAGATGAAATTGGTAGGAAATATCACCCAAGCCATACCTACATGCTTCCGTAAGTCCATCGTACTTCTGTGGGATTCAGATAAGCCATGAGATTGAACCCATGGGTGCATTTTTTATGATATATTTTTTTTCAAGATATACCTGAAAGATTATGTGAGTTTCAGGAGTTTTCTGATAGATCTGGAGATATGATGCTCAAACCATGGCTGAATTTAGTAGGACACACCATCCAAGCCATATGTGATTGCTTCCATAAGTTCATCGGACTTCCGAGAGATCCAGATAAGCGATGAGATTGAACCCTTGGGAGCATATTTTATGAGATATTATTGACATATACCTTCAAGATTTTTCTAATTGATCTAGATGAATTATGATGTTCAAACCAAAGCTTAGATTAGTGAGAAATATCACCAAGGCCAGCCGTGCGTGCTTCCGTAAGACAATCACATTTCCAAGGGATCCAGATAAACCATTCGGTTGAACCCATGGTTTAATTTTCCATGATATATTGTTTAAGATTTACCTGCAAGATTCCGTGAGTTTCATTGCTGGATTTAGCGGGATACACCACCCAAACCTCCCTGCTTGCTTCTGTTAGTCCATTGTACTTCCGAGGGATCCAGATGAGCAAGGAGGTTCAACCCAAGGGTGCATTTTTTATTATATAGTGTTCAAGATATACCTGCAAGATTCCGCGAGTTTCAAGATTTTTCTAATAGATCTGGAGGAGTTATGATGTTTAAACCATAGCTGAAATTTGTAGGAAATATCATATAAGCCTTACCTGATTGCTTCCGTAAGTTCATCTTATTTCTGACAGATCCACATAAGCCATGAGGCTGAACCCGTGGGCGAATGGTTCAGGATATATTGTTCAAGATATGCCTGCAAGATACTGTGAGTTTCACGACTTTTCTAATAGATCTAGATACGATATGATGTTGAAACCAAAGCTGACATTGGTAGGAAATATCATCCAAGCATTACCTGCTTGCTTCCGGAAGTTAATCTGATTACCGACAGATCCACATCAGCCATGAAGTTGAGCCCATAAGTGCATGTTTTATGATATATTGTTCAAGATATACCTGCAAGATTTCATTATACATCTGTACTAAGGATTAACCGTTATGTGGTATGTGTATTGGGTCGTCGGTGGATTCACCGGATATAGCCATATATTGTTTGATATGTATAATAGCAAGGACGTGCATTATATTTTCATCTGTTAAGATACTGATGGCATCTGAAGTGGTGAAACTGCAACGCGATGCCTTCTATATGCACATTGTGAATACCAGTTGGAAACCGTTCCATATCTTGGACACGCCCATCTTCCCAAACCCTGATAGAAAGTGGTCCTGTGCTTTGGTTGATTACAGCGACGAGTGTTCGAAGTATACTCGGCCTTTGTGCTCATAACACATCCTGCTGTTTTATGATGTACTGTCGCAGTAGGCTCAGTGATAACTCGCTAGGCCTACTCTTCCTAACAAGCTCATCCATTTTCTTCTCACCCCCAACCCCCAATTTATTGTTGAATTTGGTTTAGATAACATGTTTCAGAACATTCACCCATCCACATTTATTTAGCGTTTATAGGATATGTATACATGCCGCATGCCTGGCTTCTTTACCCAATGTTTAGTTGAAGCATATGGTTCATGTGTGCCGAACAATTTACCTTACTTAATATTCAAATAGATTTAGTACCCACTCACTGACAGGCCGTCTGACAGACTGACTGACTGGCGGACTGACTGACTGACACAATCAAACAGTTACTCCCTGACTGACTCAATCAACCACCGACTCATTCACTAAATTATTTGCCGACTGACCGACTAACAAAATTAGTCGTCAATGGGCTTGTTGACTCAATCGCCTACTGACTGATCGACTGACTGACTGACTGACTCGCATACTCATTCAATGATATTCTTATTCAATAGCTCATTCGATCTCCTACTTAGCCAGTTAATCTCCTATCATATCGTTCATTTACTTACTCAGTCGATCACCAATCATTCACTTAACCACTCACTTTGCCGTTTTCTCAACCGAGACTCAAACCCTCCCTCAATCATAACTTTCTACCAATAAATCACGCATTCAACAACACACACATAAGCCCCCATTCACGCGATAACTCACTCACCAAACGACTTACTGAGGAAAACACACATTCGCTCACTCACTCATTCACTCACTCACTCACTCACTAAGCAAATGACCCACTAACACAAGCACACAAGAGAGCACCCATTCACTCGATCACTGACTCGCTAACTAAATATTACCGAATCGCTCACTCTCACGATCAATCATTTTTACATTCACGTTCTAATTTATCCAATTGCTCAGTCACTCGCTCAATCTGGCACTTAACAATCACTCATTCACACATTCACCTACTCACCAAGCCTCCAAGTTACTCAAGCAATCACCCAATAACACTCATAGTCACTTATGCGCTCGTTTGCATGCTTTCTTCCTCTCTCATTCGACCAGTTTCATTGTGATATTCGGGCCTGGTATATGAGTTTCTTTCGGCTCAAATTGGCCATGTATCAAGTACCTTGTATGTCAAAATTTTGCCACATGAAATGACACACCAGACAGGCCCAAAATGGAAACTAGATTGCCACAAGCGGCAATAATACGTCTTCTAACGGCAAGTCAGACGACCAACAAACTATATCAAATGTTAGAATAACCGCAGCTTGCCATACTTGCCTCATCGTTCGATAAAAAGCGGACCTTGACCTGGCGCAACTGAGTGGTAAGATTCCGAAGTCCAGAGTTCTCGTCTTTCTTTTACATCGTAACTGCGTATCATGTGCATCTCTCAATGACACTTCACGATACGACACATATATTATCAGCTTATCAAACTTGTTGACGCACTTGTATTACCACCACATATGCCTCAAGAGTTTTCCTTGCAGATGAGAGGGATATTGTTTCTACGGGCCTTTAATTGAGTGACAGCCTGCTGTATGTCTGTATCGCAATAACGAATGCTCCCAAATAAAAAACTGCCCCGATTATGTACAATACTTTACCAAAATGCACCTTGTGTCTGATTATGAACCATGATTTATGATCATTTAAAGTAACACGACCGCGAATTAATCAGAAAATGTCATGTAATTTTAAGAGACGTTATGATAAAGCAGCGTACTGCTCAGAGGTAAAGTTTTCAACTCCATGGAGATCCCTAACATTAAACCCTACACATCTTATGATGCACCATGCTGCAGCAAATATAAAAGTACTGTCAATCGTTTGTTTGGTACAGAAAAATCATGCATCATGCCTTTTGTTGTGCATCATATACATGCAATTGTTCCTTCCTGTACCTGAGCATCTTTGACTACAGCAACATAATCAAAGGATGGAAACCGAATGATGGATGGCAACGCCTGATACCTGTGGAAATTCTCATACAAATCCTCTCATGAAACTAGTTCATCTAATTAAAAGCATCGAACAAGGTATTTGAAGAGTTGTGACTTATATTTATTTACTCCTAACATTGCTAAAGCATAAAATGTAAATCATTTGTTGGCAGTCATGTGTGTTTTACCCGGATGCAGAGAGACTTTCTATTATAAAATAAACGCACTGAAAGAACTAAAATGGACTATTTGGGTGAATAATTTGGCTAGAGACTGTTGTGTGACCATAATGGCATCAACATGGATTTGGCGAAATATTCTTGCTTATGTTACTGTTGTCAAATGCTGCAGGTTCAAGTCTGTTGTATAATCTGAAGGCAATAGAGTAGCAGAGCAGGAACGAGAACTCCTCTTGTGAGACTCAATCATTGACGTGATCAGATCACGTTAATCCTTTTGATTCTCTGTAGCCGAGCTGCCGAGACGATGAGTCGTTGTGAGTTTTGTTTACTTGGGTCAATCCTTGATGAGCCACTTTTGTCTGTCAAGGATGATTCTTGACTTTGTTCGAAATGAGTCAGAAGAACTTCGTCACAATTCTGGTATTTGATAATTAGCTCATGTAACCGAGCAACACTAGTTACTTTCTCATTTACACGACCTATATATTATATCTAATAATCTACTGCTGTTGTTTCTGAATTAATAAATATTGAACAGTTGGCATTAAAAATTGCAACGGCCCATTGGATGGGGAAAAGGATCTATATGCCGACAGCACATCGGCTATAGTTTTATTGGGGTTAATACACAATGGGTTAAATACTGTGAGCATGGTCAATATAAACATGGCTTATGAAGATTTTGACAGGAGTTTTGCGGAAGAATGAATTTCAGTAGTGTCCCATAACTAACCATATTATTATATTGATGGTATATATGCTATGCAATCAACATAACCCAACAAACTGCTCCAAAATTATGTACATAGAGTTATTTCATAGTTTTATGTGTACAAACTAAACAGGAGAACATATATATATAAAATTAATCTATTTAATTTTGCTCGTCTTTGGCCCTAGCCGAGTCTTCTTACAGTTGCCGACGGTAGCATCGCGGCTTGCTACAGACTGCTTTAAAGTCGTTTGCCACTTCACCCGGTAATTCTGCCCTTACACTGCCAACACTCGACCACCTCCATCTCCCCAACCCATATCATGCGTATATAACAACCCCTATCCACACCAGCCAATATGTACCACATCGCTCTTACACTGCCTGCACTCGCCCACCTTCATCAGCCCAACCCATATCCTCCCGTCTACCTCACCCACATCTTCAAAATCGCCCTAACAATTCCCACCTCCATATCCCTGATCCGCGCCCCATAATCTCCACCGCACTTCCATACCTATTACCACTTCCCATCACCACGTATTCACCTAGTTGATCATTCGCATTCCATTCACCTAGAAAATAAGTCGGTCATTATGATTGCTGGTTTGTTTACAGCTTGATCAATTCTCTCGTTCTTGTGTTTGACAACATCTTTATCTGTATATGAATCTGATACGAATTCCTCGTCAAATGTGTTTAATTTATATGGACAACACATCACGGTCACGATCGACGGCGACGAGGGACCTTCATACGACATCTACCTAATTAAATTGGCAATACTATCAGAGCCCACTAATGATTGGCCCTAAATCCGAACCGTTCTGGTGTTTGGCCAGGGCTTTGCAAGAGACTTTTTCTGCATACTGGTCTGTACGTAGCCTTCTGTTGTTCGGATAGGCACGGGGCAACTACTTTTCAAACCACTGTCTCGTTTATCTCCTCTTCCATATGTTCCAGATCTTGTACTGAGGCCATTGTTTTTGGTCTGGTAGTGAAATGTATTATAATTTTGTTGTAAAATATCTCTCTTTCAGGGGCGTATCACTTTCTTGTGCTTCCTGTGTTTTTTCTCGCCAGTCCTTGCTCGCAATGGCGACTGCTTTGTCGTGGAGCCTTATTGCAGTAACCATTTTGGTTATTTGGACAGTCTCTGATCCGTTTCGACCTCTTCCACCTGGTACGTAGATGTCTCTATGCCTACGCTATGTGACTTTGTTCCCTCTATGCTCACGTACTGATAGAAACTGGTTGGGATCTGAAGCATCGGGGTGTAGTTGTGTGATCTTCTTGCTTACCGAAAAAGTTTTTGTTTTGTCATCCTTTGTGTAGAACCGTAGTGAGGAGAACTCTCTCTGGTCCGCATAAACAATATGCACTTGAAATATTGAATAGCTCCGCAAGCCAAAGTCGGCTGCTGCCCACTCTACAGATGTCTTACATTTGGCACTGTCCTCCACTATCTGTTGTATTGACCAGCTGCTTTGCCAGTTTTTGTGCGGACATACCAACAAACGAATATCTCGCAATTGTCGAGGTTGGTTAAACAAACATTGGTCGAGTTTTTCGGCTAGGTTGTCCCATTGTCTGCGAGGTGGTTGTACTAAAATCAGCTTTTCCCCAGAAATGTACTCTTGAGCTATTTCTAGCCTTCGTTCTGTCCAGTATCTGGACAAGGCTAACCATGATTGGCATGGGCAGATAGTTAACTCAAGTCGTGTAAATCCCCTTGCCTGCACGTCTGCTGTCGGAACATTTTCCGTAGGTGTTTGTTGGGGTAGTTGAAGGTTCAGTTAAGGGATAATAAGGGAAGGCTATTGGGCAACCATGACCTTCCTGTTTGTGTTGTTCTTGATTTTACAAGATGTCAATAAAAGAAAGTATCCTTGGACTTTAACATAAAAAGGACGGATCTAGACGGAACCTTTCTGAATATGTAAAACAAAGCATATGTTGATGTGCTACACACAACCATGCCTCACTGAGGACCCTCATTACCATTTGGGCAGAAGAAAGAGGGTCATTGTATATCCAATGCCAGTGATGGTCCGAGTTTTGCGTATGGGGTTATAAACCAGTCTGAGAGGAGGGCGGCCATTCTAGGTGTAACTATTGTTGTAAATCGTACCCAAAAGAGAAGTTATTATGTAAACAATCCAAGGAACAAGCGTACATGTACCCAATTAAACTCTCAAGTTCCAGAACACGCGGTGATGCTTTCTATGCAACTAAGTTAGTAGTTTCACTGCTAATTGAACTTGTACTTGTCATGAAGACACCAACCGCACCTAGTATCTACCCAGGGCTGCCGCAACCAATTAGAATCGATTGAATGAGATCAGCCTTAACGTGCCTATCGCACGAAAAATCATGTCATTTTTTTAGCCAGATAACGGAAATATAACCCAAAAGTACCTATTCTGTCTATGTGTCAATTTTCTAAGTGCGCGCATTCTGATCGAAATTCGACTTTAAAGATGAATTTGGCTTATCGAGCCGACAAGCTCATGAATAATTCATCGCCTCCGCATGACGTTTTTGTTGCGAGGCGCAATCTGCACTACGATTAGCGAGAAATGGCTGCTGGAAATTTCGTAATTTCATCACTTCAGGAGAGCGACGAAGAGACGTGGTATGGCACAGGTCATTCGCAAACTATCCTGCCCAGGACATAGGGCGGCTACAGAACAATGCTTGGTAAGCTATGTCTGATCGTACTTGTTCACCAGTTCATCGTATATGTGTTGGCGTGTAACGAAGTTAATCCATAAATTTCACTAACAAAATATGTTACCTCTTTTCCTAACAGTATACAACAGAGCTTTGCAGCAAATAATTCTTTCATATTAGACAGCAGATATGAGATACCACGAAGTTTTTATCAAATCAAGTGGTCGCAAGGTTTCATGTTTACAAAGTTGTACCATGTAAATGTAAATGCTCCTCCACACCAATTGCAAACAAACTAATTTCGGACTGTTGTTAATAAATAGAGATCCTCTTTTATTTAAAGTAGGCCTTATCAAAGGCTGATTACAATATTTTTAAAAGTTGATGTCGATTGATTCTGAGGTAGAATATATATAGGAGAGCAAGTACCACAGCTGTTTTCTCATAGGATTGTCCGTTAGTCCATAAATTAATGTATAACTGGACTTTAGGAGGTGAAGATTATGGTATTATATTATCATCATGGTCAGTGTTACATCAGAGTTTCTATGAATGCAGAGGGTAAAACATATTTGCCATACAATATGTCATCCTTTATTACATACATTAATATTCCCATCATTACATCATGTTACAGGTGTTAGTGTTGTTAGTGTAGCTACTGTCAACCAATGACAGAGGTGGAAGAATATGTGTGCTGTGTGGAAATTCCTTGAGTCATGACCTCAATAGAGAACAGCCCCATTCCCATTGGGAACTTTACTTTTTCAATACTAATGCAACAAGAAAGTCATCGAGTCTCACCCTCTGCTTCTCTCTCTTGATAAAGGCAGGTCTGCTTTTCTTGGGCTGGGGTGAGAGGGGTTCACTTGCCTCACCATCCTTTCTTGCTTGCTTGACAGCAGTCGCCTTCGCAAAAAGAGTAGGCACAGCAGCTTCCTTCAAAACCCGCTTACTTCGTGGTATCGAACCAAGCTCTTTTCTGAGTTTCGGTGCCTCCTCAAAACATTCCACGGTGAAATGAACCGAGCCCGGTCATTTGTCTCGCGATCGTAGTACGTGGCCAATCCATTGTTTTTTTAAATCGTCCTTACGAGGAAACCTGAACAAGCTCACGCCGTCCCGACTGGTTCGCGAGCAGCCCCCAACACAGCAACCATTAACCATCGCGTTCAGGCGGTCACAAGATGGCTAAACACGATCCAAAATCCCAAAAACGCGAGACGAACTCCAACAATGTAAACAACGGGGAACTCCGTGCGTCTCTGAGAACGGCCTCCCTTACCTGACGTCACACGCATGGTTGACCTAGATAATGGCTGCCGCAGTTTTTCGTCGGGCGCGCTAATTTGAACTGATATTTTATCAAATTTTGACCTTAACTGATCAGATGTGACGGTTATTGGACTGGTTTGAGTTTATTGATCACATTATGAATTGATTTCAGCGAAGTACCTATAACCGTGTGATAGGCACTTTAAGAAACAATACCTCGAGAAATTTTGTGCTGTGTACAAGAAATATAGGCGTTCAGGCAATTCAGTGTATGCAGTATGCTTTAGTTATTGTTGGTACGTGTTTTGGCGCAGGTGGCGTAGGTGGCGTAGGTGTAATGCGTTCAGTAGTTGCCATTCTTATTGCCACTATGGTGGGTGTTACCGGGGCCGCTTGTGGGCTACTGGACAATGGAAAATTTATCAATCAACAAAAGTAAAAAAAAACATGATCAGATCCGCGTTCTGGCGCAGAGCTAATTGGATACGATTGCTGATAGTGTATCGACACTCTAATATAGTCTGACTCTGAAAACACCCCAAAAAACCGCTTTATCAGGGGACAATGAAATATATAGGATGATGCTAAATTGTTTTGTCAAATTGATTTGAACGATAGTTGTTTACATTCGTTGATACTCACAGCAATGTTAAGAAAGCGGCATTGACATCCATCACGGTCGTATCCTCTACTTCGTCAAGTATCTCATCGACTAGGAGATGAGACCATTTTAGTGTTTAAATCGATTGCCACGATGAAGATTATTGTTAAAAGTTAAGAATCTCTCGACTATTTTAAGAGTGGATCTATGAAAATAGTGGTACCAGTACGAATGCGGGAAAAACTAGCTGTGTGTTGTCTGACACTGTTCGTCAAAGTGTTAATCGCTTGGTGGCGCTGCTCATGCACCGCAAACGCCACAGGTAAACATTCACTGTAGTCGGCGATCGGCACATGCCAACCACATTACCGGCTGATATTCGGTGTACGCCGGCGGAGACTTAAAAAAAGTGGTGTGAATATTATAACAAAAAACATCACATGTAACACACAAAAACTGCCCTAGTACTAAGCA
Organism: Urechis unicinctus; assembly: GCA_034190875.2. NCBI lineage: Eukaryota > Metazoa > Annelida > Polychaeta > Xenopneusta > Urechidae > Urechis > Urechis unicinctus. Next base: position 14,649,142 of record CM067349.1, read on the forward strand.
GCAGATCAAATGTATTTAGTTCTCTTAAAACGACAATCGATAATTTACAACAGGAACTAGTATATACTACCTCCATTCAGGTCACACAATTATCCATGGTGCATTTAGATAAGAAGACCAATTCAACTGTCACAAAACAAGCAAGCAGGGCGCATTCATCGAGCTACAGATACGGTCAGTTAGAAAGCATCAGTGTTTGGAAACATTATATATTGTCATCCGAAATGATGTAAAATCAGTAGATTGTACTAACGCATTGTACCTAAGCAGAAATTTGTTTTATGAATCTCTAGATGCATTCACTATTGGAGCTAACACTTCGCAAGTCGCTAACTTGCGCAGTCTCCATTGGTTGGAGCAACAACATGAATCATGAGTTCTGTAACTCTGGCATGAAATGAACAGTCAATCTTTCTTTTCGTACAGGTATCGTGCAATTTTCAATTTGATCAACCACGATACCCAACGATAAGAATGTATGAGAAGGGAGCCAAACACACTGTGGCTCAGTCGGTGGTCCTTGGGTAGGCTCTCCTTCAGAAGTTCCATTAATCTGACTCAGAACAGGTTGCATTCAGAGTATTCCGCCATCACTTATTATGGAATATTTTTTGGCATCTACCTAGACACATATACTATCCGAGAGTTCACACTGGACACCGCAAAAGTCATTAAAAATGTGGCATTCAATCGAAGCCTACGACCACTTATTGACAGGGTTGGGATTGATTGATGTTTGCCAATCAAGGCTTTATTTACTTGGGTTGTACGGAATGTGATCATTGAATGAACCATCTACCCCTGACGAAATAAATTCCCTAGCAGATGAATATGAAAAACATATAATGCATGTTTTTGTACCATCAAAGAACACACAAGTAAACATATTAAGTAATGTACACAAGCAGTCAAGTTTCACGACTGCTATTACTGAATTGTTCTATCCACAAATCCCATCCCCGTTGCAGGTCACAGAACAATTTATAAATGATTAAGTCGTGAAATATATTTCATGAAATATTTACTCTGCTTTACTGGGTATGCATATATGGGAAATGACATTAGACTGTTCATTGCTCGGCAGTTGTGGGGTTTAAAAGCTCAACAGCTGACGAAACGTTTGTTAAAATCAGAAACGCTAAATTAATGTGGATGGATGAATTTTCTTAAACATGTTATCTAAATTCAACTTCAACAATACATTTGGGGTTCGGTGGTGAGAAGAAAATGGATGAGCTTGTTATGAGGAGTAGGCCTAGCGAGTTATCACTGAGCCTACTGCGACAGTAAATCATAAAACAGCAAGGATGTGTTATGAGCACAAAGGCCGAGTGTATGTGGAATACTCGACGCTGTAATCAACCCAGGACTATTTTCTATCGGGGTTTAGGCAGCTGGGCGTGTCCAAGTTATGGAGCAGTTTCCAATTGAATATTGGCACTTAACGCCTTATAGATCAAAAGAAAATAAAGTTGTCTCGATCATTATTCTCTCCCTCGTCCGCTAGCGTCGCCATGTGATGTTCGTAGCTGAAGATTATAACTTACCGCATGGACATATCCATTTACACGGAGCAGCTATATAAGATGTGTGGAGCTAGTGTTATGCAACTCTATAGGGGTGGGTGGGTTGGTGAGGTGTATAAAATAAGCCCAAAATACCGTTACGTAGTTTGGGAACGGGCCTGTATGACCAGAGAGATTACAGTTACTCCGACAGGTTATGTGATGAACAACTCGCAAAACATCAGGTGGCGCTACCATACAATAAATACAAGTAGATGGAACTGCTGATGCAACGTCATCGGGATCACCGTTTTGTGGGTTAAGCAGTCAAAATGAAGTATTATGGGTGGCCGACTCGTCAGTTGCCTGCGTATACCAATTAGAAGGCATAAAATAATATTGCAAGGCTTTGGATAAACTTTGTATAACTGTGATTTACAATTCGAAACTTAAAAAAAATGTAATACAAATCATATATCAGGAAGAACCTCAGAGTAGTTGTGATAAATTAAGTTATCACAACAGAATTATCAGTAAGCAAGAACAGAACAAGCAAATAACATAATCATTCAACATCGAGCATCATCATAGAGTATGTTACCAATAAATAGAATGCAATCGCTGAGCTTAGTGAGCAATTGTGTTGGAAAGCCAGGCATAAACCGAAACAAAATCGGCAAGACGAACATTATCAAAACGCTTAATATATTGCCATAAGTATATTGCATATTTGCAAAGCATGGCACTTGTTACCAAATACATCTTACGCTATTGTAAAGCATTGTACATAATAGTAAAGCATGGTACATTATCCTTAACTTGCAAAATATTGTGTACACTACCGTAAAGCATGGTACATAACCGTAAAACATGATACCTTTAGCTAAAGCATGGCACACTATTATCAAACGTGGTACATTGTTGTTAAGCGTTGTATATTATTGTAAACCATGGTACATTATAGTAAATCATGGTAATTTACCGTACAGCATGGCACCTTTAGTTAAAGCATGGTACACTATTGTTAAACATGGTACATTATTGTTAAGCATGGTGCATTATTATTGTAAAGCAAGTTACATTTTTGCAACATGTTGGACATTATTGCATAACAAAGTACACTAATCTAATACAAAGTACTTTATTTTTAAGCATGGTACATTACTATGAACATTTGTACATCATTGTAGAGCATGGTATCGCCAAGCATGGTAAGTTAGTATTCTTTGTGATACATTATCGTAAAGCGTGATGCGTTATGATTAATATGTAGTGCGTTTTAGGGGGGCGAAAAGATGATGGCAACGTGAATATGCTGATCACTTTTGAGGGAGCAAAAAAATAAATCAATAGCGGCCCATCCTAACATTCCTGTCTGTCGCCATCTGCCCCATTGTCCAATATAATGGAAGCATTCTTAATGCACACAGCTGAAATCTAAAACATGACATCATTGTATGCTTTTGAGTCTATCATTTATCATGTCACAATGATCTTGAAAATCGATTTATGAAGAAGGTCGAGGTGAGTAGGACAACAATTTAATTTGTCTGGCGCATATGGTCCTATCCCTCCATCATGAAACTCAAGGGCTCTGCTGGTCTCAGAACGGTGAGCGTGTTCTGCTGATGAGCGTTCAAAAATAGCCTTCCCTGCGGTATCGTATAATATTAAGCTAAAAACCGAACTTTCCTTTTTAGTGATGGTTATTGCAGCTGCTCCTCAAGTTAATATAACCTTAGATAATAATCTAAATTATGTAAAATGTATCTCATAGCCATTCATATGTAATGTGATGTGCTATGATTGCAATGCGGTCATTAATCGACGTTTGTTTCATTATCACTCTAGTGGTGTGCGCTGCAAGCAACTATCTGAATGTTCATGATCAAACACTGCTTCATCTTGGCTTGGCTGGGAGATGGTTGGGCTGGTGTGGAATCAACAGTATTCGTGAACTCAGCGCACCTTACCACTTCAGCATGTCGTCAACCCTCTGTTACAAGTTGTTTGCGTTGTTAAGCGCCGAAACTGTTGTCTATCTGATTAACCACGGAAACGGCTGCAAGTGAAGCATCGTATACCTTTGCAAGACGCTTTTGGATCTCTGAGCACTGCAGCCACCTGGTTCTGAGGTGAAGGTTATATGCCTAACGTACGTGCGTGAATTGATAATGTCGCATTGTGGAGGTGGAATACTGGAAGGAGGTTATATAATACCAAATATTTGGGATGATACACAAACAACAATGTATAGAAAGATCAGACAAACAATATGCCAACGGAAAAGTTTTTACTAGGACGGACAGGTTACTCTCTAAGACGCACGTCACATCTGACAGAAGCAAAGTAAGATGGGTGGTGGCGACATTGGCTTCATCATAACGGTATTGGGACACTATATATGTCATAGTGTTCATTTAGAGCTCACCACAAAGAGCTTATATCTAAGCTAAGAGGGCTCACTATTCCCTCTGTCTGATAAAAAAGTGAAGATGCCACCCGTGAGCCGCATGTAGCTTTGCTACAATTTGTTCTTAAAACCACGTGGAATGTTCTGATTGATTCAAAGGCGTGTTTGCCTTGGCCTACCAGAAGACTCTTTACCTTAACAGATGCCGAGACCCGAGACGTCGAATAAACAGTCCCATGTGAATAACAACACAGCTTGACAGAGTGAGCCCTCTTAGCATAACTGTTAGCTCTTTGGTGTAATCGCCAGAGAACAGGTAATACTACTGCTTTGTTAGAAATTATCTCAAGTAGTGTAAAAGTAATTCTACCAAGTGAATTGTGTTACAAATGTTCACATACCTGCTATAATATTCTGTTTATTTATGTGCGGGCCTGGTGGATCGGATTTATTGATCCCGGGGTCGGATGAACATGGGACATTAATGCAAACGGTGACCATCGAATAATTACTTCGTATCCCTATCAACGCAGTTGGTCTTTATTACAAAATCAATAGCTTATTTCCCGCAGGCAGATGAGATGATCCTTGAAAAGCAGCTGTTTCACATCTTAAGTTTATCGATTATCTATTACGTCTTGATGAAATTCATGTTTGCATATATCTTAAACATGTGAATGATCCTGTTAGATGAACGTCAGACTTCACTTCAGCCGCCCAAACCCTGCTCTGCTGCCTAGCGGCTTAACAACTATATTAAAGGTATATTTAATGGATACTTTGTCATCCCGAACGTCATATAGCGGAATTTCTAACATTATAGCCGGAAGTGGTCGACAATAGAGAAACAAAGTGGTCAGATCATTATTCTTTCTTGTTAAGAACTAGCGGAACGGTTGGGTTGTCTAACCACATCTCAACCAAATTGGATTTGTTATGATTATTTCAAAGAGAAATATCAAACGCATTCACTGTTTCAGTTAATGTCAGAGGATTATCTATTAATGCAACACTCTGTTAACCTAATGAATACATCCAGCTTTTCCAAAGATATATTTCAATGAAATTCAATACAATTTAATGAAATTCATTGTAGTTCAATTATTAAGCCGTTTCCAGTAACTGCAGCACGTAGTTTGATATGTGGAAGATAAAGTTCCTGAACAATGCTTCATCAACAGCCCACATTCGTAAGGATAATTAGTTTGTAATCGCTGATCCCGGGGTCGAATGATATGACATATCTACTTAGGATAGCTGTGGCTCGCATGCGCACCAATACGACCGTGCCACTGTGTCCCACACACTCTACAGCTGCGCTCCACCGACGCGATGGCAATACAATATATGATAAACTTGCAAGTCCAAAGTGTTTTAATTTATTTCTGGGTTCTTAAAATTTATAAAACATGAACTCAGTGAGAATCCACAGTCTCATGAATTGTCATAAATTTCATATATCAATTCATGGTATAAAATAACAATGGGACATTCATAGATACATTTGATATCGTTTCATCCGCATTCACATTTTACAATCACTACCCATCATGTTAGTTAACTGTGGGGACGATGCAATGCCGAAAGTTGCACAGCGTACAACAGACAAAGATTATGTCGAAAGAAATCTGGACCTCGGTGGTGCATTGGTTCTACCAAGATTTGAACCTCTTTCCTGAATCTACTATGCGCTCAATGTGCACCCTATTGCTGCATATCTTACTGTAGACTGAACCGGGTTCCCTGTCAGTCGGTGCTTCTTACTGAAAAAGGTTGTTATGTTTTACAGTGTTTGGGAGCTGCTCGTTCGCTAGGCACAGCGAACTGACAGTGACAGCTTTACCATAAACAGTTTTTTTCTATCCATGTGAGTGAGTGAGTGAGTGAGTGAGTGAGTGAGCGAGTGATTTAGTGATTTAGTGAGTGAGTGATGAGTGAGTGAGTGAGTGAGTGAGTGAGTGAGTGAGTGAGTGAGTGAGTGAGTTGAGTGAGTGAGTGAGTGAGTGAGTGAGTGAGTGAGTGAGTGAGTGAAGAGTGAGTAACTTGAGTGATATAGTGAGTGAGCTGGGTGAACGATCGAGCGAGCAAGTGAGTGAGTTTATGGAAATGTTTGAGTAGTGGAACATTAGGTGCAAACATGAGGGTCATGTCAAACGTTATTTAATCGTTTGTGGAAGTCTAATTTAGTTTCATCTTAGAAAACGGTCGCACGCAGGCACTGACACTCTGGTTGTGGTAGTCCTGTAAATTGCTCTTGATCATAAGGGCATCGACAGTTATCAGGGGAGAGGTTTTTACCGGGATTAGATATTGTGAAGTGTCATGTAATATGTGGTTCATCATTGTATATGTTGCTAGACACTCCGTTGAATGAGGATATAAGGTAATATTAGCTTTGGTTTATAGACTCAAATGTTAATGCGTCTATCCCCAAAGCGTACAACAAGGTTCTATTCATATTTATCTGCAAAGTTGATAGCAACAAACTATTCATCAAATTACAAGGAAGCCAGTCAACAGCACCAGATACTATTTGAATGCAAGAAACAAAACTGTCGAAAATGACGTGATAATATGCATATTGGTAACTGGTGTGTTGTTGGCTTAATGACGATATGATATAACCAGAATATTTGTAAACGATTAATACAATGTCAGCAGAGTAAGATATTTATGTTTTTATAGGTGCCAGATTATCTGCGATGGAGGGAAAAGCAATCCTCTCCATACCGTTTGTAAGGCAAATATTTGTCCTCATTATGGTTTTGGGAACAGGGGCAATCATCTACCGCGAAAGTGCAGTTTCGTTTTTAGATGCAACAAATGCAATACCAAGGTTGAGAACATGACTGGTGCCCCGTGACTCGGACAGAGAACAGATCATAATCTTCAATGTGCGATTTTATCTCTATTAGTTGATATCGAAATCGACCAATTGAATCGTTACATATTTTCACATCCCTACTATGATATTGTGTTTATTCGTATATGAGTCTGGTGGATTGGGTCATTTATTGACACCGAATAGTTGAGGTTGGATGAAAATGGGATATTACTATATTCGCTCCAAGTTTCTGAAGAATATTGATGCACGTGGATTGGGCAGATGGTGATTATCGAATATTCAATTCTCAACCATATCTACACAGTTGGTTTCTATTTCCAAATCAATAGCATTTTTCACGCGCGGGATGAGTAGTTTTCTATACATGTAGGATTGTAAGGATCGTATATGATCCTGGCAATGTAGCCGTTTCACATTAAGAAGTCTTCGTTCATCAATTATGCATTGATGAAATCGATTCCATTATTGACTTTCCTTCATGAACATCTGTTGGACAGTTTGCCTATAGACAAAATGGTATGGAAATATTTTTTTAAAATTGAATAAAGCATGGTATGTGTTTGCTTATATCCAACATGTGATCTATCCGGTGTGAGGAACGTCAGACCTTACTTAAGACCTTATTCAAATCCTGTCCCGCAACCAGCGATCGTCATATTGCGCAATTTCTATCATTATAGCCAGAAGTGGTGGACAATAACTACACAAAGTGGTAAGATAATTTTAACAACTTGTTAAAAACTAGCAGAACGGTTGGGTTGTCCAACCATATGTCAGCTGTGTTGGATTTGATATAATTACTTCTTTTGGCGCATTATGTTGAATCATAGGGATAGTGCCATGTACAATCGCTATCAAGTATTATTATGACGTTCTGACCCCGTGATGCGGATCCCACCCTCCGATTGGCTGTTGCCACTAATGAAGAATAATTCTGAAGTTGTTGGTGTTCATTTAATGATGACGTCTGCGATAAATGACACAATACTTTGGTAATGCTGCAGCCGCGAATTCCTTTGATTGAATGTGTCGTATACGTATTTGTTCAATAAGGACATTTGGTTTTCAGGGGCCATCCCTTCCTTATATGCTATTTCTGATGAAACATACTTGCTTCTTATGAATTTGCGATTTTTACGAGTCAGCTGAAATATGACAAGGGTGCATCGCTGATGTGTATTTGACAATTGCTGTCGTTACAATGAATTCAATTGGACTAATTTATTTTGAGTATTTGATCATATGATTTGGAAAAGTGTCGTCAAATTATTATCAATTACTTCAATCAGTTTATGGTATAAAATAACAACGCTATAAGACCTTTCAATGAGATTCATATAATGACACACCTTGAATGGGACATTCATAGATACATTTGATATCGTTTCATCCGCATTCACATCTTACAATCACTACCCATCATGTTAGTTAACTGTGGGGACGATACAATGCAGAAAGTTGCACAGCGTACAACAGACAAAGATTATGTCGAAAGAAATCTGGACCTCGGTGGTGCATTGGTTCCCCCAAGATTTCAAACATCTTTCATGAACTTACTATGCGCTTAATATACACCCTATTGCTGCATATTTAACTGTAGACTTCATCGCTCTCCCTTTTCAATCGGTTCTTCTTACCGAAAAAGGTTGGTATGTTTCACAGCGTTGGGTAGCTGCTCGTCCGCTAAGCACAGCGACTTGACAATGACAGCTTTACCATAAGCAATTTCTTTCTATCTATTTCACATCACCGCGTGACGTATTGCAGACTGCGGGAATTCATCGTCGCAGTGGAACAAAATGGAAACGAACATTTGTGTTTACACGTTAACCGTAAAATATGTGCATCAAGACGATAACTTCCGGTCGAGCTTGGGACCGCACTGCTTTGTGCTTCCACCTCTTTGTGCTTCCCTTTGAACCGGTTCGAATGGGCACTTACCCTCAAGTTAAAACACGTTATTACAATACACGTTGAAGTGGTCACATGGATTTCCCATCAATAACATTGGCATAAATCCATACTGGTGGGAATGTTTTCTTCAAGCACGCATTCAAACCATGTTTCTCACTTCCAGAGAGTAATATGACATTCATATTAGGGATCAGATATTGTGATGTGTCATGTTATATGGGGTTCATTATTATATATGTTGCTAGACACTCAGTTGAATGAGTTTATAGACTCGAATGTCAATGCGTCAATCCCCAAAGCATACACAAAGAAACACATGGTTCTATTCATATTTATCTGCAAAGTTGATAGCAACAAACTATTCATCAAATTACAAGATAGCCAATCAACAGCACCAGATACTAATGCAAGAAACAAAACTGTCGAAAATGGCATAATAATATGCATATGTTGATGTGTTGTTGGCTTAATGACGATATGATATAACCAGAATCTTTGTAAACGATTAATACAATGTCAGCAGTGTAAAATATTTATGTTTTTATAGGTGCCAGATTATCTGCGATGGAGGGAAAAGCAATCCTCTCGAAACCGTTTGCAAGGCAAATATTCATCCTTATTGTTGTTATGGGAATAGGGGCAATCATATACCGCGAAAGTGCAGCTTCTTTTGTAGATGCAACAAACACAATTGCGAGGCAACCGCAATTCCGACAAACAGTCGAGGTGACGTATTCTCTGTTTTAAAAAAAAACCTTATTAGAGTTCAATACAGTTTAAATATTGAGACATTACGTTGTGGTTCAATTAGCTTAAAAGCTGAGAGAACAATGCACATTTGTTTCTTTCTAGAATACGACAACATCACCGTTTTTGATGGACAGCGCGCAAATAACTCTGATGCAAATGCCCATTGCCAAAATAACGGATTTGCCGAGAGAATTCTACCTTAGTCATAACACAAATTCGACAAAGACACTCTAGGAATTGCGAAAGCGAGCAGCACATCAGTGTCCAGGGCAATCATACTTAAGTAAATGCTTACAGTTTTTAGGAACAATATGCACATTGATAATCCATTTTATATTGTCATCGTTATATATATATTATGTTATGATAGTATCATTTTCGTAACAATTCATACTCAACGATGCTACTTTATCTCAGCATAAGTGGGACCATCGAACTGTATTATAGGTGATGATATTAGAAGATGTGGATGTTAACAAGAAAAGTCCCATGTTGTCTTGTTCATATTTAACCTTTCTTCATCTCAACTATTGCCTATTCGTTGACATTCACCTATCATCAAAAAACGCTATATCATTACAGCTACGTCCACACGATGCAAGCAAGATGCCCAGAAGAAAAGCGATTTGGCCATGCAACAGATGGGGGGTGGAATGTTTGTGTATCCTCGCCATTTGCTTTAGAGAACCCGTGCATTGTCTATTCGTTCGGGTAAAAAAAGCATTATCCTCCATAGGAATTCTTATATATGTTAATCCTCCTTCTCTACGAAGTACAGTCAAAGTAGCTATAATCAGGCTCTCTGGGCGGGCTATTACATATATCGATCATTGCTCTGTGGCTTTGATGCATGCTTTGTTTTATGTTCTAGAATCGCCAGGGACTGGAGTTTTGATGACGCTATTTCAAAATTTTGTCAGGTGTACTCTTTTGATCCAACGTAAGAATATATACCGACGTCCAAATACTCCTGTAAATTTAGAAACATTTTCCTTGCATAGCATGTGGCTTGATATGCATTCGCTTGATCTTAAACTTCTGCTGTGTTATGCCATCGATGTTAAAATAACCACACCTGGTTTGCTTGTTCTTCTGTGGTGTTAAGTATACATACACCTGAACATCACAGATCGGAAGAGATCTGGTTCTTTCCGATCGGTCTTAATGGTCGTCAGAGTGGTTCAATGAAAACCTTCAAACAAGTACTTCAATTTCTCAACCACACCAGTGTATGTATTTGTCATCATACGTGATCAAAGTCTGACTACACCGAGGTGCCATGATATATATATGATTTGATGAACATTCTTGATTACCGTCCAGGTGAATATTGATGTGCTGAAAATCGACATTGAACACTGTGAGTGGGATTCACTTAATACAGCGCTAGAAGATGGATCGTTGGTTAATGTGAAACAACTGGTAATGGAAATACACCTGAAAGACTTGCATCAAGCTTCTTATTACAGGAGTATTTTACACAGCCTCTATATAGCAAGGTTCCGTTTGTGGAAAACTCATGATAATCCTCGTTGCTATAAATGCTTTGAATTATACTTCATCAATGTAAACTATATGATTGGATAGAATATGCATTCTTCTCCCAATGACTCATTACTCCCTGTCTTGCCAATAGTGATCGACCCAGCTATATTATGTGGGTTATGCTCTTCGTTAATATGTACGAATAAACATTCGATTTATTCAGGTACACATATTTATTGTCTATAAAAGTAACCGAACACAGTTATGTACACACACACACACACACACACACACACACACACACACACACACACATATATATATATATATATATATATATATATATATATATATATATAGATATATATATATATATATATATATATATATATATATATATATATATACATATATATATATATATATATCAATATATATATATATATATATATATATATATATATATATATATATATATCTATATATATATGTATATATATGTATTATATATATATATATATATTTATATATATATATATATGTATATATAAATCTATATGTATATATATATATAGATATATGTATATATACATATATATATATAGCTTTATATATATATATGCACATATATACATATAAATATATACATGTATATATATATGCATATATATATATATGTATAAATATTTATATATGTGTGTATATATATATTTATATATATATATATATAATATATATATATATATATATATATATACATATCTATGTATGTATAAATATATATATATATATATATATATATATATATATATATATATATATATATATATATATATATATATATATATATATATATATATATATATCTATATATATATATATATATATATATATATGCATTTGTATGTAAATAGTAGGAAATCCAGCCTTAAGGAGACATGCTAGAAAAACCGGCCCCTTTGAGGGACATTCGTTTCATTTTTTCTGTTTCTGAAGCCTGTTTTTTTTATAGTTGTTGTATTCACTTTCTCATCACTAGAAGCAAAAAATCTACAAATATATATTGCAGAGATGAAAAAATTACCCCCTAACGCTATCCTCCGAATTGATCTCGACAGCGTAAAATTCCATCCTTTGAGGGAACAATCGTTATTTCTGCTTATTTGGTTCTAATCTGAAACTTTATTCGTGGAAAATCTTTTACTATTTCCGTCGAGCACGCGATGAGCGACGTAAGGTTGGCTTGCTTGATTGGTTGCAATAAGCAACATTTAGTAGCCAATATATTTGCCCCTGAAACTACAACGATATCTATCGAATAAATTGTCGTTTGATCCTTTGACAAAATAGGGAGCTTACTCACCTTTTTATCTACCCAAGAGAAATATAATCTGGGCGAAACACCTGCGGTTTCGTGTTTGGTTATGAGCCGGTAAAATTCTAGAAATGTTTGATTCAAATGGCAATAACGTGATTAAAAGTTATACTTGGAATTTGTCAAGCCGCGGCATATATCAGAACACGAACAACTTTTACAGTATCATAGTGTGTGTGAACGTGTGTGCACTTCCATGACATTAAATTATTTGCCTTTCTCACAATTAGGGGTAAGGTGTTGGACAAAATAAACAACTCATTCGAATTTCTAATAAATGCATCGTTCCGCGAGCGGCTGTGGTATTACAAATAATTTTCCGGATTCTGTCATAACGCTTCCTATAGGCCATGAAAATAGTGCTGTAAATGTGGTATCTTTGAATCAAGCTGTATATCTTGTTTGTATTTATAATTGAATCCAGCATGGATTTTGTAATTTTTCTATCTTTACATATCTCGCTCACGAAACTAAAGAGTCTGTACTATCCCTAAAACTTGTACTTATCATTGTGCATGCCTGCTTGAAAATGGCATACTGGTATCACATTTTATAACAGTCATGGTGGCATTGCTTATTGTTTGTACGTTATGATAGCCAATAACTAGAACATTCAGTGGATAACGTGAAAAAGAGTCACATTATTACATCAGATACTAGTAAGATTATCGTATAAAAATTGCAAATATGATGATCGCAAGAAATGAATATTTATCACATGTTGATGTCATTAATTGGGACGAATATTGTTGGGAATCGCCGAATACTATGTGCGATAAATGATTGTTAAATACAGGCATAACATCGAGGAAATTATGTTAACGAATATCCAAATACATATAAGCACAAGGAAGGTCATTGAATAAAGGAATTATAATCGAACTTTGTTGAATAGAATCAGGAGTTTTGTTGTAACCCCTTGACCCTCCTCAGTCACTGAGGCTCCTTTGCGTGTTATGTGAGCCTCTGCAATCTTGACAAATTTCATTTTCGTTCTTTTTTATTCTTTTGCATCCTCTTCATGCTGAGAGACAGTTGAACCATAATCATGACCTTCTACTGAGGCTGCTAAACCCTCATCGGACCAAATATTTATCCTTTGTTAGTTATTCTTAGGCTTTTGGATCCCATCTTTTAAATTATTTGAAGTTTCTCGACTTTTATAACAATAAATATCAATTATATGTCCAATGTGGCGTATATATAGCTACTGGATTCAATCCGTGAGTTTTTGACGCCCTTTTTACAATCAATGACATAATTTTTGTGTATTCTTCAGCGGCTCTTGGACCAGATATATTATGAGAGGCTCATTTGGTGAGATCCTTGACTTTCGCCGAAGATGCAATGTATTAATGATTAGTTATGTTGGGGTACATAATCGAAAAGAACACAAATTATGTAGTTCAACCATCAATATTGTACAATGCTACAATGAGCTAAATCGATCAACTCTGATGCAACGACATTGCAAATGTCTGCTATAGAGCAATTATATTTTCATGCAATTGTTATGTTTGCGTTGTCGAATGTATTATGATCAGAACTGTTTTGATTGTTGATGACACGGTCTGACAAGTGGCAGTCATAGCTACCCAATTAAATTGCAAACTGTTCATTGTAAGGAGATTTTAAACATTGAGAATTAAGGCCTGAACTCCAACAATGCTTGTGTCGTACTTGTAGACAATAGACATTGCTGGAACAATCATCCGATTGATTGATTGTTAAACATGTTTGTGAATTGTGGTTAGTATTTATAAACTTTAACACCATATAACGAAACAGAATCGCTTCGCCCCATCGGCAACGATGGTATTCCTTTCATCATACAGAGGTTCAATGAATATTGGGAAGGAAGTATAGTTTTGTCTTCAAACACAAGACCACCATTCAACTTGTCGATGATTTAATGAGGTCAACACACATTACAGTTCGAACAATAATATACTAGATGCGCTCGATTGGTCTCCTCTGGTGTACACCGAATATCAGCCGGTAATTTGGATGACATGTGCCGTTCGCTGGCAACGGCGAATGTTTACCTGTGGCATTTACTGCGCATGAGCAGCGCCACCAAGCGATTAACACAATAGTGTCAGACGACACTGACAGCTAGTTTTTACTCAACTCGTACTGCTACCACTATTTTCATAGCTCCACTCTTAAAATAGTCGAGCGATTCCTAACTTGAAAGAGCAGTGCTCGTCATGGCAAGCGGTTTTAATACTAAAATTGTCATCAGTTTCCTAGTCGACGATATACATGACGAGGCAGAGGATACGACCGTGACGGATGTTAATGCCGCTTGGTTAACATGGCTGTGAGTATCAACGAATGTGAACAAATATCGTTCAAGTCAATTTTACTAAATAATTAACTTACCATCATCTTATATATTTAATTTTCTTATGCTAACCGGCAACATTAGAAATTTTGTCACTGATGTGGGGGTAGGGACCCTGTTAAGCTGGACAAAAAATGTTCTGGAGATTTATTGGGAGCTAGGACAAAGTGGTCAGCATATCTCAACTGTTCAATGTTGCTGAATAAGCATTTGTTAAAGACATAGACAGCATTTGTTTAAGTCGTAGACAAGTATGTGAGATCATCATGGGCCATCTGATGCGTTGACACATCCGTTGGCCCTCTAATGAAGAACTTCCCATCATCGCCTCCACAATAAACGATATAGGTGGCCATTTTCTCCCAGGTGTTATGGGATTTTCAGAGGGTCACACAATATAACTGTAACCCCAAGGAACCATCCTGATGCCAACTATAACAGAAAGATATTATTCCTCTCTGCCATGCTGCAAGGCGCTTGCAGAGAGAACCGCACTACAACGATTGTCCACGGGTGGGACAATATTTTATCAACATTGACAACATAAACTAATCAACAGCTTTTTCCCAAATTAGCTTAAGCTCTCATTCACTATACATAGAGGCACAGAGGGCCACGGTACCAAGGCAGTAGTAAAGAAAGTAACGGTTTACACAAATTATGCTTGATACAGGATCAAAATTTATGGCTACCTCTGAAAGACGGGTCGGGTCCAACCCTCAACGAGCCCGACCCTCCCTTGTTAGTTTACTGGTTAATTAACGTGACCTTAGGCCAAGGTATCTACGCCGTTCACGGCTATCCACCGTTTGGAATCAAATGGGGAGAGTGACACCTTGTTAAGTGTAACATCTGGAACCCAAATTGTACAAGCTAGTGGCCTGCATCTCACACTCGCTAACAAGCTCCTCTATGTGTTCCACTCGCTCCATAAGGTCATCGTTCATGGAATCCAGATCTTCGACAATATCCTTCAGTTCCACAAGGTTATCGTTTTTAGTCTCAAAATCACTGACGACTCCATCAGCTCGATCTCTAAATCTATTGTCTCTTCTCTGAGATAATCTATATCTAACTTCAACTCTTTTACACAAGCTCAGCAATACGCTCTGTGGTGATCATGTTCTATACCTAACACCCTCGTTTATTTAACAGTCCAAAAGGCTTGGTATATACAGCACGTTAAAGCCCGCGCAATGAAATCACTCTGTGTGTTGAGATGGGTCCATATCATTCACAGTCCACTGGGTGGTGTAGACGCAGGAGCACATAATACTTCTAATACCTCGTCTTTCCCTCGTTGGATCAGTGCGTTTGTTTCATCGATTGACACAGTCTGGTATGCTTTTACAGATCCCCCTTCATTTGGTTATGTTTTGTGACTTCAGCCAAGACGAGTTCGAACCCATGATCCTAGATCTTACCGTGTTGAAGTGCTGTCGATACGCTGTCAGCAAAGATATTCAATTTGCTCTGCGCCAGAACGCGGATCTGATCATGTTTTTTTACTTTTGCTGACTTATAGTCCACTGGCCCACAAGCGGCCCCAGTAACACCAAACACAGTGGCAATAGGAATAGTAACTACTGTACGCATTATTCCTACGCCACCTGCGCCAAGACACGCACCAACAGCAACTAAAGCAGTACTGTAATCACTGAGTTAGCTGCACACCTATATTTCTTGTACACAGCACATATTTCTCTATCTCTTTCTCGAGGTATTGTTTCTTTAGACTGATTTCATTCAACCGATTCTCAGTGGTGGGGGCAGTCCAGGATAAATACCAGGTGCGGTTGGTGTCTTCATAACTATATGGTTAAAGTACAAGTTCAATTAGCAATGAAACTACTGACTTAGTTGCCTATAAAGCATCCCCGCGTGTTATGGAACTGATTTGGTCATCAATAGCAAACTTGAGAGTTGTGTCAAATAATCGGGTACATGTCCGCTCGCTCTTTGGCTTTGTTCCATAATTGCTCTTTTGGATACAATTAACATCATTAGTAACATCTAGTAGGGCAGGCCATCCACTCAAACAGGTTGATAACCCCATATGCAAAACTCGGCCCATCGCTGGCATAGGATATCCATGATCAACACCATTGACCCTATCACTAAATGACCACTCGTGCAATCCATTAACCGATCAAATTTTCTGATTAATTCGAGGGCGTGTTACTTTAAATGATCATCAATCATGGTTCATAATCAGTCACAAGGTGCATTTGGGTAACAGTCCTTCAT
This sequence comes from Urechis unicinctus, assembly GCA_034190875.2. Classification (NCBI taxonomy): domain Eukaryota; kingdom Metazoa; phylum Annelida; class Polychaeta; order Xenopneusta; family Urechidae; genus Urechis; species Urechis unicinctus. The sequence goes on from CM067349.1 coordinate 14,666,023, forward strand.
TCGGGATCATTTGTTATTGTGGTACTGACATACAACAGGCTGTCACTCAATTAAAGAAGGCCCGTAGAAACAATATCCCTCTCATCTGCACGGAAAACACTTGGGGGACATGACATGGTGAGAATACAAGTGCGTCAACAAGTTTGAGCTGATAGTACATGTTTCGTATCGTGAAGTGTCGTTGAGAGATGCACACGATACGCATTTGCGATGTGAAAGAAAGACGAGAACTCTAGGCGTAGGTTTGAGAAGAATCTTGAACTTTTTTCACCTTGTGCCAGGTCACGATCCCTTATTTATCGAACGATGAGGCGGCTCAGTGTATGTATGGCAAGCTGTGGTAATCCTAACATTTGATATAGTTTGTTAGTCGTCTTAATTGCCGTAAGAAGACATATTATTGCCGCTTGCGGCAATCTAGTTTACATTAGGGGGTCTGCCTCGTGTGTGATTTTATGTGGTAAAAGGAAGAAAAGCCAAGTTTGACATACAAGGTACTTGATACATGGCCAATTTAAGCCGAAAGTCATTTCAAAGTAACACTTTATAAGGTTTACTGAGAAACTCACCATATACCAAACCCAAATATCACAATGAAACTGGTCAAAAGAGAGAGCAAGAAAGCATACAAACGAGCGCATAAGTGACTAAGAGGGTTATTGAGTGAGTGCTTGAGTAAATTTTAGACTTGGTGAGTGAGTGAATGGGTGACTAAGTAATTGGATAAGTTAGAATGTGAATGTACGAATGATTGATCGCGAGAGTGAGCGATCGGTGATATTGAGTCATTTGTTGAGCCAGTGATCGAGTGAATGGGGACTTCTATTAGTGGGTCATTTGTTGAGAGTGTGGTTTGGGTGAATGGGGGCTTTCTTGTGTTAGTGGATCATTTGTTGAGAGTCTGTAGTCGAGTGAATGGGAACCTTCCTGAGTTAGTTAGTCATTTATTGAGAGAGTGGGTGAGTGATTGAGTGAGTGAGTGAGTGAGTGAGTGAGTGAGTGAGTGAGTGAGTGAGTGAGTGAGTGAGTGAGTGAGTGAGTGAGTGAGTGAGTGAGTGAGTGAGTGAGTGAGTGAGTGAGTGAGTGAGTGAGTGAGTGAGTGAGTGATTGGGGGTTTTCCTGAATTAGTCTGTCGTTTGGTGAGTGAGTAATTGAGCGATTGGGGGCTTGTGTGTGTTGTTGAATGCGTGATTCATTCATAGAAAGAAATGATTGAGGGAGCATAGGAGTCATTTTGTTTTTAAAAAAAATTACAAAGTGAGTGATTAAGTGAATGACTAGTGATCGATTGAGTAAGTAAATGAACGATATGATAGGAGATTAACCGGTTAAGTAGGAGATTGAATGAGTTAATAAGAAAGATCATGATTGAATGAGTATACGAGTCAGCCAGTCAGCGGGTAATCAGTCAGCCAGTCAGCGGGTAATCAGTCGGTAGGTGATTGAGTCAGCAAGCCTGTCAGTGGGTACTAAATCCATTGGATATTAAGTTAGGTGGATTGTTCGGCACACATGCACCGTAGGCTTCATCCAAACATTGGGCAAAGAAGTCAGGCATGGGGTACGTATACATATCGAATAAACGCTAAACGCTGAATTAATGTGGGTGGATGAATTTTCTGAAACATATGTTCTAAACCTACTGTAATGATGAATAGGGGGGTAAAGGGTGGGAAGAAAGAGGAGGAGCCTGTGGGGAAGAGTAGGCCTAGCGAGTTATCACAGAGCCTGCTTCAATAGCAAATCATAAAACAGCAGGATGTGTTATCAGTCAGTATTATAAATAATTCAATTTATCATTCAACATGGTCATAACAGTTTGTCTCATGATCGTGGTAACAAGGAATCTATCCCAAATATTCCGGCTACAAAACACTGCTTCATTATTACTGCGGCATAAAGTGAATTGCGAAAACTGCATTGTCGACTTGGTCGTTGGGGCTGTATGTCGACGAGTCATTGTGGCAGGGTTCAAATCAATCTTGTAACGACGACAATGTATTCGTTGCAAGAGGAACACACATCGTGTACTTTATGATTTCCATAAATCTGCCTCATAACAGGTAGCCTTTTAACTCCATCAACACCTACTACGAGAGTCTCTCGGCATACATTAATACACAGAAACCACCAACGCCGAGTGAATGAGGAATACTCGACGCTGTAATCAATCAAAGCACAGGAACATTTTTTATCAGCGTTTAGGCGTATGGGCGGGTCCAAGTTATGGAGCATTTTTCAACTTTCGATTTTCATTTCGAGATAAATTAATATAACCGCAATAAATGATCAATCGTTTAGGATCTTGACCCGTGAATTAAACCCTTATCTCCTTGTAGCTTAGAATGACCTCTAGCAGTGATAATAACTTCTGAATCGATACGGGGATGCCGCCTTTCTGACCCAATATATACTTGCATAGGTCATTCACCCATGTGGTGTTATACGATATTATCAAGTCCTCTTTACTGACACTTAACACCTTTGTATCTACCTTATAGATCAAAAGAAAATAGAATTGTCTCGATCATTATTCTCTCCCTCGTCCACTAGTGTCGCCATGTTATGTTCGTACCTGAATGGACATATCCGTTTACACGGAGCAGATCTATTCCTGTTTTATGCTGTAGCAACAGTTTAGGGCAACTCACAAATTATGCAACGATAGTGGATGTGCGCTAGCAGCATGGTGCGTCATAAGATGTGTGGAGTTAGTGTTATGCAACTCTTTGGGGGTTAGTGGGTTGGGGAGGTGTATAAAATAAGCCAAAAAAAACGTTATGTAGTTTGGGAACGGGCCTGTATGACCAGAGAGATTACAGTTACTCCGACAGGTTATGCGAGGAACAACTTGCCAAACATCAGGTGGCGCTACCATAGAAATAAATACAAGTAGATGGGACTGCTGATGCAACGTCATCGGGATCACCGTTTTGTGGCTTATGCAGTCGAAATTAAGCATTATGGGAGGTCTACTCGACAGTTGCCCGCGTATGTGGTTGCCAATCAGAAGACATGGCTGATCAACAAATTCGAAACTTAAATGACAATACATCTTGAAAACAAATGTAATACAAATCTTCCATCAGGAAGTACCTCAGGAGTTGTTTTGATAGATTGAATTATAACGACAGAATTATCTGTGAGCAAGAACAGAACAAGTAAATAACATAATCATTCAACATCGAGCATCATCAGAGAGTATGTTACCAATAAATAGGGTGCATTCGCTGAGCTTAGTAATAGTGTTGGAAAGCCAGGCATAAACCGAAGCAAAATCTGCGAGACGAACTATCACTATCAAAACACCTAATATATTGCCATAAGTTTGTGCATAATTGCAGAGCATGGTACATTATAATGAACTTACTGCCATATGCATCGTACGCTATTGTAAAGCATGGTACATTATTGTAGAGCATTGTACATAATCAATGACTTGCAAAATATTGTGATTTATCGTAAAGCTTGGTACATTATCGTAAATCATGGTACCTTTAGTTAAAGCATGATACTCTATCGTTAAACATGGTACATTATTGTAAAGCATGGTGCATTATTGTAAAGCATGCTACATTATTGCAAAGTACTGTGCATTATTGCATACCAAAGTACACTATTCTAATACAAAACACTTTATTGTTAAGCATGGTACATTATTGCGAACATTGGTACATTATCGTAAAGCATGGTATCGCCAAGCATGGAACCTGATTGAAAAATTTTCCATTCTCGTTAAGCGTGATACATTATGATGGAACATGATGTATTATTATAAAGCATGGTAGGTTAATGTTCTTTGTGATACATTATCGTAAAGCGTGGTGCGTTATGATTCATTGTGATACATTATCGTTAATCATGGTACGTTATCATTAATTTTGATACATTATCGTAAAGCATTTTACTCAGTCATTAGACATGGCGCATCGTTACTGGGCAATGCCAATAATGCACCTTAATATTTGCAATCTCCTAATTCCGGCACGAACTTGTAGCGCAATAATATCTCTATGATCTAAGGACAAAGTGGGGCTGTTCGAATTTGTTCAGCATCCCGTCCAGTGACAAACTTGCTGTTGAGGATTCTTACTTTGATCTGAGGACAGCTCCATTACTACTCTCGCCTGAAATGAATTGTTAATATCAGGTTTTTAACAACAACGTTACCATGTCGCGTTAGTTCAAACCAAGTTTCCAACGATGATAATGTGTGCGTCGCCAGTGCAACATACTGTCGTCTTGTCGGGGAGCTTGCACCTGCCCTGTTGCAATGTTTCCATGAATCTGCCTCAGAACAGGGAGTGCTGTTTAAACTTGCTGTGGGAGATATATAACGAAAGCAACGCACCTATAAGCAATGCGAGACAAAACAGGTTCCAAAGGTGCTATTATATTTCACACACTGACAAAACACACTGACATCCCTAATCGATTTACACTCCTAAAGGTGATTAACTGTTTAAAACATTGAATGGCATTGAGTGGGTGGAAGGGTGAGTACAAGACTGAAGAAGTTCTGATAAGACGCAGTATGATAAGAAATCGCAATAGGTTTCATTTGCATACCTCTACGTCAAACATGACAATCTCTCTCCTGCTTTCGAGAGGTATGGTGCGCGAGTAATTGATAGCTCCTTTTTCTAGATCACACCCCTAAACAATGTAAAAGTGTCGTAAGCCGAGCTGTCCAAAAGGGTGCGTTTTAGGGGGGCGTGAAGGTGATGGCAACGTGAATATGCTGACCACTTTTGAGGGAACAAGAAAATAAATTAACAGCGGCCCATCCTAACATTCCTGTCTGTCGTCATCTGCCCCATTGTCCAATCTAATGGAAGCATTCTTAATGCACACAGCTGAAATCTAAAACATGACATCATTGTATGTTTTTGAGTCTATCATTTATCGGGTCACAATGATCTAGAAAAATCGATGTATGAAGAAGGTCGAGGTGAGTCGGACAACAATTTAATTTGTCTGGCGCATATGGTCCTATCCCTTCATCATGAAACTCAAGGGCTCTGCTGGTCTCAGGACGGTTAGTGTGCTCTGCTGGTGAGCGTTAAAAATAGCCTTCCCTGCGGTATCGTATAATATTAAGCTAAAACCGAACGTTCCTTTTTAGTGATGGTTATTGCAGCTGCTCCTCAAGTTAATACAAGCTTGTAAGAAGCGATTGAATTTCTCCGCTACGTCATCTTTGGGGGAGAATAAATAAGAAGAATTCAACTCATTCAATGTATCAATAACTAGCATGTCACCGGATAATTATCTTAATTATGCAAAATATATCTCATAGCCATTCACAAGTAATGTGATGAGCTATGATTGAAATTCGGTCATTAATTTACGTGTTTTTCATTATCACTCTAGTGGTGTGCGCTACAAGCAACGTATCTGAATGTTCATGATTATACACTGCTGCATCTTGGCATGGCTGGGGGATGGCTGGTCTGGGACTAGAAATGGCTGGAACTTAGCCCATTAAGAGCTTGGTCTGGTTACTGCTTTGTAGATGGGTAGTTCAAAGTTTCCGTCCCTTGAAAACCTTAACAAACCGCAACGTCGCCTCAAGACTTTGGCATTTATTACAATGTAGTTTTATATATCCCATGCTTCATTATCAAATAGATTGACAAGAACTCATTGAGTACGCACAACATATATACATATAAAAATATATACATACATAAATATATATATACATGTATATAAATATATAGATTTATATATGTGAAATGTACATACATATGTATATGTATATATATGTTTATATACATAAAAAACATGCGAGTATTTAGATATACATTTATGTATAAATATATATATATATATATATATATATATATATATATATATATATATATATATATATATGTATATGTACATATATATAGATAAATATGTGTGTGTATATATGAGTATATAAATATATATATAAACATATATATATATATATATATATGTATATATATATATGCATATATATGTGTGTATATGTGTATGTGTACATATTCAGATATATTTAAGTATATATATATATATATATATATATATATATATATATATATATATATGTGTGTGTGTGTGTGTGTGTGTGTGTGTGTGTGTGTGTGTGTGTGTGTGTGTGTGTGTGTGTGTGTGTGTGTGTGTGTGTGTGTGTGTGTGTGTGTGTGTGTGTGTGTGTGTGTGTGTGTGTGTGTGTTAGTCGTCAGTTGGTTTGGTTGTGGTCTTCTTCCGCCATGTCTCCACTTCCTCTATGGTATCGGGAAGTTTGGTGTGACGTGTTTCCGGAAGAAGCAGAGCGAGACCCCCCGCTAGGATGGATAGACATCCTACTATAACAGGCATCAGCCATGGGATCGAGCGTTGCTGAAAAGCAATAGTTATCTTTGCCAATACACAAACATTTAAACAACCCAATAACATGTATCCATCCCATGGTCACGGTTGACCTATTTACCAGTTTGCAAACCGTTGCGGTGGATAGCTTGGGCGATGGTATCAGTAGTTCGCTGACCAAGCATTTTAATCATCATCATACTGCAGGATATTAACTCGGCTGATGAAGACTTAATGTTGCAATCTAACAGTTCATGTTTACCTTTCACAACCACCAGACATTAAAATTCAGTAAGTGATACATTAGTAATACATCTCACCAGCGTACGCGAATAAGGAGTGACGTAGGACGCCAGCTTGGACACCGACATACACAATCCTATTCCGATGTTTCTGTCAGAAAAGAAGTTATTACCATGTTAAATACTGTGCTCTGCTAACATTTGAAACCAATCTATCATGATAATCGGTGAAAAGTTATAATATCAACAAAAAGGTTACTGTAAACGTGTGCGTTATGATGTAGCTGAATGGTGCACACACATTCACGTGCTACCAGGCCATCTACCTAAGCAGCATGCCTTTTGTCAATTCTTAAAGACCGTTGTTGTAAAATGTAATCGTTATTTTCTTTAGCGTGAACCCTATATCAATAATTCAACGATATCGGCGCTTTGAAAACCTCCTCCAATATTTTGTTCACAAAAATAAGTAAATAAGATGCAGCCATGTCAAGTAGCAACGCATGCTCAATTCTATCATTTTCTGCCATTATCGCCCAAACTCACCCGTTTGCAGCTTCGCATGTCTAGTAGCATCGACCATGTCCCATACAAATTTTATAATTCACACCCCGTAAAAAATAAGCAATCGGACTAAATAAAAGCCTTCTCAGATTTCAACACCACAACACAAATTTGTCTTGATCTGGGATAGATAATAACTTGATCACAACACCCAGGCCCTGTTCCACTCACAAAATAATTTGTCAAATAATCAAACACTCCAATTAAATGAAAGTGCACCTTTGGTGTTACCTGACATTGGTTGGGAAGATCTCAGGGGTGTTGACAAATATGGTAGCATAAGAACTGGTGATGCCATATTTGCCCACTACATTCACTGCTATAATGAGGCCATCCAGCTTGGCATGTGGTGCTGTAATGACCGCCACAATACTACTTTCTTGAATGATTAAGACACCAATAACGAGAGCTAACCGTTCACAGATCATTTGAGTACAACGGAAAACAAAGACATTTTACATGATAAAACAAAGACATTTTACATGGCGTATACAAACATATTGATGGGATATCACTGCTACACCAACAACCGCGCTGTTCTGATATGAACTCGGTTTAAATAGGCAACATAACCAAACGAACGGTAGATGTGATGCAAATCAATGTTATATTCCGACCTTACCTAAGTAAGTGACGATATTGCAGAGCAAGCCAACACCAGCAATGATGTGGAAGACACACAATGGTATCCGTCGGCCAATCCTGTGATATAAAACATACTACTACACTCTTCATATGATGACCTATTCAGAAGCAACGAGTATCCAGCAATGGAATAGTGTTAATAATGAAAATGATAATCACAATAATAATTAAAGCTGTTTTAAATGATTAGTATTTTATCTATGACATCATAACCAATTTATATCGATGTTTCATCATGATGGGTGTTATAACCGTTTTAGGCAAATATACAATTAATGAATGGCAACTTACTAGTTTATGTTTAAAAGGAAATCGTATCAAAAAAATTAAAGAGTATGTCAGAAAGTACAACAAATGACATAACAACCTACAAATCTCAGTGCAGTGCTTCGCTAACTGATTAATGGTGCACCCAAAGTGAACGGAATAAGTCGCAGGTGAATGATACATTATGACAGAGACTTATAGATGAACGGAGAAATAGTTTTAAAGTCACTGCATTAATGCACACACAAAATGTGAGTTGCGTATCGAAATCATGATATTTTGAAAATATTCCAAGCCAGGCAACATGCTTAGAACAACCAGTGATGTCATAACTTACTTGTCCATGGCTACCCAGGCTATAGCATAGGCAGGGACCTCCATGAGGGCGTAGAGGAACATGTTGAGGTAACGGTCGCCGGGGAGGTAGGTTACAGTGTAGTTCAATGAGTAATACGTCACAGCATTCACAAACCTGCATGTAATCGATGAAGCACTTCGGTGGTTATTTTCATTTGATTGTGGGCTCCCAGAGCGAATACGTTGAGCTAATTTTACAACATATACAGTAACCTCACCAGCAAACATACGACAACAGCTTCATACCAAACACATGCTAATATGACAAATAACAAAAAGTAAATCGGTGTCAAGATTTATGATGAATGGGTTCTGAGTGTTAATAATACCAAGAAAATGAGATGTTGTCATCATAACATCATCAAAGCATGGATTCGACCCTCAGCTACAAGGCGATTCCGTGACCTCTGAACAACTGTGGCCCAATCTATGTTGACCTAGATACACATGGTTCACTCACCAAATTACGAACAGGATCAGTGTATACCAACGTAGGACTTTCGATCTCCAGATATCCCGAAAACCATAGTCTGCTTCTCTAGATTTCGACACACTCTGTCGCGACTGAGAATCTCGATTCAACGCTATAGACTCCTTCTCGTTAGAGAATTCCACCAGAGACTCGTCAGTGAAGATGTTGTCTGGGATGGTGATGCCATTCGTCTTGGCTGCTTTCTTCATAATAGCTTCTGCCTCTGTGTATCGATGGTTTAGCACCAGCCATGGTATAGATTCGGACACCCACCTTAACAAAGGTTTATATCCGAGAGACTTAATCGCAGCAATATACACGTCCATATACACATACATTACACACACACACACACACACACACACATATATATATATATATATATATATATATAGATATATATATATATATATATATATATATATATATATATATATATATATAGATATATATATATATATATATATATATATATATATATATATATATATATATATATATATATATATATATATATATATATCTATATATATATATATATATATATATATATATATATCTATATATATCGTTACGAATATACGCACAAGCGTATGCAAATCTAGTGGTCAGATAATTGCGTGTATAGTGTTTTTAAAAAAATAAACGAGTTTCTTACCAGTAAAAAGTAAATGTCAGAAGTAGAGGGAGAGATACGGTCAGCTGCAAGTACCTCCAGTTACGAATGTAATAGGCGATGGGAGCTAACACCATGTAACCAAAGGCCCAGAAAAACTCAATAGCTGTTCCTGCAAAAGTCCTTTCTTCTGTTGGGAAAAGTTCTATGGCAAGAATCACCGCGGCTGCCATGCAACCCTACACTTACAAAGCACAAACCATCGTCATATCGTGCTAAAATAAATAAATTAATGATGGCAGCATAGTTCATATAACCCTGCCTGCTGTTGGAGTCCGTCTATGAAAGATAAAACTGCGTAGAAGGTGTAGTTTGGCGAGAATGCCATGACTATAGCCACTATGGTGTTAGTCCACATACAACCCACGAAGACTTTCTTGCGCCCGTACAAATCGGAAGCTCTGGTGAACATTAGGCCACCTATAGCTGCCCCTAATGCGCTGATGGACATGGTCAGTTCAAACATCCAGTGGTTCTCGCACACTAAGTCAAACTGCAAAAGCACCACACCCATACACACACATTCAACTGCATTATTGATACATCTTAATATGCACACGCAGGCAGGCATATATATATATATATATATATATATATATATATATATATATATATATATATATATATATATATATATAGATATATATATATATATATATATATATATATATATATATATATATATATATATATATATATATATATATATATATATATATATATATATATATATATATATATATATATATATATATATATATATATATATATTTATATATGTATTCATTCATTCACTTGTATCATTGGTAGGGTATGTCTTACATCTGAGACGACAGTGGACTCGTATCCGGAGGCGGGGTCATACCAGTATCCATGCTGACAAGGCGTGGTTTCATTGCTAACACCGGGCTCGGCGTACATCAAACATCTACTCAGCTTCCATGTTCCGTCATCATCTTGTTCATAAGGTATAGACTCGTTCACCGTAGCATTTGGAGGCAGTGCACATCTGTGAGCAGGTGTGTCACCTGTTGGTAAGGTAAATCAAGGGTTAGTGGCACTAAATATTCACAAGATAAGTGGTCCTAAAAAATCAGCGGCATGCAAGTAGGCCAAGAGGTCAATTGTT
>CM067349.1:14681716-14709216 GCA_034190875.2 Urechis unicinctus
ATCTGTAATGCACGCACATTATTCTCACCAGCTAAGCGAATACTGATAAGCTTGATGGATCACAAAGCTACCAATGAGAGCGTCCATTGACCATTCTATGAGTGCAGTCTTTGTACTGTGTAAAGACGGCCGGTAGTAGCGTGGAAATTAGACCGTATAGCTGACTACTCCTTGGCCTTGATACGTTCCGCAATGGAGTTACTCTAAACAGTCCAGGATTGTACATAAACGCGTGAAGATCTGTTTACGTCATACCTCTTAAAAGGTCTAGCCGCGTCTACATCTACTTTGGTCAACATGCGTTTGCGTAATATCCTGGACTGCTTTGAGTTAAAATTGACCCCATTGGCTCCATTGCGAGACTGAACGAATCACTTGGTTTATTTCTTGCGGAATTCGCCACAATATATTTTCCAATGCGTTATCATTATGTAACTCGTGTACTTTTGTATCAATTTAGTTTAATTAATTATAATCATGACAATTACCATTGATTGATTTCTTCTCATTTCATAACTTATTATTGTTTGAAAATGAACAGTACCCCATACCTCCAAATTGAACAATGTGTTGTCATCTTGAGATTTAAGTCCGAACAGTTGACTATCACGTGATATGTTGCATCTTCCAATGGGGTCAATGTTCGCCATAAACGGTTAACGTCAATAGCCTCTGTAAACAGAATTACCCTGGGTATCCAACATTACATGTTGTCACCTGAAATCAGCCATGATCCAGTTAGTGTTGCTGTACGGATCTGTTCACCTGGGGAAGGGGTATACTTTGTAAACTATTTGCTGAATGGTCAAATGATAAGGGAACTGTGTCGTGATTGGTCATATAAGGTCATGTTATTGTTATATTCATGTTATTATTCAGTTGCAAGCTAGTTTCTGCGAATCAGCATGGACCAAGCTACAACTATTTTTACAGCTTGACAACACAAGGACACATACTGGTGTTAGAACTATAAATTGAGGAAATTTGTCTGATTCGTGGAAACCATTCCTGTGCTAAATGCAATGTGAAAGCTCTAACCTCACCACTAGCTGGGAAAAATGAGCTGTGGATTTTTCTTAAGAATCCCATTCAGTTCGTCAATATTCTTGGGTCATTGAGAACAACAAGACGCATAGTTTGATCACTCCCATCAGAAGACTGAGAGGGTACACCAACTCCACCTTAAGTTTGGTCAACATCTCTTCATGTCTCACCAACAACAGCTAAATTAAATTATGGTGAATCCTAACTTTGGTAAGATTTCAAGGCGTCTTGATATTTTGATGCTCGTATTGACATCTCAATACACGTCTTGACATATCAGTATGGGTTGGTATTTCAGTACGCAGGTCGATATCTACCCCAGGCCAGAGATTTCAATACGAGCTCGAACCAGTTTAAACATCAGTTGTAAATGACAACACATGCCATGCTGAAGAAACAGATTATGTGAGTGAAACTGTATTTATTGTTCAATTTACAAACCAGGTGGTTGTGCAAGTCTCTCATCGCACACAATCTTAACGCCAACCCAAAATAAAACCGAAATAAACCGTCTGAATGAGATGCATGGTAGTGTGTGAGCTGTACAGGCTTCAAAAAAATAATTAATCAGTAGTATCTCCATTATCACCAAATTGAATAAGCACGCTTTGTTGTTCATTAAGTCAGTAACAAAATCAAGCCCAAACACAGTGTTGGTTACCTGAACCTTTGATTCATCAAGGATATGGCACATTGAATCACAACTTGAGGAAATATTATTATATTATCAATTTGAATTGATTATGCCAGACAAATGTTTGACATTCCAATGTTAAAAAAACCCACCCAATCAAAAACAAGCCTCAACAAATTAAGTACCAACTAACGAAATATTTAACATCCTGCAACATTGGATAACTAGTGAAGAAATAAAATAACAAAAAAAAAATTTAAATAATGATCTGGCGTGTAATTCATTCAATTGTGCCCAGTGACTGGTAAAGATGATATGAGATTGCATTGTGATTGGTGAGATGAGATGAGATACCAGACCAATACAATATACTTTACTAAGCAGAGCTTTAATCTCACAGCCTCTTAAAGGCTACCAAAAAGAAAATCCAATTTAAATAACACAGAACAAATATCCGAAACAAGTTGTTCACTATAGGGGCGTCCAAATGAATAATGTTAAAAAAATCAAAAAATCAATTATCCCAATTATGTTAATGACAGTCAAATAGAGGTCAAAATAACCATGTGAGATGCATTGACATTTTCAGCTGTGTTTCTGTGTTGCTGAGCACCTGAATCCAGTTGCCATAGCAATGGGGGCCAGGAGATGCGTGGTTACTAGTGGTGGTGGTCATTGATTAAGGTTTGTAGTGCTTGAGAGTGCGAGCTGATGGGTCACTGGTAGTGGACCACTTGGGCATCCAGAAGTAAGGGATCCAGTCCTCATTCCCCTGGTAATGCGACTCGAATATCTTACGATAGTAGAAAGCTTCCTTGGTTTTGGGGGTGTTGTGGGGGTAGGCTTCTTTGGCTTTAGCCAACTCCTCATCACTCACCTGTAATGAAGTAAGCGATACAGGTGTAAAATGGTAAATATGTAACATGTCTTTCATCACACAAGGTCCAGTGAGATGAACACAAGGTCCAGTGAGATCAACAACTGGCCAAAATTACAGTTAACTCTTGAGCTTCAACCAAAACACCACATGATGTCTTCAATAACAACTGGAACATCTTAAGCTGTGTTTAACCGATATCAGTTCCTTATAACACTTAATTTCCCATACTTGACCTTCATTATAAGTCCACTTAAGTCACTCAACTAACCTCATTCTCAACATACTCTTGTAGAATTTCAAACCAGCCCTTCTTCTGTGAGGACACACCGTCACTGAATGCCTCCTTGGGCCTCCACAGGACCTCACTGGGAATGAGGTCCAAGCCATCAAACGACTTTCTCAAAAGGTACTTCTCTATACCATCACGGGGCTGTCTTTCAGTTAAAGGCAGAGACAGGTAGTAGCTGTCAAACTGGTGGTCCAGGAAAGGCACGCGCAGCTCCAAACTGCAAACAACTTTATTAGGTAAGGTTTGACCCCAGTATTGGCATGGTAATTATGGGTCTTGGTGTTGTAAAGCTAGTGTACTAATGTGATGAACCTAACTATTTTAAATGAGTCACTCACCCACATCACCTTAGCATACCACATCTCCACAACTCAACTACACAACTCACCCACATCCTCATCCCATCACCACAACTCACCCACATCCTCATCCCATCACCACAACTCACCCACATTCTCATCCCATCACCACAACTCACCCACATCCTCATCCCATCACCACAACTCGCCCACATCACTGCAACTCACCCACATCACTACAACTCACCCACACCACCACAACTCACCCGTGAGCAGATGTCGTCCTATCAGCTCTCAGCACATCAAAATAGAAGAGATCACTAAGCAGTCTGTGACTCTCTGCATCAGCTTCCTCGGGGGACGGGGCTTTATGGAAGTAGATGTAGCCCTGGGCCAGCTCGTCAGAACCCTCGCCCGAGTACACCACAATCGTGTCCGTCTGCTTGCTGATGTAGCGGCTGATGATATACATACCTGTACATAACACAAATAGTATTCACATCACGTTATACAGAACACCCATGATTTCCTTTTGGATCGAGGATGAGGTGACATCATCAAGATGAGGGACGCGGGATGAGGGATGCTGGGGCAGTGCATGAAATCATGCCCATGTTGGTTTACAGATGAACAAGGACACACAACCTCCCCATAAAGATTATACAACCACATCTTCTGTGCAAAGATGATTGGTTCCCACTCCACATATCAAATCATGCTAGTACACCTGTAAATAAAACCTAAAAATACACACCAGCAGCTAAGACTTACAAATTTACACCTGAAAATAATATCTACAATTAAGAACTACAAAATTACACCTGAAAATACCACCTACAAATTCACACCCATACATAAGATCTGTGACTTAACTCACCTACAGAAGCCCTGACTGTCGTGATGTCATAGCTCTCCAGGTGGTAAATAACCTCCTTAAGCGCAGCGATTCCTTCCTCCGCAGTGAACAAAATCTCGTGATGCTCGCTGCCAATATGTGCTGCCACCTAGGATATGAAAGTCAATGTACTTACACAATAAATGACAGGACAGTTAATTCGGTCGGTCATTGGTGGCTCGGTGTTAAGTTTAGATTATAAACTAGGGAACATTGATGGAGTTTGGATTTGAATCAGATGTTAAATGTTACCGTTCTTTAAAATTAATATCAGCGCATATTTCACAATATATATGTATGCCCCTGTGGATCAATTAAGAGACCGTTTCTCTGACTTCAACAGCACAAGCATATACAATTAAAAAAACACATTCCAAGGCCAAATGTTTCCTACCCCAAAGTAATCATTCATTATAGCATAACGCAACAGTCACGTGATCATCCTCCCAGCAACATGAGAATTTCATGAACCTTTTTAGCGGCTTCGATATCAGGACTGCCAGCCATGCCAGTAGCAAATGTCTGTATGGGGTACTTGATACCAGCTTCTTTGGCTTGCTGAGTCAACAGAGCAGCGATCAGACTGGAATCCAGACCCCCTGCAGTACACGAGACATTTTTCACAATAACATGGAGACAGAGAAATAACAATGAAAACCCCCTGCCAAGTGCGAGATATGTAAATTGTGGGGTCAACATCAGTTTTATAACATTTGTATGACACAAACAGACAACAAGAGGTCAATAAGCCTCAGACTGTGCTGCTTTTAACAAGATTGTCAATGTGTATTCAGTGACATACTTTAAAGGGTCACAGAGCCCTCATATCATGTCACATTGGCCCAGCAATTCAACCACACAAGAGATGCATGTGCTAATGTTTTGACAAGCACATTTCTAACATTCCCCAAGCTAAATTGACCTAATATGCCACTTAATGTTCCAAATATTCCTATTCTGTATTTATTTTGGCATGAAAGAAATTTAAAGAGGTTTTCTGATTGCTTCAAAACACCATTGGGTTAACATTGTAGAAGAGATTATCTAATAGCAACCAAGGGGTCAAAGGTAACCTCTGTAATTAAGGCCCCACCATACTTCCCATGCCAAAATGTGTCAAGTGCCAGCAAGTGTATTTTTAACATTCTACAATCCATATTGACAAAATGTGCCACTCCATGTGTCACATTCAAGGATTCCTTATTTGCTTGCAGCTATGACCTTGATAATAAGTCCAAGGTCATTGATAACCTTTCCTTAAGTCCCAACAGACAGGCAGGTGTACTAATTACTACCAAATCCATATTGGGTTAACATGCAAAAGGAGATCTAAAATAAATTTTTACCAACGTCACTACAATGGTATATGATAAGCTCAGCTGAACAGCAGAGCTAAAAGGGTTAGTTTATGAGCCTTTATATTCCTGTTTCCTAGTATATTATATATGGTTCACTTTCAACAAAAAGTTGATTTGGTGGCAGTGATGGATGAGGATGACTGAGATGCTTGGACCAAGACCCATGTGTGCTACAACCTGCTTGGCCCAAACACTGCTTGGTAATGGTAATATAGGGATTTTACATCACTATAAACAACGAGTTGTGATGATTGCACAGCTCCCCTTAGTTCCAGCACCCACTTAGCACAAACCTTTGTACAGGCCAGGAGGCGAAACCCACACCGCTGGTATGAAAGTCCAGCACAATACAGCACAATTCCTTTCAGAGAGGGGACCACCATTTAAAAGTGATCATCTGAGTCACAAATAACCAGTCAGGTTTGCACACCACAGGATTAAACTCACAACCTTGGGGTCTATAAGGTGACATAGTTAACTGCTATGCCACTGGAACCAGCTAAAAACCTTGCTTTGACTGTGCCTCATAGCTGCAATACCTAGCTTGAAGCAAATCCTCTGCCAATTGCCACTGAGATGTATTCACTGGTGGTTTACCTGAGAGCATACAGCCAATACGTCTCTCTGCCATCAGTCGCTTCTTTACTGCAGCAGTCAGCAAGTTACGTATGTTCTCCATAACATCATCAGCTGCAGTGACAACCAAAACAAATCCATTTATGCGCAATTACAAAAATACAGACATGGGCACTCAAGTCTTATAGCACCCATCACATGTAACACAAAGACCCACAGGTAAAACTGAAAAACTATCAATATAGACAAATGGACCTGGAGATTTGATCTTTAAGACTCTTAGTTTTATATAGGCTAAATGAATGAGACACTTTAAAATGTCCTCATCCTGAGCTGCAGATTCATTATGAAGTATATATGCACAAGTCGCAGGGACGAGTCCAGAGACAAGTAACCTATGCAATGGGGAGTATTTTACCTGCTCTTAAGCATTCAACAAAAAATCTTCTAATATCATACAGGGACTGAAGTCCGATGTTCTGGGTCAAAATCAAACTTAATCAAATGGCACCCAGTTTCCATATGGCAATGTGTAATGCAAATTGCATCTACTTCCATGAGTGACCCCCCCATATCATCTTCATTGGGAATCAATGGCGAAATATGTATATTAAGTAAAGCAATTGATAAGCAACTGATTGTACAGGACATAAGCATAGTGTACGAATCTTACTATATGCAGGAGCCAATGTTTTGTAAAGGGGGGCATCTCCAATCTTGTGGAAGACTTTCCTCTCGAGGAGAGACACCTTGCCATTGGCCTGTAGCTGGTAGGACTCAATATGACCAGGGGCAAACGGTTCAATCTTAGCCTTCACTCCGTTCTGGTGAACAATGTCTGTCAGACCTGTGGCACAAAGAAGGAAAATTATAGAGAAAAACAATATAATTGAGGTTTTTTACAATAAATGTCAGTTTGTGGTAGTGTTAGGTTTTGGTGCAAACGAGGCTTATCCTTAACTGACAAGACTGACTCGCCACAAATGGATGCCGTCAAGAAACCAAAGGATGCTGATTGTGGTTGCACTACAAACTGGTGAGAACCTAGCTACGTTCTTTGTGCTTAAAAGTGCGGTGATGTAGGGTGTGTATGTGGTATAGGTGATCAACCAGACACGGCTATCACATCCCTTAATCGCTGCACAGCTATTTCTTTACTTCCAAGTAACTAAACAATAGAAAACACCATAATAAAGGATCAAATTTGACTCTGTTCTGGTATCACATCTACAACTTCACAGATCCTTCTGATCTAACGCAAAAAAACTTAACACCCCTCTCACCCTTGGCCTCAGAGCAGACAGACAGCATCCCGTTACAACTGAGCGCCTTAAACATGGGTCTGACGCCGTAAGTGTCACGGAGAAGATGGACCTGTTTCTTATCGGTATCTAGGATACAGGCTGCAAAGACTCCGTCGAGATGCTGGGCGGCATACTCGGCACCTCCCTGGTTGTACAAGTGCATAATTGCCTCTCCATCGACCTTGTTCTCGTAATCAAACCCGTTGATCTTGCCCTCCTGCGTGTTAAAGCGTAATGAAATGAAGGTTTATTGCCATGTCAGTTTTAAAAGTAACCCCACCAAAAACTGACTATGAACAACATCCGACCAAATTAACTTAGGAATAATAGTAAACAAGTTACATCTGCAAGACTGTATATTTTCATAATAAACTAACCAAACTGTAGTTGTAGATTTCCCCGTTGTAGCACAGCCACAGATGAGGCAAGGAGTGGACGCGAATCGGTTGCATTCCAAAATGCCCCCCAACAATCTCTAATCGATGAAAGCCAAAGGCACAGTTGTTGTAATCAGGGATGTTCTCAATACGGAAGTTGTCTGGACCTCTGTGAGAGATCTGTAGACAGCTGAAGCACTGGGCGGAGACACACTTGTCTGACCCGAAGATGGCCCATATTCCACACATGATGGGGTATATATAGGGGATAGCACTTGGACTACCTAAAAGAAAAAGACTTAAAATGTTAAAGTGTAAAGGAGATCTGATGAACAAAGTTCATATGATGAGTAGTGATAATGGTAATATCGAGGCTTAACGTCACTTTCAACAACAAGGTGATGTTGCTACGGTGATGGATGAGGATGATTGTGATGCTTAGACAACTGCCATTAAGTGCCAGCGCCCACTTGGCACGAACCCGTTGCCCAGACCAGGCTGCAAAACCCAAACCCCTGGGACGAACGTCCAGCACGGTATTATTGAGCTACCAGGTTGGGGGCTTCCCCTTTCAGAGATGGGACTCAGATGCAATGATGAAAGATAGTGAGGAATGAGAAAAATGATGATGGTGATGCAGAAGGATGGGGATAAGAATGATAATGATCATGCAACCCAACTGAACCCCCCCCCCCCACCCCCAGCAGGTGTATAACCACAGAGGTTTGTATTATGCAGTTAACAAGAGGAAATATGGGGTGCTACTGTATGCATACAGAACCACAAGTGGGTCTCTTAAGTCCAAGACATACACAGCCATTACAGTAGTTTAGTTTGATCATTCGGAGGTAATGAGTCTCCAACTCAACCATTCCACATTCGCTAGATATTTACTAGCCCTGAGCAAGGCAAAGCTAATCACTCTATCTCCACTTCTGAGTGGTGGTGATGTGTGAATTGTATTTAACCTCGACAAAAGTGCCCATTAAGGCGGAAAATGTCATGGGGTGCCTGCTTAGCTGAGATTAAACAATGGCCCATGGAAAGAAGCAACAATATGCTCATGAACTAAACTTTAGTGACATTAGGGAAAGATGGCAGCCAAATCGATGTCCCCCTTGGGTAGTTTTGATATGACCACTTTGTAAGCGTGTAGACTACCTAAGACTGAGTGAAAGCCCTGGTAGGACATTGATATTTTTATCTACTCCTAACGTCTTATAGCAGGTCGAGGATCACCGCAGATTGACGTACGTCCCTTAAACGAAGGACGTACCTCGTTCAACGTACGCCGTACTTCGATCGGCGGATGGTTGCAATATGCACGGGGTCCCAAGAATAATCTAAATTACGAAGTTTGTATTATCTCAGGTTCGTTTAAATAGATTCATGACATCATTGACTAAATTTAGCTCCCAGAAACGGACCTCCTTGCATCGTAGGCGTTCCCCAACAGCTGATTTCAGTCAAGTGCGCTGCTGCGTCTGAGCTCATCGCCGTGTTTGAAGCCGTTTATTCGACCCTAAAATACAATCTTAAATGTAAATAACGGTGTCTGGTAATAACTTACATTAAAATGAATTGTTTGACGAAGTTTTATTGAATTTGTATGTCCGCCTAGCTTAAAAACCGACTTTGAACAAATGAGAATGTCGACTCAACACTGTCATACGTCAATCGACGTACGCTGCGTCCCTCGATTTAAGTACGAATCAAATAAATGAACAACGTGCATTTTGAAAGTTTGTCTTGGTTACAACATATACTTTGTTGATATTTTTATTTATTTATACATAATATTCACCATCTCTCCTTGTAACTGCAAAGTGCCATCCAAAAATCCTTCTCGGTAAGTGATGCGATCCATGCATGTATTTGGATCAAAAACATTGAATTTTGACACGGGAAGGGAATTTAGCATTCTAAATCTGCTAAATGTGTCATGAACAGGGTCAAAATAACGGTTGACCAATCAAATATGCTGTAAGAAAAAATATGGGAGAGTTACTGAAGCACCCTATGAATGGCTGAACTGATCTTGTCCGACCGTCGATTGTAGTACGGCGTACGTTGATCAAGGTACGTCCTTCCTTCGTTTAAGGGACGTATGTCAATCTGCGGTGATCCCTGACCTGTATAGTGCTACCCGAGGGACCGAGGTTCACCTGGTGCAACAGAACTATTTTGTGCACCACGAATCATGAACCTTTTTTTGACATGGGTAATAATCAAATTGAATGAAACTTGAAATTTATGTTGTCCACCTTACCTGCTTACATCAAAGCCTTCACCTTATTACTTTATTTCACCACGGGTAAGTGTTTGCCATCCAATAAACTTATCGAGCTGCGCGTGAGCTTGAAGCGTGTTCTACGAGAACGCGTGCTTGCAGAAACTACCGACCGCATTTTTTTTTCTACCGCGGCGGCCTCTTTTCCCAGGAAGTCAGTCGGCTTATCCTTCTCTACTGTTTTTTTTTCTACCGCTGCAATGTGTTTCATGTTCAATATTTTTTTATATTTATACACATTTTGAGACACAGTTCGCGCGTCCCATGACTTAAAACGGTAGATATGTGTCTCAGATTATACAACATACAGTGTGATAGTGATATACTTACAATTTTCAGACCAATAAACGCCTGATAAGTTTTACTTCTATTCTTGGGAGCACACGCTCTACGTTGCTTAACTTTACAAGGACAATGAATGATCCCCTGGACCAATGAACATTTAATATGGAGTGCCGACAAGGTTGCATCGCCAAAAGTGATCTTGTATGTGTGTTTGCTTCTTTAAATCTTTCACTTGGCAAAAACATCGTTGTCGTCCAATTTCTTCTATGTTTTTGAATAATACGGGAATTTCACAATCGTCAAATCTGAGAGTCGATTTGAGCGCAGATATGTTTACAGGTGCCCAGGTTAATCATTCTAATGTTTCTATACCCTGGGGCCTGGGATCTATACTATATATTTCAAGGGGGATTATTAGCCTACACACGAATCCTATGCTTGCTCATTGAATTGACATCGGTGTCTGAACATGATGAACAAAAAAGCTCCGATTATTTATTGCACCATGAAAGCTGCACAATATACGCATCAAATTCAGAATGCATGAGTTTAGTTGAAAAAAATCTGCATATTGAAAGAAACTAATGACAGAAACATGTTTAGACAAAGAAGGCTATACATACTACACGCTTATTCAGGGAGCATACGAAGCTTGGTTATCCGCATAACTTGTTCTTGCATCATCGCGAATGATGATGCAAGAACCAATTGGAGGGCTTTGAGGGGAGAATGGCAGTACATGGAGGGGTCACTTAATAATTTATCGTCACATACATTTGCTTAAACTAGTTGCTGACACGCATATGTGCGGTTGTTTAGAGCATATGATTTTTTTAGTTCGTTACTTCTACAATCGATTGAAGTCAATTGGGTTCAATGTGCGCTTAATATAGCCTGTCGAACACCAAATGAAAAATTTCAAGGTTGCTGAACTTATTTAAGGACATTCAGAGAGCGTTATGAATTACACATTTTGAAGAAATCATAACGCACCGTATCCACGGAAGCTTTCTTGCTTGAGCAGTGACTTGTGAGCAGTTGGAACTAATTTATAACCTTCGAGTTTGCGTTCAATCTAGGTATCACAATGTCCTATAAAAACAAAGAAACGACCCGAAAAGAAATACAAGACAAGGTTAATAATATCCATTTGGCGCCGTGTATAGAGTTTCACTAATAATCAACTTATAGTTCATCTTTATTATCTTGCTCATATGCTTGAAATATCGCCCATGTCATACACTGACATTAAATCAGTCACTACTTATTGAATAAGAATGCCCACTTCTATGCCATGCGTCTAAACTTTAATATGACAGGTGAAGGAGATTAAAACAGCGACAAGAGAACTGGCTCAAGCAAAGAGACAAGTCACTCGGTGCATCGAATACCAAAGGCAATTATAATTGACCATTAACATTTTGTATTCGGTCTTTAGTAATGCAGTTTTCTGGATCTTAT
The DNA here is from genome assembly GCA_034190875.2 of Urechis unicinctus. NCBI lineage: Eukaryota > Metazoa > Annelida > Polychaeta > Xenopneusta > Urechidae > Urechis > Urechis unicinctus. The sequence continues at coordinate 14,693,409 of CM067349.1, forward strand.
GCCTCTACAATGTTGGTGTGCCCTGTCATCATGTCACCTTAAATTCTGATGTAACTAATAACTAAATGTAATAAAATATAATTTACTCTAAAAACTTTGATTCACATATGTACAACCATATAGATGGTCAATGATAATGATGCAAACCATACCATTATATTTGGATATTTAATGTACTCCATGTTTGTATATTACAGCAGTAAAGTCACCAGCACCCACTAGTAGCCGAACTGACCAATCGCATGAACCCATTGGAAAATATTCACCGGCAAAGTATACCCCAACTGCCAAAGAAAATTGTCCAAAGAATTCTTCAAAATATAATTTCCAGTCATGGCGTTTGCGGAAAGAAGGAAATTCTGTTCAAAAAGAGAGTCTTGGATTTTCCAGAGTAGGCCACATCCATGGCAACATATCTCGGGAGTCATCTGCCTTGTCAGATCACAGCAGCCTCTGCAGCACAGAGCTAGAAGATGAGACATACAACTCTTCTCTAGAACCTGACGAATTTGATAAACGTGCTGACAATATCATAGATCGTGTTAAGAAGGAGTTGCATATAAAATCTGAGTCTGTGGATGATAAACTGCACAATGATGTTATTGTGTCGAAAAATACTAAGTCTCAAGTACAGTATTTTTCTCCCAGTAAGCAAGGAGACCGACCAGATAGTCACTATTGTCCCCAGTGCAGGAAGCTTATGGTGAGCAAATCATTCATTTAATTAAACACTTTAAAAATTGACCTAAATTGATTCACTGTATCAATAACAATATAGAACAAGAAATGGAAAGTATGTCTATCGCTTTTGCTGGGGGTTTTTCATACTGTATCGTCCAACAATGATTGGAATGTTATTGGCTTAGTCATCATGTTCGAATTCTTTGATATTTATCAATTCCCACATTATAATTGAATTCATAACAAATGCATGGGTGTTTTTTTTTTTCAATTAGAAATATCTGTTCCAGGTATTATATATTGGTAAAAATAACAATGCCTATAATATTCATTACAGCAATAATGTCATTTTTATACCCTGATAACCTGCATGATTTGCTTTATATTTCACACTGATCTTTTAGGATTCTAAAACATCATACAATTTTTACAATATTAGAAGTCTTTATACATCTGCAATTTGAACTGTAAACTAATGAAAAATTTAATTGATTATTATTATTGTTGATCACAGATTCCCCCTGGTGCTGCAGCCTTTCTAGTCATACCATGCGGTGACACTGTCTGTGAATCGTGCAGCACTGCCAGCCATAAATGTCCCATCTGCAAGATGCCCCGCTCCTCTCTTGCTGCTAATATCATGCTACAACAGATCATCAACGACTTCACGGGGCATATTTCTCACCAGGAAACCAAGCTAAACAGACACGAAACCTATGAAGGTTGACTTATACTAGAGAATAGCATGTACAGACACCTGTCTGTAACAGACACTTTTCACTGTCCAGAGTAAACTAGGAAATTAAAGGCAGAGAAATTTCACTGCTGTAAATGCACACCAGTCTACCAGAGACACTTGACTGCAGTTTTGAAAGATTCCATTTAATTCCAGCTTTGCTGCATACATAACAAAAAATGTCCATAAAATATTCCTTTTTTTAACAAAGAGCATTCTCTTACACTACACTACCTGCATTAATACAACCAAGGTATGATAATTCATTGTCCTACCTTGACAATCTTTCTATTGCAGGATCTATCCTGTTATTGGCTTAAATATCTTTACAAATTTCCCAAACCTAAGGTTCTCTATTGAAGAAGGGTGAATATGCAGTACATATTAAATTATCTTACATTTTAGCCTGATTGCAGAACCTTTTAATTGTCTGTTACTTGATACACTGTTACTGTTGCATTTTGTGTATGCAGAAACACAAGACTTGGAAGAAGAGCACCGAAACCTGCTGTTGCGCTGTGAGGTACTCGAATCAGAAGGAGACAATATACTGGAAAAGATCAAACTACTGGAGCAAGACAAACTACAAGAGCTCGGCCAAGTTGAGGCCATACAGGCAGAAGAGGTCAAAGTTCAACAGGAAATAGCAAAACTTCATGGAAGGTATATTTGATGTATAGTCTTTATAACCTAGTGACTTTACAAAAGTGCTAATTATAGCAGTAAGTTATATAAGAACAAATTGTGAACTTTGAATGACTACTTTAAGTACTTTCAACAAGATTAGTGATAATCTGCTGCTTTTCTGATGTTGAGTGCTTATTGCTTTTTTGGTTATTATTTCACAATTTGGTGACATCTGATTGGGGAGAGAAGGCCAGTTTCAGTGTCTATGCTTAGCCACCTTTATTTATGTCTCAGATTAGATTCTCTATCACAACACAAAGGAGACTACGAGAAGAACTGTGCTGACATCGAGGGGAAACAGAATGCTCTGATGAAGAAGCATAACCTGGTGAAGGACACAATTTGTCAACTGCAAGGCGAAGCCATGAAGGTAATTGGCAGTCACATATCTCAGCCAAATTGGGATGAAATTCTATCTTGAAGGCTGATATGGTATCAAACTTATTAAAAGAAACTGAAAGCTGTCATATTTCATTTCAGTGCATTTCCATCTTAACATAGTTAAAAAAAAACCTGATGGGTCACAAAGGTATCATCATAGATAATAAAAAAGAACCATGGATATATCAACAACAAGATGGCATTTAATGTGATATCACCTGCATAAACTATTATCGACTTAATGATGTTAATTTAAATGGTGAATTTGTATAATTTTTTTCCAGGTAAAGGAAAAACAAAAATATGTTTGAGAGTGAGTGACTTACCAACAATGGTCAAGATGACTTGTGCTTGTGATGTATCAATTAACAGCAATTAGCCATGGTGCTATAATGAAATATCCAATTCGAATGATAGATTTAAAAAATGACATTGGATTATTGTGAATTGATTTCTGATTGACATTGTGGAGCCTATCAGCAATGCATATGCAACAGTAATTAATAAAAAAAAATTGATAATGCAGTGTTATTTTTATTACCAGAATAACATTTCCACATGAGACACAACATAAACCCAGCAGAAGCTTACACACGTAATCATTTCATTTATGACTCGGACAATTTATCTACAATAAATACCTCAATGCAGAACACTTTTGGCACATGAAAAAACATATTCAGATCCGTATACAGAATCAAACAAGCACTACACATATACCCAGATATCTTCATTCACAGTATTATCAAGACATACATTGCATCATTTGCCAACCAGACATGACCTGTCATGAGGAATTAGATCCTTGTTTCCTTTGCTTCACCATTTCTGCTAGGTACCTGAACCGGGCTACACATTCTTCCTGAAACATAATAATGGACAACAAGAGGAGTAATGATGGCTAATACAACAACGTGGAAATTAATTAAATCAAGTGGTGGTGATGGGTGAGAATTATTGTGAAGTTTAGACCAGTCCAACTCAGTTAAGACCTTGCACTAGTTTTTTTTCTCTCATGTTTATAACATCTAAACAACTGTAAATTTTAGGTTTTAACTAACCAATTCTAAGAGAATGACTCTTGTTGGACTCATTTGCCAACTCAGTCAGTATTTCCACAATCCCGTGACAATTGAAAGCTCCAATCACCAGCCAAAAATGTGGTATGTCAAGTCCACAATCAATCATTATTACACACTTTTTGCCTTCGTGCTTTCCAATGGCTAATGCAACGCAAGAAAAGTCTTCTATCCCTAACTTGTAATAACATGACGATGTCTCTGGTGCTAACACCCACGCTAGTCTTTAACAGACACGAAGGTCGTGATAAATGCTACACGATTATGGTGACTAGATGCCGTAACCCTACTGCTCACAAGCAACAAATGAATTTCTCACAGCAAGACCAAACCACAGGGTTGGTATAAACTAAGCAAAAACATATCTGTGAGAAAACCTACCTTAGATTTTCCAGGGATGTGTTCCGAGATCTTCTCCCACCTCGCAGCAGTGCCTCTGGGGTACTGATTCAAACACCATTCTAAAATCTTTTGTTGATTCTGACTCCACACTGAATTGTCATCCTGTATGTGGTTGCTCTCAGGAGATGCTGATGGCACAGAGTGAGCTTTTGTATTTGTCCCACAGGTGGCAGCCCCATCTCCAGCTGCTTGCGGTTTATTTGCCAAGCCTTTATTCTTGCTTTGTTTACTGGATGCTATGACTGGCTGGCGCTGTACTGTCTTTCCCGCATCTGACCAATCAGAGTCCCTAGTGGATATCATGTGGTCGTCTATGCCATAAGATTTCCCTTTCTTGAAAGAGATGTCCTCTGTAACTTGACCAGTGATTCCCTGAGCTGATTTGTCCACTGACCTTACATACCCCACTTTGACTTTATTAGCCATAGAGATTACCTACACACACATTCATATCTGTAAACAGTCATATCGCCACTTTCTAATTTTTCACATTATCAATCTCATGAATTAATCATAAGTAACTACACCTAAAAACAACGACAATGTTGGTTTCACACATTTATATGTCAATACCAACGGAGAAGCAGTTAAGATTCCATAGGATTGAATAGGATTCCAGTTTAAAAAGGCAGCAATAACAAAAAATGTTTTTAAAAACCTGTTTTTCAGGACGTCCTACAAACTCAGATATTTTTGTCCATCTGTCTGAGGTTCCTCCAGGGAATTTGCTGACAGCTTTGGCCAACATGGCTAAGTCATCATCACCCCATTCCTGACACATAGGATGAGATCCAGCCATAGACCACCAGCTAATAATTATAAGTGCAGTGGCTGGATATTATATAAATAGTCCATAAATAATAATTTATTAGGGTAAAATAGCTTTTTTCTAAATAACATTTTGAGATTGCTGTTATGAGATGAATCTTTGCATCACAATATCCCAAATACAGAATACAGATAAACAGAAATCCTGCAATACCTTATTTAGACTATTGGTGCTTTGTTGAGGCGAATTTGACGGGCCAGTTTCTGACAGAGGAGCGGTGTTTTCTGTGTATCCGACCGGGGGCTTGATAGGAGCTCATTCCGGGCCGATAATCAGCATCAGGTGTTTGCACTCTTTGTCTGCGAGGCTTGGAAAGGGATGCTGAGAAAATCCATAGAAAAACCTATCAAGGTATTGTGATTTTAATTATATACAAATTATCAATCTGCATAAAGTAATAGATACATAATACCATTAAATTCTTCACATCATACAGCATACCACTGACAGTCAGAATAGATATTGACATATGTTTTTTTACCAGAAATAATTTATAGAACGTGAAAAATTAACTTCATGCTTAAAATCCAAAATAAATTATTCACAAAAACAATTTCGTTTAACATATCAACTATTGCCAGGTTGTTGACAAGGCTGATTCCCCTACTATTTCTACATACTCACCTTCATCAGTTTCCTCTTCCTCTGCCTCTTTGACCCTCATTTGTTGAAAAGAATATCTGAGATAAGCCACACCAGCAGGTGCTGACATGATGAGGTAGATTACGCCTCGTACCATCTTCAACGGCAACACATCCGTCAATTTCGGCCGGGGAATCAAGTCCAGTTGCTCCTGTAATAACTCGTCCACATCACAGTCGCTCTGCTGCTGTCTCGCTTTTTTCCCCCTTTTTTCCCTTTTCTTTTTGGACCTAAAAACCTCTTCCTGAATCATGACGTGAGAGATGTTTAATAAGAATTGATAATGTTAAATCTTTAAAATGTTTATTCAACAATGATTGTATATATAAATATGTTTGCATTATTCAGTTTTTCTTGCATACTATAGCAAATTCTGTCAAAAAAATTTAATTTAAATACAGTAGAAAATCAAAGTTATTTGTCTAGCTTAATAAGAGCACCTGCTCAAATCGTCGTTCCAAGTAGACGGACCAGATGACCAGAAAATGGCCGACTGTGAAGATGACCATCAGAAGCACAGCAAGTTCGATGAGTCCCATCTTGCGAACACGGCGGTAGTAAAAGACAGGCTGTCGCCAGTCTGGTAAGCCATTGACCATGACATTGTTGTACCTGTAAGCCATAGATCATGACATTGTTATACCTGTATACCATTGGCGTTTACATTCTTATACCTGTAAGTATAATCACATTATAGGTATGGCTTAGGCAAACAAATCTTGCAATATATAGGGTCAGCTATATCAAAGTACAATCAATGACAATAATATCAAAAATGGAGGTTCGAGATAATGTAGGAATTATATTCCTGAAATGGCTTTTCATCATACTACAAACAAAATTACCTTTCGCGTTGAGTTTCATCTTTCAGAACTTCATAGACAGCTACAAGCTGAGACAACATAGTTCATGTTACATATTTCACTATTCATTTGAATAAGAAATTGCGCACACAATCTATTTCTTCATTGGTAGATTGATTGAATGAGTGTTTAGTTTAGATAGGTCAGTATACAACAAAACCTGTCTGAATTTGACTTCAGCATCAGCTTCTTTGTTTTTGTCCGGATGGAGCTGTAATGAGAGTTTCCTGTAGGCCCGTCTGATTTCTGAGGATGAGGCATCCTAGCAATGGACATAACACAATCAAGGTCACAGTTTGTAGAAGTGGAAGAGGAGTAACAAAAGACATGAACTATGTACTGATGAAGCATCATCAAAGTCCTCATCAGTATTGTAAGATACAAATGAAACAAGTTAAGGTTTTGTGCCAGGCAGTGGCTAGAGGTCTGGTACCGGACTTTGACCTCACCAGGCTAGTGCGGTAAATCTTACATCAGAGACACATTGCAGGGTTATATGCCAAGTGAGCAGGTTAGGTGGATTTGTATCTTAGAGTGTGGTATGAGTATCGATCCACAAGTCAACATAGTGAAAACAAATAACGGTGATCAATTCGAAACCCATCACAGAATTATTCCTCCTTTTTCTAATGACTCAACACCATTAGAAATAAAAGACTATCAGCCCTCTAGCCTAGGCCAGTCGAGGACCAGTGCTGGACATCCAACCACTGCTTTTGCGCAAATCACTATCTGCGCTAACAGGAAAAATAAATATGGACCTTTTCCCACCAAATCGAGCGGATTGGAGCGAGATGACAAGGGGTTGGGAGTAATTTTACGGAAGTTTTCCACCAGGGATCCGTCCGATAGTTGTCTCCCTTGTTTTTTTTAGTGGTACCGGTCATTAGATCGATTATATAAATCTTTCAGTTTTCATTCTACCATAGATTGATAAATATTTATCTTCAACCTACCTTCTGATACGAATCGCAGTGGCTTGGTTTACAGGAATTCGTATCAGAAGGTAGATTGAAGAGCTTCGTGAGCAGACCCTCTCAACACATATTTGACCACTTTTTGGCAACTTCAGCCAGAACTACAGAGCACAGTTTACGGAAGTCGCCATTTGCCCCGCGACAAATTTGGTCCCGTGCTCCCATTGGCCGGCATATGTGTGGTTATTCTGCAAAAATAAAAGATAGAGGCAAATGATTCCGTAAACTGAGCTCTGTAGTTCTGACTGACGTTGCGAAAATGTGGTCAAATATGCGTTGATAGGGTCGGCTCACGGCGAGTGAGTGTGTTGAGAATAAATATGGACGTTTTCCCACCGAATCGAGCAGTTTGGAGTGAGATGACATGGGGTTATGAGTAATTTTCGGAAGTTTTCCACCGGGGATGCGTCCGATCGTTGTTTCCCTTGTTCTTTTAGTAGTAGCGGGGTCATTGGATACATTATATAAAGGGTCATAGATCGATAAATATATATCTTATCTTCAACATCTTCAACCTACCTTCTGATACGAATCCCTGTGGCTTGGTTAAGGGGACCTAAATGCTAGTCGCCTGAAGTTTGGCAATTATTAAATATGCGAGAAATAAAAGGAAAATATTTCATTTAGACGCCGACAGATAAAAGGCTTTAACCTGTTAACAGGCCTGACCAATTTCATCCAGCTGGTGGAATGACACGTTCACTCCATACATTATCGCCTAGTCAATCGAAAACCAACCTGTTTTACGTCGAGCAGCTCGTAAAAGTTCTGATTCACTTCATCAACTAAATCAAACAACTCCAATTCCTCATTATCCCAACCATAAACTGAATAAATTAGCGACAACAAAACTAAGTCGGTAAATATCTTCCGTGGTAAATACATATCTGATCACTCTCGGCAAGCAGAGGCACTCGATATCGGACATCATGATTTCACTACTCTAGCATTATGATATGTAATATCGTAACTCAAGGGAGAAAACAAATCATGAGTACTACACATATGGAGTTTGCGTATGAGCATGTTTCACTGAGCACACAGTCGTCTACACTGTATGACAATGTCAACAACATCACTGATATCAGAACTAAGGACATGCCCAAAATATTTGATTAAGTTGACATACTGCAATAGCTCCCCGTTTAAAGATACACTGGGAAGAGTAACATACTTCATCAACTGTGAGTGTGTGTGTGTGTGTGTGTGTGTGTGTGTGTGTGTGTGTGTGTGTGTGTGTGTGTGTGTGTGTGTGTGTGTTTGTGTGTGTGTGTGTGTGTAAGTGTATGTATATGTGTATGCGTGTATCCATACATGCATGCATTTCCCAATAAACATGTATGAATTGGACCAATACTGGGCCAATAGATACTGTTGTATTGGCCCTATACCGCAACCAATATTGGCCCAATAAAATCTTACTCATTGGCTGACAATTGGCCCAGTACCGCTTTGTGGTACTGGCCCAGTATTGACCCAGTATTGGGCAAATTCAAATGTAACAGGTTGTATAATGGCTGTATTAATGTCATGTACAGGCCCTGTATTGGACCATTTCTGGCTCAGTATTATTGATGTAATATTATTACTGCTATAATGAAGCAACAATAAATACTTCATAACATAAAGGTTTATTGTACGAGTCATGAATGTGCATCTAAAAATACATTAGGATAAATTTGACAGAACATGTACTATATATGTGAGAATTTTTTTTTAAACAAACATTAAAAAAACCCAATACCATACATTAACTATTGATATAACTACGCTAGATACTACAAATTAAAGTCTGACACATTCCTTGCCAAATCTCCTGCATCATCATACATACATACAATCAAATGTATAATTCATATACAAAGAGCAACAGCTAAAACTTAGCTAGGGCTTATGGACTACATGGCATGTTTTGTTTCAAGTACTACATCATCAAATTCTAACCAAAGTAATACTTTGAACAATAATGCTTATTGTGCGTTATCCATTTCTTTTTCCATTGCTCTCCTCTTCCGACCCCCATTCCTATCTCCCGAATACCTGAGCCACACCATCATCTCCTTGGCCACATCGGTTTCCGAGCACGACTGCCTTTCGCCTTTCATTGCAGCTTCTTCAAAAATATAAATAATATATATATATATATATATATATATATATATATATATATATATATATATATATATATATATATATATATATATATATATATATATATATATATATATATATATCTTCTTCATCCTCCAATTTGTCAATATTGATAATCAAATGTTGCATAAGTAGTCTTTGTACACATACATAAATACACCATAGTGCAGTGTATGTGGGTAAACAGTAATGTGCAAAAAGTCGTATTTATCTACAGCTTGTATTTTATCTTTTTCTAAGTGCCACAATCAAGAATGTCTCTATGCTTAAGGACTATGAACTGATTTTTCTTGGCTACATATCGATAATATACTAACATATTATAACTTTGGCAAGCTTTAGACTTCCAAAGGCCCGTTTTTGTATGGCGTTTTGGCTCTTCCATCCATGCTTGCCAGCCCAGTTGTACTGGCAAGCCAACTCATGACACAGCACTCGGCCCATTATCCGACGTACCGTGTCCTTCAATGTTGTGCCACCCAGTAGAGCCAATTCAGTAACCTAAATGATAGGTAAATAGTATTTAAAGGCAATGAATTTGGTATGAAATCAATTATTTTTGATGCCATTTCTTATCTGCCTTTATGATAGGGAATGAGCTGGTCTGTCACGTGAAAGTAAGGTTCACAAACCACTTTGCATGAAAATCATTATATTGCTGTGCAAAGAACATCATGCTTCAACTTTTCTAGTTGATTGTTGTCGAGGAAGTCATCTTAGTTGATTCATTCTCACCAAGGCCCTGTTCAATTCTTTATCTTGGAGTTTGTCCTCCACTTCTTCCAATTCTTCAACTGACATCAGTGGAAGACTGATGTCAGCTAGCAACTCTTCCTCGGCCTGTCCAGTGCCCTCACCTGTTTGGGCGATTGAAGCAAGAATCCGGCGGTGACTTGCTAGCTCCTTTTGGATCCCCTCAATAGCTACCTGAATTCCTGATATGGATTTCAGGATTGCGTGGTCTGTGCCTGTAAAATGAAATGTACAAGATTGACAATTAGCTGTTTTTTAATATTGAGATTCCGACATGACAAAATATTGACCAATATAATTTGTACATTCAAGGTATTCTGGCAGGAGTTAAGGTAAACTTTAACACATTTAAATAAGGTCCATGCAAGCTATTACACCCAAGAAAATTTGCTGTGAAATTATTGTGAGATTATTAAATAAATGCAGAATGTACCCTGTATAGCTGATGGACACATAAATGTTCAATATTGACTTTTACCAGAAAGCCTGTGTGCTGCAGGCCGGATAGTCTCAACAAAAGATGTGACGCGTGCTAAAGCTGGAATATGCACACACAGACATCTATGCTGTACAAAGCAGTAAAACATATATAAATTATAATAGATGCTGCATGTAAGTACATTGATCTTCAAATGAAATTCATGTAATTTCTAGCGAGGTACTGCACTTGTTACTGCCAATCAACATTAGGCATTTTAATTCACTTCCATGGCAAGTGATCATAGATTTAAGGGTTCGAAGAGCCCCATTTCCTCCATTCCATCCTTTTTTTGTCACATATAGGGATATCTGAAAAGGTGTTATCTTAAAAGTGCACATGCTACAGCCCTAAACTCTTTTCTTAAACATTTCTTTGCCGAAACACACATTTGAGCGTTCTTTCACTTCTTTTTTTGAGTTGATGCTCGAGGTTGTAATGACAAAACATCCTCATCCAGTTCAGAGGCATCCGAACTGCTCTCCACGGCCTCACCACCTGCAAGCTGGGTAAATACTGTAGGTAAAGGTGGAGGCGTTAGAGCCTTGGGCAGTTTTGATTTGTGTCTGCGCTGCTTAGACTGGACTTCATCTTCATCTGAGCTCAGATATTTCTGCTTGTGTCTGAAACGGGGTTTATATTCTAAATGATACTTAACCGAAATAATAATATGATTATTGGTTACTCATCTTTTCTTAATTTAAAATCCCAAATTGCTTTATTTTATAGTGATGCCGCTCACTGCATACATACTTTCGAAATGGCCGGGTTGTCCCCAGAGTTGTCGCCTCGGCCTCTTCTTCAGCCAACCTAAGTTTTCTCCTTGCATCTGCGAAGGTGGCTTATGGCAGAAAACATGACGAAACAATGACCATGTTAATCAATTATAATATATGCATTTACTCTAAATTAATAATTGTATAATATTGTCGAATAAACATAAAAAACTTACCACAAGCAATCATGACTTTAACATCAAACAAAGTCCAAAGTTTGAAATCGGGTAAGATGGCATCTTTCACAGCCTTGGAAATGGACTCTGGTCTTTTGAAAGGAGGCCAGTATGCTTGTGTGTTACACTTCAGCCAAGATGATGGCAGCATCTCAACTTCATTCGTTTTTGCGAAATTTACCACCACGTAGCCGACCATTTTGTATCACCTGGTAAATATGTAAATATTACAGAAAGAGATGATGAAACAACACATTTGCCAGATAGAAATCACAAGCATTTCTTTTGAAGAGATCTAATAAATACTGCAAAAATGCATTGCATTGTCACTAATCTGCTGTGAACCTCATATCCATGTATGTATGTACTAAAGTATGTATGTATGTAATGTTGTACATACATACATACATACATACATGTATGTACATACGTATGTATGTATGTACATATGTATGTATGTATGTACGTATGTATGTATGTACGTACGTATGTATGTACGTACGTACGTATGTATGTATGTATGTATGTATGTATGTATGTGTATGTGTATGTATGTATGTATGTATGTATGTATGTATGTATGTATGTATGTATGTATGTATGTATGTATGTATGTATGTATGTATGTATGTATGTATGTATGTATGTATGTATGTATGTATGTATGTATGTATGTATGTGTTTGCCCCAAAGCGATCTTTTTGGTGCAGAGGCGAATCCTAGCCTGTGCAGAAGCCGAGCCGATGCGCAATGAGATCGGCGCGTTACCAGCTACCCTCGCTGACATCTATCGTAAACGTGTGCGGCGCATAGAGTGCCTTAACACCAACCTTACGTTATGTTTACAAGGCGCAATCACAGTCCCGATTGCTGAAGTAATAGGTCAAGTATTCATTTTGTTTAGAGATAACATTTGTTCGTGTAATATTGTTGATCCGTATTGCTGGTCGTCCAGACTTGCCGTTTAAAGACATGCCGTTGGCGCTTGTGCCAATCTAGTTGTTATTGAGTTAATTGCATGTTTACACTGCCAACTGGTAGTTTAGTCAGCGCTCAACGGCTTGCTTCTGCTTAATACACATTATATGAGTATACTTCGATAGAATAGTGTCGAAGATTGGATGATCTTCATACTAAAGTACTATCAGCGGGCCATGACTGCGAGACTCAAGCTATGACAACAGCCGGATTCACCATTGGGCAAGTGGGGCAAGTGCCCTAGGCTCCCACATACAAGGGCCCCATATAAATCTCAACTTGACGACTTTCATTTGTCCTCTGATAGAAAAGCGCCCCCACCCCCCTACACCCCAATGTAGTTTCCCCGGGCCCCCAACTTTCTTAATACGGCACTGGCTATGACTAATGTATAGCTAAGTTATAGATATGCACCTTTTTTTAAAAAAAAGTGGGTATACAATGGATATCACACGCTGCGGCCTGAAAAAGTCATCGTCATGCTTTCATTTATTAAACTGTGTGACTTGCTACAGACTATTGGCATGCATTATGCTGCGGTTTGAAAGTGGACAACTTCTGCCTTACCAATTCGTACTTGGAGTGATGTTTATCTATTTGGAGTGATGTTTTTATTCAACTAGTCAAAATTTTACAGGTGCACTCTAGTACAGCAACCCAGCAAACACATATGTACAGGGCAATGGCAACTATAGGAATGGGGGTACACAGATAGGCAACCTCCTCCTCCAAACCAATATAAACAACCCAGCGCAAACCAACATCCTCCACCGTGCCAGCCCAGGGGCCAAAGTGCAAAAAACAACAGCCTTCGCCAACCAAAGAGCCAAACACCCTATATGTACCCCCTTTTGAACAAATGCGAGTACATAGGTATATACCATGCCAAGAACAACCCTACCACGAGAAGCCTATACCGAGATACGATCTGGAGCCTTGTCTGTTCGTGCAGCAAAGGAGAAATACCACATTTCGCAAACAAGGTACACAAAAATCCGTGGAATAGCCCCAGAAAATGTTCCACCTCCAAATACTATCCTAGACTCCAAAGGCCGCCCAGCACTGCCATCTTTCGAAAAACGAGCGGAGAACTGGGATCTGCTAGAAAAGAGGTTTCCCTACTTGTTTCTATCCAAAAGAGAGCTAGAGATTCTAGATTCCCTTGGGTTTGGATTTTTTAGAAATATATCTTGCAAGCTTCCAAGAACCATTCCAGGCAGGCCATATTCTCGACTTTGTCTACCTGTACAAGTGGGGCCCCAGCAGTGGCAAGCTTCGTATTGTTTCTTTGAGGCCCCTAAAAGCAGGCAAACCACACAGCAAATGCAATGGCGATTGTCTCCAAATAGGCCCATCTCCAAGGATCTTCGAGGATCCAGATAGTACTTGCAAATGTGGGGCAACAGACCACTGTGTCGGTAGCAAGAAATGTCCGTTGTGAAGCCACCGCAACATTGTCTGTGAACCCAGAAAAAAAACCACTGCCACTTGTAGTCCCAGAGACGATAGAAATCCCTTCTTGCATCCAAAACATCCAGAATCTCTACGACGACGAATGCCTTGTGTGGTGCCTACGATACACACAGCTCGTTGGGAGTCTGGCAGAGAACTGTGGATGCCAACAAAAGGACTGCCACTGGAGATGTCTCGCAGGAAAGAACAAATATCCAGATCTTCCAAATTTGCCACCAGGCCCACCGCCCCGGGAAACCCATTGCCAAACTATGGAGGTCCTACAGAACTAGAATTGCCCCCACCTAGAAAGGAGGAGCAGCGAAAAGCATCGGCTTTTCCAGCTGGAAAGTATCTTTGTAGATTATTTGCTGTCGCCAAAGATAGACAAAATCGAAACAGAGTACTCTTGTTCTTGGAAACCTCGGAAAGCCCAACTGCAGTTCCAGTCTATGGATACAAGATACAAGAAGCTCTTCGAGCATATGGGGGGATAGAAGCCCTCTGACTGGCTGCCGTTCCATTCTCTTGCAAGCTAGGCAAACTTTGCTGCTCGCCAACCACGACCGAAAAAGACGATAGAGAGACAGAACATGCCACCAAAGAGATGCTAGCAGAGGGCAAAGAACGAAAAAAACAAGACTAGAGCCTACTCCATATACAAGGGCGTGAAAATTTCTGCTACCCTTTTTTTGACTACCTCTATTCGCCATCCAGCCTAGCGAGCCCTCCAGACCAATCTCCAACCAGCCTCCTTCAAAGCCTCCAACCCACTGCCAGCCAACCCGCAAACCACCCACCAGCCAAACCGCCAGACGACCCGCCAACCAACCGCCAGCCAACCAAGAAGCAAGCAATACACTGGTCTGCCCTATCCATTGGTCTACACCAAGCAAGCGATACATTGGTCTGCCCCAGAAAACCTGGTCTGCCCTATAGCCTACAAAGCCTCTCCCAATGGTGGTCCATCCCAAGCAATCTATTTGCCTCCTATTCCATGTAGAAAGGGTCCCGCCTATCTAGCGCAGGCCGGGTTGCATTGTCCCGACTTGGGGTAGGCTTTGGGGCCGGTAGGATATTCGATGCGGCTTCCATGTGGCTTTTTGTAATTTTCCAGACCTTCCATGCAAGAAATGCCGAAAATCCTACATATCCTGCCATTTGCAATCTTGTCGAAAACGACGCTAGGTCCACAATGGTTCCTAGATTGGTTCCAACCTCTTCTATATTGTCTTCCAGAACCGACAAATTGTCGTCTATTTCCTCCTCTATGGATTCTGCAATATCGTCTACCTTTTTTTCTATATCGTCCACCTTTTGCTCTATATTTTGCATTGTATAGTAGATATCGTATACACTAGGGATGCCATATCGCGGCGCGGTGTGGAATGGTAGTTGGGTGGGGCTACTTTCGAAATCCATTGTAGTAGACTTTTGGGGGAGGGCCAGCACCCCATTTGGATTGCTACTAGTAGACTCTTGGGTAACCTTGGTTGGCAGGTGGAGGCCATTTGGATTGCTACTCTCGGAGTCCTCCATAGAGCTGGCATTGCCACAACAAGTGCACAACAACGCTGCAACAAGTGTACAACAACGCTACAGCAAGTGTACAGCAAAGCTACAGCATGTGTACAGCAACGCTACAGCAAGTGCGTGGCAATGCCAGGAAATACCTTGGCAATACCATACTATACCAGGTGGGCTGGGTTGGAAAGACTTGGTGGGCGTGGGTTGTAAGGCCTTTTGGAGCTATAGTCTTGGGTACCA
>CM067349.1:14714216-14731716 GCA_034190875.2 Urechis unicinctus
GCTGGACCGGGATGCGTGGAAGACGACCATCAGAGTTTCTCGAGAAGGCGTCGGCTGAAGACATCCTCTCGCTCAACTAACTAATAATGTCTGTATCTTGGTTTGTTAACATTTTTTTGGTTTCGCGATACAGGTCGCAATTTTTCCTATTTTTTCTTCTTCAATCGTTAGGCGTCAATAATGCGCAGAACCGAGAGGTTTTGTTTTGACCTTGACCAAAAAGTAAGGTCAAAGTCATCGAATAAGTGAAAAACTAGTATCTTGAATAACTCTGTTAATAATGGTCGGATTGTTACATAATTTACACCATTGTGTAGCTCATTCTAATTGCAAACTTTTTAATGACATATGTGGCCATCAAACCAACAATTTTCCCAAGCGCCTAAGGTCGGAAAATCGTGGTATCTGTCCAAGTGTCAACAAATGTTTCATGAATATTTCAAACGCTTATAAAAGCGTCAATACTTGTCTGATGGTAATAAAAATCGACAATTTGTGGTAGCCAAAATGACTAAACTTTATAATTTCGTAAATAATTCACTAATTATCGTTTGATCGTAATAAAACTAACTTTTTCTAAAAGCTGATACAATTACCAAACTGTGATAATTGACATATGCTATCAAAATATTCGTCGTTTTCAAAGCGCGTTGAGTTGAAAAAGCAAATTTCACTTAGACAAATTTCGTCAAATTTTCGATTGCTAATAAAATAGTAAACATCAGTTCAATAGTCATAGAAATAAAGTCAGTTGTTGACATTAACAGAGAAAATCTAATCCGCCGATTTTTTTTTTATATCCCCTGCCTCACTTCCGGTTTCGAACGAGTCAAAGATCAAACGGGTCAGAAATCTGAAGTTATCGCGTCGTTTGTCCGTCGTGAATGGTCGTTTCGTTTATTTGTTTACACTCGAAGGAAGCCCATTCTGAACATAGGTGTATAAAAATGTATAATAAGTATACTAGGTGCCAACAAAAGCTAAAACCTTTCTTTCCTCATAACTTGATGCTGCAAATAATGCAGTTTTAATTTAATTGTAAAATGTCGAAAATGTCCAAGAGCAAAAATCTGTTAAATTCTGTCAATTCATAATTGACAACCCAATTATCGTTCGATCCGAAAAACCTTTTTCTGAAAGCTGAAACCACTAACAAACTATTGTTTGTTTTTGGATTTTGGTTTTGATAAACTAAAAACGGAAAGACGTAAAAAACATAGACCTTAAAGTGCCTATGACACCAAATTTCCATGATAATTTTTATGAAACCGAATGAAAGACAAAGTTGCAATTACTCTGTTTTAGTGGTTCAATTTCCGAACAAGTCAGCCGAACCTAACGTAAATCGAAATATAAAGTCGATTTTTCGGCACCCGCCATTTTCCAAATTTTCGGCCCAGCCCCCCGTGACGTCACTTGGAGAACTCGTCACTGACAGGTCCGCAGTTTTCACCGTAAACAACGGCGTATGTTGAAGTTTCGGAGAGCGATGTATTTGAGTTGGACGATTTGGCGATGGAATTTTGGGTTGAAGAGCCTCAAATGTTTGAGAATGTAGAGGATGTAGCTGGTATTGTGCCGTACAGATTCGAACCATATCTGTCCGAAAACAGCGCCAGCGAATCTGACAGTGACTGGACTGATTCTCGTGTTCCGAGGAGCGATAATCCGGACATGAACGATCTTCAAAACATTGACTGGTGAGTCCTATTGGAATTGTAATCACTGCACGAAACTATCTTTTCCTTTGATTTTATATAATAAATGAAGAATACCTTTTTCGTTTGATACCGTTTTCGTTTTTCTTGGTGGTAGTTTCAATGTAGATTTAATCGCCAACGAACATGGCGAAAAATATTTTTTCTGTTGTCATGCTTAAAATACTTTTTTTTAAAATTTATGTCATCCCGATAAAACTAGCAAACCTGCTTGGTGGAGCATTTACACATGTAATACAACCGTTTTCATTGACCACCCTAATCTTAGTCTTAGACAGAGTCTGGGATGTATTTAATAGGTTTTTGAAACCCTGGTTTTAGGTGCCAATGTGGAGGCTGCTCAACCGTGCCAACTGTCAGGGAAATATCTGCTGTGTGGAGCAGGAGCAAGTGATGGTTGAAATAGAAAATTGACCAGAAATTCAATGTGTGACACAGCATCCAAATTTTAATGCTGTATGTCTCAATGAAAATGTGTACTACGTCTACAAGCAGCATCATGGTCCATACAAGGGAAACAAGTAAGTATTGACAGACAACAAACACCAAATCATATATTTATGTTAAACAAACTTCCCCACACTACTGGGTCATTTTTACTCAAATGAATGACGTTTTCAATTCAGTCTGAATTATCAATACAGTTTATACCAGGATAACATTATTTTTGTGACTTAATCATCAAATCTATGTATGGGTTAAAATATAATATTTATTCAGCACTGTAAATATGTTTAAGGGTTTGTGTATGGTTGTGTGTTACAGCTGGAAGCGTTACACTGGATATAGGCAATTCATCCGATGGTGCTACCATTATCTTGGAAAGAACAATCGTATCCCTATACTATCCTGTGTGACATCAAATATCCGAAACACACTTCCAGAGGAGACAAACAATTATGTGGGATATTCAGATGAAACTAGCACTCAGAGAAGCTTGAGCGGAACTGATTGACTGATTAGTGCTTTTCTGGGATCTCGAAGGTGGAGTTCAGATTGGGTGGGATCTCCAGTGCTTCCATCTCCTCATCATTTATATCGCTGGCCTTGCATATGCTGACTGTCGTTGCAAAAAGATCGTCTACATAGCCTGTATTGTATATATGTGTTAGTTGTTCATTTGAGTGTACAGATTATAATTATCCCATAAAAGTGAAATTAAGAAACAATCCGTACCATAAGTTGGATCGTTCAGCACTTTCTTAACTGTATGACTTCCTCCCTTGTGTTTGGGGTGGTGGAGGCTGTACAAGTTCTCACCCTGGGCTGTTATTCTTTGTTGTCGTCCAGCATTTTCATTGAAATTCTTAGTTGCAATGATTGATATGAAATCATTTATGAACCTTTCTTTCAGTTTGAAGTAGGATAAGTTTGTGCTTTTCCTGTTTGATTCATCCGATGTTTTGTGATAAGTTGGATTCAGCAGTAAATTAACTTCATTCATGACTAGAATGAATGACATGAGGAAAGATACTTCATGAAATTACACAGCAGGTTTATTCCACTTTGTTTTTGTTTATGGGTCCACTATCAGGTAAAACTTGTCCCATATAACTAAAAAAACAATCCTACATTTGAAAGAAGGGTAAAATCTAACTAGTTACAGACTTTTAAGCTCGGTAACTAGTGGTACACCTCGTATCTAAGGACATAAAGAGCAATTTAACTGTAAGATATTTTTTTTTGTGTTTCAAAGAAATTTTCTTTTTCCTAGAGAGGTGAGTCAAACAACAATGTCTCCACAGCCTAATAATCAGAACAAAGTCCTTGTTTATAGAACACAATTATGGAAAAAGTAAACATCTAAGAGATTTTGGATACTTTGTTGCATTATTGTATTAGAAGATTAGCTTAGTTAAACCAATTCTGCTGATGCTTTCAAAAAGAATGGATTTCTAAATATATATTTATACACTACTTATTTTCACTGCTTGCGTTAGTTGGAGGTGGGGGGAGGCGTCATTATCTAGCTGGGTAAACCATACATTTTATTATAAATTGCAACATGTCAGCTCACCTTTTGGTGCTCCTTTTTCTCCACTGCCTTAGACTTTCTGACTGGTGGCGAATCCGTGCAACCTTTCATGAATATGATAGGAATAGCAGCTGGAAGAATATTCCGGGAACATTTGTACCCAAATCCGAGAGCTTCTCTCACTGCAAGTACCTGGTCAAAACATCCAGGTCCAAAATGCTCGCTACACAAAAACGAGTGGGTTGTCGGACCCGGCCAATTTGCCCTTGTACGCCGCACTTGTGATATCCATTGCTTACGCAACTTCTCCTCCCGAGGAAAACTGAATAATCGAACGCTTCCCGAAGAAATGTTCGAACAATTCGCGGCCACGCAGCGTTTTGGCATGACTGATCCGGACTAAACAAGATGAAAATTCACGGTTGACACATGGTTTCCATGGAAGCTGACTTGGGCTGCAGAAACTGGGTTCTCCTATATGCGTCATTTCTGGTTGACCTCGGCTCACGCACGAAATGCCGCTTCGCTCAAAAGAACGTTTAAAGAGACTGTTCAGCCCCATATTTGGAACGAAGGTGCCTAGCAAGCTGCTTGGCAACCGCGCCTTGGAAACCAAAAGTTTTAAGTTTTCAGACTTTCAGTCGCTACGCGGCGCTGTGGTCTCAGAAAAAAGATCCTTACTTCGGCTGTCGCCATTACCCTTCCTGCTTGTCGGTCTAATGTGTGCACAATTATGCCCACAACTTGAATGAGTGAAGATTTTATAAAATCTACATTATGTAACTAAAGCGGAAGAATACACATCGATAGCGAGATAAATTCAGAGCGCGTTATGATTTACAGCTAACATTCGTGTGGTTCATTGTTTTAGGGAGGCACCGTTATCGATGGAACGAAATAAATGAATAAAACAGATTTCCACAGTAGATCATGAATATTTCCAGTCAAATAATAATGTTAAAAACTTATCAACATAATTTCCATAATTTTAGGTGTCATATGCACTTTAAGACTATCAGTCGCTTATAAAATCGTAAATAATGGTCCAATGTCATAAAAAGTGGATCAATTGAATCCTGAAATTGTATAGCATGGATGTAATTGTCATGGGGGATGGGCTTGGCAAGGATCGATGTCAAGCACGTGCTCTTTTTCTGGGCATCGTTAAACTGCAAAACAATGCATCAGAATAGGTCGTTAATCCACAGCTGGACATCGATGTATGTATTTGTGTATCCCCATAGATCAGTCTGCTGCTAAGCTAATTCAGGGACTGCATTGTGTTAATGGCACTACAAGCTGAAGATTACATTTTTAAAATTACTCATATGTTAATAAATGCATATTAATGATGATAGGTATGCTTTAAGATTGTATGCCAGAGAGCCGACAAAGCTGATGAGTTAGGAAACTATGCAAGAGGTTGGAGTATTGGCTTGGAGTATTGGCAGGCAAAATTGTTCAGTGAATCCTTTTATCGAAGCTATAAACTCTTTGATAGAGCTCCTTGAATACAGGGCCGCTTCAGAGTACTATTATTTAGTGCATAGCTGACTTCTTAAGAAGTGCCATTAAAATTTTTTGGAACTCGAAACAAAATTACCCTTTTCCGGTGGCAAATGTCGGGGCAGATGGTTTTGTTAGGTAGAAGAACATGTTTACAATGGCTATGGGGCGCGCCAGGCTCGTAAACGGGACTAAAGAAGGTTTAGGCGAGAATGTTTGTGAGTTGGCGGCGAAATAGGTGTCACCCTTGGGTTTATGTATACATAGAAGTAAGCGGTCGGCAGGCAAATGCAAATCCCTGTTTACTCAGCCACAGGCACCCAAGTATAGTCATTAAACTAGTTAGTTCGGCAGTGTTCAGTTTCGCCTGACTCATTATATATTAGATATTATTATGTACGTCGCTGTCACTCGGCGAGTTGAACTGAATTGGGTGCCTGTGCCATCAGCGGAACGATTGCGTGGTGTGGTTATCCGTCATCTAAGTAAACGCATTGGGCTTTGCATGCACTCCACCAAGGCAGTGGGACGAGCGGAAGGGGGTGGGGGCGGGGGGTGGGGTTCTTTACATGGTCACCGACAGACATGTTAGTAACTCCGTTTACCTACTTTATATAGTGACATATGCTTGAAAGAGCCAATAGACATCTAACCTTTTTGGATCCCTTAAACATTTACATTCCTCGCTTATTGAATCTTGTCAGTCGGTTGATATTTAACAACCTGCTTTAACCGATTAGCGTGTAGAGTTTCTAAATGCATATATGAGAACGAAATAGAGGATGCCGACAAGCGAATCATATTGTGATTTGATGAGATGATAACATTTATAAGGAATAAAACTGGGTTTTCTTTCATGAGGCTGATGAATGCAAATCGAAAGTACCCCCCACATTTTCGTTAAGTGAAAAACTATCCTTAGGCGCATCCGCGATTCGAGGAAATGCACACTCAAATGACAAGGTATTCACTACCAATCTGGACGTCTTGTTGGAAATCGTCCCGTAAAAACAGCACAACCCATTTATTGCTTCAACGGGTGAATAGGTGAGTGTATCTATTTAGTAATTCTTAGTATTGTTAACTTGGCTTTCGCCAAGTTGTCTTGTTCAGTCGCGTTTGTGGGCTGTTTGTGGAATGTTTGTTTTTCGCGATACAGGGTGACATTTTTGGAACAAAATTTTTAGTGGTCGGTTGCAACGATGTGCAGAACCGAGAGGTTTTGTTTTGACTTTGATCCGAAACTAAGGTCAAGGAACCCCGAATATCTCCTTGGATAATCGTCCGATCCCAAACGCCCCAAATCGCAAAATGTTGGCCAAATTATGATGATTTCGACCACGTTAATATGCGTCCGATTGCATTACAAATTGGACATAATATTATCAGTGACAGCGTTAGCCGAATCGTAAGATTTAATGGATGTTGTTGACTTCGCTTCCGGTTACGAACGCATCAAATAATCGAGAGCTTATAAATAGGTCAATAGTCCTAAAAATAGACCAGCTGTAATATCTTATGGATTAAAAAGTTATGGGACGGATTTGATCAACCGCTTTTTTCATGTCAGGCAAAAGCGCTACCGCTACCCAGTGCCGTGTAAGATATTTCAAGTTAACTTTTGTTGTTCACCGCAAGAAGTGAACATCTTGATTGGTGCTGATAAGGTAGTCATGTATAACTCCACCAGCAGTTCACCGCCTAGAGCGCACATGAATTACTACACCAAGGACGGCATTCTGGACCTCCATCAGTTCCGACAACACAACAGGCCCAGGCAGCCATCGTGGACGAGTGCTTTAACCGCTATAGATATCAGACACGTTCCCTAGCTCTGGTTGACATCAATGAGCATTTGATACCCAAACATTACAATACCCTACTTGAATTAATCGCAAAGGCGCATTGTCGAAACGCCCGCCAATTCGTATTTCAGAATGTTTTTTTTTATCATTGCAGTTGCCACCGAATGCACTTATTGCAGGAAATGAAACGCTGTACAGATTTGAATCAGATTCAGATCAATTTATTAATCAATTGAACATATATACAATGAACAATTGATAAAGAGACTACAACTAAGGCTGATAGACCACTGCTGCTGGAACCACCCTGACATAATGATAATAAAAATAATAATAATAATATAAAAGAAGAAACACACAAAAGATAGACTACATTTCAAAAGAGAAACACAGTACATAATTATGAAAGTACATGAGGTCACAGCATCATGTTACCTGAGTAAAAAGGTACAGAAAACATTTACATAGACAGAGGGTTTTGGCAAAGTCAGGAATTTGGTGACATGAGTAGCATATTATGGATTTATACAATAACAAATGACTTTTCTGCTTGACTAGTTAATGTGGGCATTAGTACATGTATAACAATTTGGAGTGGTGCACATATACCTGTATCTATTGATAAACCAATTTTTTATGTAGTTGCAGTATCCTTGGTAAGAATGAGAGAATATTTTTGTTACTATGATATTCGGGGCATTGTTGACGAATTGTGAAATGCTGAATCGAATGGATGAGACTGCAAAAGAGTGTTCTACTCTTGGGATGAAAATATATTTTTGAGTTCTAGTATTGTGATTATGAATGTCAGATGTTTGATTTATTAAGTTTATGTTATTGTATATCGAGTAAAGTGTCTTATAACTTTGAATAAATTTGATGCATTGCAGATGTCATGTACATATATCAAGAATAAAAAGGGCCCTAAGATTGATCCCTGTGGCATTCCAGTTGTAAGGGGAAGGAGGTCAGACTGAGTGTCTTAAAAATTTACATATTGTTTTCTGTCTTGAAGATAGTTTTTAATTAATATGCTACTGGTGTTTGTGAATCCATAGTAAGTTAGTTTTGAAAGCAGTATGTTATGATCTATTGTGTCAAAGGCTTTGCTGAGGTCGAGAAATATGCTGATTGGTAGCAAACTGTGGTCTATGTCATTAAGTACAGATTCAATCAGTTCTACTGCTGCTAGTTCTGGTCAGAGAGTTTGTTCAACATGACACCAGCTGATGAATGAAGAGATGCTTTTATTAATTTACAGAAGAAGTTGTCAATAAGTGTACAACATGTGTTTGAGAATCTTGATGGCAAAGTTATCTTGGAATAAAAACTATGTTCGACCATGGTGTCAAAGAAGTCATTGAAGATATTTTTTTCCTTTATTTTAAGTAAGTTGATATTGAAATCGCCAGCAAGTACGACTTCTTGTTTGTAATTTTCAAGTACTTTTAGAAAGATGAAATTTCACTTGTGAAAGTATTATAGTTTTCCTCTGAATTGCGAGGGGGTCTGTAGATGTTGCCCTAGATTATGTTATTTGATAGTGTGTCGCTAAGAATTTCTATGAACTGAGATTCCCAGATCTCTGAGTGTATGCATATTTGTCTTGGTTGGTAACTGTATTTGTTTAGTAGATATATTATCAAGCCACCTTTGCTACCACAAGTTTTGCCCTGAGGTATACATGTGTAACCAGGTAGCTGTATGAGAGACAAGTCATCTCCTTCTGTTATTCTACATTCTTGAAAACATAAGGCAGAGAATTCTATGTTGTGTGTTTTTGATGTTTCAATGAATATTGTAATTTCAGAAAATTTGGAATTAATTGAGTGAATATTAGAGCTGTAAATAGTAAATGAATCTTTTTGGGATGCTAGGAATTCAAGTGCATGGTCATCATAGTATGGGGAGTGTCTTATAACTTGTATGACATTACTTTCATCATTTTCAGCTTCAATGTCATTTACCAGTTCGCAGAGAGCATTGTTTGTTAACCCTCCAAAGCAACGTAAATGTACATCAGCAAGAATGTCTGACATAACTCTCAGGAGATAACAAAAATTACAGTGTAAATAGGAGCATAGAATGATTATACATCTAACACTGACAGTAACAAAGACAATTTGCCTCTAAAATCACCAGGGTAAAAGCTAGAAGTAACATGTAAAATAAAAATAATACTACGTAGAAGTTTGGTGTTAAAGACAGTGAGATCAGTTTAAGTAAGAAATACGCGTCCACATATGATCACTGAGGTTTTATATCTAAAAGTGTATGTTCAGTGTATGGTTTCATCTGAGTAAAAATAACCAGACAACATAATTTTATCTACGTATTTTGGTTGGTAGCTCCACGAGCAAGGAGTTGTGGCATTTGTGACCACAGCAGCAGAGGATTTAGTCCGGCCAGAAGTGAAAGGTACGGGTTTGACTGCAGTCCACTGGGATGTATCTGTTCAATCTGAGGTTAGGGTGGCTGTTGACACTCTTTGTTGTTTTTTGCTTTAAGACCCTCTTTTGTTACTTGAGAGTAGGTTTTCTTCAGTGTCGTTTGGCGAGGATGAACCGGAGTGGTAGAATATCTCATCTTTGGATTTTGATCGACCTGGTTTCTTATTGTCATGGCGAGCTGGATGGTGCCCCATCTTGTGAGGTGTAGTCCATCATCACTGCTTGTTGGATTTTGCTCGGTGTTTTTGTCAAGAAGAGCCGAGTGAATATCGAGTAACGCGACCCCAGCTTGGGATGCGCATAGGTCGTGTATGTGCGAGTTGACCACTGTGATGTCATCATTGAGGTGTTGGTATGGTTCTGTGCGGGCAGGAATGTTTCCTATGATGAGGGTGGCATTTGGGTTGTTTTGTTTTGAAGTCTAGATAAGATTACGAAATTTTTCTGTGATTTCTCCAGTAGATTCTTTTCCAATGTGGTTTGTCCCAACAATGCACACCAATTTGTCTTTGCCTTTTGACGGTCGGGACTATTTGGAGGTTGCCTCCTCTATGGTATAAGCTGGAGTACTCTGGCTGATGGTCTTTTTCTGGCTCATGCCTGCTTGGACATGAGTGCTTTTAAGTAATTTTTGATTGCATAGCCTTGTGTTCTTTTTTAATAGTGTAACATTTTTTGCTTACAGAGTTGAGTTCAAGTTGCCAACTTTCAATTTCCGTTCTGTTTCTATTTGTGTCAGCCTTGACATAATTTTTCTGTCTGTTGAGGCACTCTTGGAAGTGTGACTTTATATCTTTTTGTTGCCTCTACAAATTTTCGATTGCATTTCCCTGATCTGCTGTTTGGATTTCAAGCTGGGATAGGTTTTCCTTGAGGGGTTGAAGTTTGCCAAGTAAAATTTTCTCAACAATTGAGTAAATTTTAGAAGGCGATAGAATTGTATTTACAGTCTGATTTGACTGTCTGCACCTCTTCCTTTTTTTCGGTGATGTTGATTTTTTAGATTCCGCGTTCATTCTCTTGGCTGCTGTCTGTGTATGCGATTGACTGTCCGTTGGGTTGTACGAAAATTCATCAAGCAATTCCAGGTCAGTTTCGAGTTGATTTGGTGTCCATCACATTCGAGAAAGTGTTTTGGAACATGAGTGTTTGGATTTATTTCGCTCTTCTGGTTCGAAGGAGCGTTATCTCCAATTGATTCGAGTGTCCATTTGGTTGTTTATTTGAGAAGGTATGCCCGCCATGTTGCCGAGTCGATTAGAAATGGCGCGATTTCATGCGAGGTCTACAATTCTCACATTTGTCTTGATTTTGCACTTATAAGCCATTTTGGCATCGTTAGAAAGTCTTACCGTGAGTGATCAGTTGTGATACGCTTCACAAAAAAAACCTTTAAAACATGATAAAGTCTCGGAGAATCAATCAATATAAGTTTGTTTTGATTTGACCGGAAGTCAGACACTGACCCAAACGTAGAGGGATGTTAAAGAATGGGGCTATAAGTTGCGCACCAAAGTGATTATTCAACCTCGGAATATTACAACGACAGGGTTGCAATATCATTGTAACCGTGTGGGCCACAATAACAGCTGTAATATCCCTGAGTCAGAGGCCACCATGCACCACTATCGCTACGTTACAAACTACTCCATACCAACATTCGACAAGTTGAACAACTCTATTGCCCACCGATTTCTAAACCGTATTGCTTCAGCTCTGATGAATGCCCATGAGCAAATTAAAAGCAGACTATAATAGTAGTTTAGGTAATAGCGGTTCCAGAACACCCCTCCAAATGGGGACCCACCCACTGACGACAAGGAATCCCCCACTTCAGAGCATCATTTACCCACTTCGACTATTCTTTCGGGGTCTAAGGTCTCAAGAGCTGTCAAGAGCTGGAGTCTCCCTCTGGCGGACTAACAGCGGGGAGCCTATTGGTGGGCCACGGGTCACAGGGGCCCACGAGTCTCAGGGGTAAGGGAGAGGGTCGGAAGCCGTTTGAGTCGCAGGTGGGGTTTCGTTGCGACTTGATTTTTGTCATTTGTACCCCCCTTTTGAACTTAAACAGTTGAGTAATGACGTCCCACAACACACGCGTCCGAAAGGACCAAGCGGACTATACTGAAATCCACGGCCAAGCCCCATCTACACAAGAGTGACGGACGGCGAACCAGTCAGACCACATCCCCCAGTGCCGACCCCACGACCGCGTCTCTGGTCTGAGGTGGTGAAAGCGCCGGCTCCACGTTCAAGGTCACCATCCAGAAAATCAATTCCACATCTAAGGACAACCACCGTACCGGTCCCAACCCCCCACCAAAGGTCAACCACCACGCGTCCCAGACCGTTCCCCACCCCCCACCTCAACTTCAGTAGAACAAAGCAGGCCATCAAGAACCAACTGTGAGGATGGGTCATGAACGTCCCCTGGCCCACCCCTTGTCTCAAACCTCCTGATCTTCCAGAAAGGCGTGCGAGTTCTAACCGAGGAGCTAAATATCTTAGGTTCGCAATCAAGGTAAGCCTCTACAAGACCGATAAAGACATCGCCAAGTATCAACCACTCAAAGGCGGATCAACAAATACCCCGGCACCTGCATAAACCTCATGCTGATCGAGGACGACGGAGCATCCCATTACACCTGGATTAAAAAACCTAGACCGCCTACTCTACAACCAGACCAAATACGAGGGCCGCGGTTGTAGTCGTTGAACGTGAGCTGGTATTCCAGTCTGTCATTAAGCGCGCTCTGGTAGAATGGCATGTTGCTCTTAAGGAGTTCGAAGTCAAACTAATTGCGCTCCCTGTGGTACAGACACATCCATCTGAATGTCCCCTCCCTGAGTTGGGATTGTCTCATCCTCTATTTCAGCGGCGGGCCAATCCTCATCCTCTCTTCCAGCGTTGTGCCAATCCTCCTCCACGGCGTCGTTAAATGTTGGGTTATCAAAGTCCATGCTTGTGTGTTTAAGATATAATTGTAATTAAGCATTAAGCATTCAACATGTCGAGTGCTTACGGGCGTAAACTAAACCCACACCGGCGGATACGCGAGCCCCTTGGGGTAAAGGGCGTGCGACAGTCTGTAGTTATTACAAACAATCCAAGCACTAGTGACCAGAACCAACAACTGCTGGTTTGCGCCCTTCGCATAGGATATAAGTGGTCGTTTGGTGATGGGGGTCAAGACTCACTAGACTTAAGTTGTGGATATACCATGTTATCCTCTGGTAAGATCATTCGTATGGGGTTGTCGTCTGGTGCGGGCGCTGGTATTGGTGCTATAGCAGTGTTTCCTGTTATAAACTCAATCTCAAATATAGCCAAATGAAGGGCGAAATTAAGGCAAAATGTTTGAAAGCGACAGAATCGCTCCCTAGACCTGCTAAGGTATGACCCCCAACTGACCATCTAAGGAATGGGGGTTGCTGGGTATAATGGAGGCGGCGATAAAATCTTTCTGCAACGATCATACCGGAGTCAAAATACGGACCAGTGGGAGACTAGGAAGGGCTGCGTCGGAGGAAGTGACTACTCCGCCATCATAGGTCAAAACTACTTCAGCAGCTTTAGCAAGAAGCTGGCTGGAAAAAAAACTAGCAACGAGGGTGTTAGCTTTTGCGCGCCATGCCTCTGGGGTACGACTTTTGAGGAGGTTGCAATTGCGGTATTGGAGAAGTTGTACGACACCAAGGTCTACGTAAACAATATCTATATTCAGGGCGGCGCACGGCCTACTCTCCGGATGGCTTTTGCGTGCTCCCGATCCGGTGGGCACAAGGGGTGACTGGGGGCTGAGTGGATGCTGTCTGTCGGGGGCATCCTGAGGATGTTGTGCTGCTCGAGATAAAGTGCCCCTATACTCGGAGTCCTGGGAGGGTGATTCCGTACATGTATAAGCCTCAGGTTCTGTTGGTGTTGCATCATAGTCAGGTGGCGACCATCGGGGTGTTTGTTGACTGCGTTTTCAGGTTGTGCTCCTTTGAGGACCTGGGGAGGGCTGAGGCGTGTAACCAGGCTTATCACAAGGATCGGAAGAAGTATAAGGAGACGGTGGCTTGGGGGTGGGCGTCTACTGAGGGCCTCGAAGACGCTGTTGGTACGCCAGTGGGAGACTCCAGCTCTTGTCAGCTCTTAAGACCTTAGACCGCGAAAAGAATAGTCGAAGTG
Source organism: Urechis unicinctus (assembly GCA_034190875.2). Taxonomy (NCBI): domain Eukaryota; kingdom Metazoa; phylum Annelida; class Polychaeta; order Xenopneusta; family Urechidae; genus Urechis; species Urechis unicinctus. Next base: position 14,727,845 of record CM067349.1, read on the forward strand.
GGTAAATGATGCTCTGAAGTGAGTGGGTCCCCATTTGGAGGGTTGTTCTGGAACCGCTATTACCTATACTACTATGATTGTATTGAATAAACATCTGCCATGCTTGATAAGGCCTCCAATGTTTTTCTTTTTGCCTCATTTAAGTTTAAGCACCTTTCATAATGAACACCTTAAAAATTGCAGAGGCCCATGAACACATTGGGGAACTTGGCGAACTTTATTAAGAAGTTCGAAAAATTTCAGAATCGGCCCATAATTGATATGACCGTCCAACGCATATTGTCGATTTTATAAGCAATCGAAAATTGACTTAGTGTAATTTGCTTTTTCAACTCAATGCGCTTTGAAAACGACGAATATTTCGATTACATATGTCAATTATCTAAGTTTGGTAATCCTATCAGCTACCAGAAATTTTCGACCTGCTACAATTTTTTAACGATGCACTATTTACAACTAAGTATATCAAGAAAAAGTTTACAATTGCATTACACTTTCAGAATATGTAAACTGTATTAAAATTCAATTCTAAAGCATGGACGTAATGAGCATTGAACTTGTGTCATTTTTTAAAAACTTTGATGCTTTCGTGATCGGAAGTGACGTCATCGACATCCATGATATCTGAGAATCCGACTTAAGCTGTCATGGAGTACATGTGACCCAATGGTTATCATTATCGGACATTTATTGACGGTTTTATAGGCGCTCCAAATATTCATGGAACTAATTAACTTCGCATTTGCCAAGCTATGTTGGTCAGTCGCGTTTGTGGCTATGTTTGAATTGTTAGCATTTTCATCGGCATCGTATAACGTTAGTTAGCTTCCAAATAAATGTATAAGTTTGTTTGCCTTGTGTTACAGATCGCAATTTTTAATATATTAAATTTGGTTTAACGCTGGTAAGCTTCTGAATCAATGTTTGCTAACTACTTTTGTCTGGCGATACAGAACGCAGTTTTCAATATATTGTTGTGATTATTTTTTTTCAATTGCAGGTGTCGAAGTTGTGCAGAACCCATAGGTTTTATTTTGTGTTGGTTTGTACACATTTTTTTTTATCGGCGATACATGTCGCTATTTTTGGAAATGTTTTTTTAAATGGAAGGTGTGGATGATGCGCAGATCCGGCTTTGTTATGACCTTGACCTGAAACTGAGGTCAATGTCATCGAAAAAGTGAAAAACTAGTATATCGAATAGCACCATTAATAATGATCGGATTGATACCAAATTTGCATCAATTTGTAGCTCGTTTTAATTACAAACCTAATATATATCTATGCCTCGGGCCAATAGTTTTTCCAAGCTGCCCCATGTAACAAAATCGTGGTATCAGTCCAAATGTATTGTTTTACCACATTTTTCAATCGCTCATAAAATCGACAATATGTGATCGATGGTCATGAAAATTGGGCCAAATGTTGTAAGCGTCTAACGAATGGTGAGTTTGTTATGGATGTCGGTGACGTCACTTCCGGTTACGAGCACAAAACATAAGTAATTCAGCAGTGCAATCGGAAGTTAACATGTCGTTTCTCCGTCGTCAATGGTCGTAAAAGTTTTCGCCTGACGATAGCCCATGCTATTATGAACTTAATAAATAATACATCTAATTATATTCTAACTTACTGGATATGTTCATTTTTCTGGTGTAGAGGTAACATGCTAAATTACTGCATGAGGTCATTTTGTTTGCTTGGAGGTGCCTTTCTAACTCACTGCATATGGTCATTTTGTTTGTTTAGAGGTTCCATTCTAACTTACTACTGGAACAGTGTGTAGTTCACAGGTCACTAAACATGTATCATTGAGATTGCATATATTTATTTGTTCTACTACCTATATTTCTTTACTATGTGCTATGCGGTAACATGTTATTATGTAGTATTAACAGTGCTGAATGAATATTATCATTTAGCCAGCTTGATGATTGAGTCACGTGATTGCCAGTCTTATCATTGATGAGCCCCTCCTGGTGGCCAGGTGGGAGGGAGTGGGAGTGAGACTTTGACATAGTTGTACGCTGGGTTGCCGTGTACCGCACAGGCTGTGGGTGTGAACCTATAAGTGATGATAAAACTGGTTATTCGTGATTCAAGTGTTCCTGTTAAATGGCGGTCCTGTCTCTGAACCAGGGACGTTGCTAAGCTTGAAGGATTATTACACACAGATGGGGGAGAAATCTACAGTTCCAGCCAGTTAAGTCTAACCTTCATTAGCTGTTGATTTTGATTCCATTTTTGGCCATATTTATTTTTTTCACTCTTCAAATTGATGTTACGCACGTGCGTAAGTGCGTGTCGCTGGCTACGCCCCTGCCCCAACGATATCGCTCAACTCCCTATCGTCACAATATAACCGCATCGTCGAGAGTGACGTAACATTTAATTGTTTTTCCCTTTTATAGACGACTGACAGCTTGTCATGTTACAGTGGTTTATTCAGTGTGCGATGGTATGCTGTTAGTGGGGGGGGGGGGACTTGTTAAGTTGGCGTGTAGGGTCGCCTGCTGATACAAATACAGTCATTATAGATGTTTATTCTAAAACCATTTTAGCGAGAATGTGCATAAATACCTCTCTATCTTGAATGACATTGGAGCAAAGATCTTGTTATAATAAGATACCCGACTCGGACGTTTCTGTTGTGAAGCTCGCGACCAGCGCGCCACCTGGTTTCGTGGAAGCTAAAATGTAAACAAAAGCGCGTGGCTCAATGGTAAAAGATCGATCGTCGATGCTATGCACTCAAAAACACCGCTGTATTTCTAAAATTTAACGACTTTTTGATAGAGCCAATACATAAAAACAAAGCCAATTACTATTGACACCTTTTTATCATTTTGTTTGACGATTTATTAACTACAATTTTTTTTATGAACGTTTGAACGAAGTCGCATATATCAGTATCTACCCCAAGCCTAGCCCCGATCGGACGGTATACATACTTACTCAGACGTCCTGTAGGGCTGAATTTACCCCCTTTTAAGACACAGTCGGACGTCTTGTCTACCTTATTTGATGTTAAAAGATTAATCTGAATCATGTTGGTTATGTCATTAGTGTGGATATATTTATGGCGGAATATATGAAGTTGATTTAAATACATGCTCATGATTTCCGGATTGAATGATATTTGATTTGTCACCCGAACCTCCACCGTATCAACAAGCTGCATTGTCGGTTAATGGGGAGACCGGTGCAGACGTATGATGTTATTATGTAGTACTGTAACATTTATTCCTGCTAATTTTGAATAACAATATAAAAATTAATTATTTTTATTTAAAAACTTTGATGCAGCATGAATTAAATCATCATTAACTCTCTCTCGCTCTCTCTATCTCTCTCTCTCTCTCTCTCTCTCTCTCTCTCTCTCTCTCTCTCTGTATTTCTATCTCTCTCTCTGTCTCTCTCTCTCTGTCTCTCTCTGTCTCACTGTCTCTTTCTCTGTCTTTCTCTGTCTCTATCTCTGTCTCAGTCTCTCTGTCTCTCACTCTCTCTCTCTCTATATATATATATATATATATATATATATATATATATATATATATATATATATATATATATATATATATATATGTATATATATACATATATATACATATAGAGTGAGAGAGAGACAGAGAGAGAGTTTTAGTTGTAATGACCTTAATATATATATATATATATATATATATATATATATATATATATATATATATATTTATATATATATGTATATATAAATATTTATATATATATATTAAGGTCATTACAACTAAAACACTCAGTCTTAATAGCTTACTCAGAACAACCACAATTGAAATGAGATCATCAGCATACATTAGAAGATTAACAACAAGCGTACTAAAACTACGCTGAACACA
>CM067349.1:14736716-14739216 GCA_034190875.2 Urechis unicinctus
TGTCTGGGTCTCCCGCGGGTCATCCTGCCCAGGACATAGGGCGGCTACAGAACAATGCTTGGTAAGCTATGTCTGATTGTACTTGTGCACCAGTTCATCGTATATGTGTTGGCGTGTAACGAAGTTAATCCATAAATTTTCCCAACAAAATATGTAATCTCTTTTCCTAACTGTATGTAACAGAGCTTAGCAGCAAATAATTCTTCCGTATCAGACAGCAGACATGAGATACTACAAAGTTTTTATCTAATCAAGTGGTAGCAAGGGTTCATGTTTACAAAGTTGTACTATGTAAATGCTCCTCCACACGAATTGCAAACAAACTAATTTCGGACTAGCTGCTGTTAATAAATAGTGATCCTCTTTTATTTAAAGTAGGCCTTATCAAAGGCTGATTACAATATTTTAAAAAGTGATGTAGATTGATTCTGAGTTAGAATATATATAGGAGAGCAAGTACCACAGCTGTTTTCTCATAGGATTGTCAGTTAGCCCATAAATGAATGTATAACTGGACTTTGGGAAGTGAAGATTATGGTATTATATTATCATGTGGTCAGTGTTACAGAGTTTCTATGAATGCAGAGGGTAAAACATATTTGCCATACAATATGTCATCCTTTATTACATACATTGATATTCCCATCATTACATCATGTTACAGGTGTTTGTGTGGCTACTGTCAACCAATGGCAGAGGTGGAAGAATATGCGTGCTGCGTGGAGATTCCTTGAGTCATGACCTCAATAGAGAACAGCCCCATTCCCATTGGTTGCATAACCCAGCATCCTGGTTTCAGCCAAATCTGTTTGAACCATTGGGCCTTGCAAGTGGGATATTTATCCTACAGACAACAGCACGGACACATGTCAGATAATGATGTACAAAGGTGACAATGTTTTCTATTATTTACACATAAATCTGTACGAAGGCTAGCAGTCATTATTTACGATTTAATTATACTTATTGATACTGGTATGACAAAAAATATTTGAGCATGGATAAATCAGCAATGTCACATGGTTATGTTACTGGCGTTACAGGGATACTGCATACAGGCAGTTTGTTCGCTGGTGCTGGGGACATCTTGGACAATAGATCAGAGTTCCGTTACCAGCCTGCGCTGTTACAACAATACGAGATAACTTCCCAGCACCAGACTATCAAGGATTCCTCTACCCTCCACTTACCTAGGACTTGCCCGATTCATGCGGAACCTACTCTGGTGTGCCTCAATGGCTTGTCGTCGATCTGGTCTCACCGCATCTGCACATATTGGAGGTGGTGCTTGTATCTTGGGCAGGGTTGGCTCATAGCAAACTATCAAGAACTCAGCCATCAGGCACTCGACATACTCTAAAACATAACAGGAATCAAGTCACAGCTTCCACACCAGACTGTCGCTTATTACCTTATATACCCATGGTTATTGAATTTGTTGTTGTTTACATTTTATGTATCAGTAAAAATATTCACCAAATGTTGCCTTTGTTGCTAGGAATTGGTTCAGGTTCAGCTATCTGGCAAGCGCCCCTTCAACATCCAGTGACATTTTCAGCCATTGCTGCTTCCAAAATCTGTATACATTTTTAACAGCCATGGGATGAATTTATGCAAAAACAAACAAACACATATATTCAACATTACATGCATGATGAAGTGGCCACACCCACTCCTTGCCTTCATCAAATGGAATCTTCAGAATTTCAGATATTTATATATAGATCCATGAATTTGTTGCATGGTCGAAATGTATTGTACCCTCTTAACAAGATAATGGACTATTTATTCAATACTAATGCAACAAGAAAGCCATCGAGTCTCACCCTATGCTTCTCTCTCTATATAAAGGCAGGTCTGCTTTTCTTGGGCTGGGGTGGGAGGGGTTCCCTTGCCTCACCATCCTTTCTTGCTTGCTTGACAGCAGTGGTCTTCGAAAAAGAGTAGGCACAGCAGCTTCCTTCAAAACCCGCTTACATCGTGGAATCCAACCAAGCTCTTCTCTGAGTTTCGGTGCCTCCTCAAAACATTCCTCGGTGAAATGAACAGAGCACACAAACGAGTACTTGCCCGAACCCGGCCATTTGTCTCGCGATCGTAGTACGTGGCCAATCCATTGATTTTTTAAATCGTCCTTTCGAGGAAACCTGAACAAGCTCACGCCGTCCCGACTGGTTTGCGAGCAGCCCCCAAAACAACAACGATTAACCATCGTGTTCAGGCGGTCACAAGATGGCTAAACACGAGCCAAAATACCAAAAACGAGAGACGAACTCCGACAATGTAAACAACGAGGAACTCCGTGCGTCTCTGAGAACGGCCTCCCTTACCTGACGTCACACGCATGGTTGACCTAGATAATGGCTGCCGAAGCGTTATGTCGGGCGCGCTAATTTGAACTGACATTTTATCAAACTTTAGACTTAATTGATCAGATGCGACGGTTATTGGACCGGTTTGAGTTTATTGATCACATTATGAATTGATTTCAGCGAAGTAC
>CM067349.1:14744216-14774216 GCA_034190875.2 Urechis unicinctus
AATACCACATTTGCTCAAGGCATACAGGATATTGCAGTAAAGAACAGCCCATCAGTGTCTAGATCCATCATCCTTAGGTAAATGCATACAGCTGCTGGCAATGATATTTGGTTCACATTTTCCGCGTGTTATTTTGATAAATTAGCGTTTAGTTTGAATGATGTGACGTTTTAAATAATGTATTGCAAATGTATGTTAAAATAAAATGTTTTTAATTCGTTGATTTTGAAATGTTATGGAAAAATGACAGCTACGCTCACACAATGCAAGCACGTTGTGCTGATGAAAAGCGATTTGGGAATGAAAAGGATGGGGGCTGGAACGTTTGTCTAGCCCCGCCCTTTGCCTTGAACAGCCCATGCATTGTGTACTCGTTTGGGTGAGGAAGCATTCTATATAGTACATGCTTCTTTTTGTGGTAACCTTCTGTTGTTTTTCATAGTGCAGATGTTTCACCACATTGGACATTTGAGGCAGTGTACAATATGCATATTCCTATGTACTTCCGTGCAACCATGTAACCTTTCAACGTACATAGACAAATTAGAATTCTAATTATTTTCTCCAATATTTCAGAATTGCCGGGGATTGGAGTTTTGACGACGCTATCTCAAACTTTTGTCATGTATACTCCTTTGACCCCACGTAAGCATATATTCATACATAATTAAATACCACTAAACTAACAAACTAACACATTTATATTTGGATGACATATGATCAATGCAATGTTACAGGTCAGATATGAAGAGAAATGATCGTAAGTATGCCTGACATGATAGATTGTATATCTTGTGTTTTAGTATCAAGAAGAAAGAACACCATAGATCTGAACAGATTTGGTTCTACCCCATCGGTCTAGATGGCAGTCCGCCATTGAATCCTTCAATGAAAACTTTCAAGCAAATACTTGCATTTCTGAACCACACCGAGGTACATATACTTTTCGTGAAATTATATTAGTCTAAATAGATGGCACTTTTCAATATGATGATTTTCTGAAGGGTATTATTATCTTTTAGGTGAACATTGACGTTCTGAAAGTTGACATTGAACAGAGTGAGTGGGCATCAATAAATACAGCTATTGAAGAGGGTTCTTTAAGAAATGTCAAACAGTTAGTGATGGAAATACACCTGGCAAACCTGCGTATAGCTGCCTACTACTGGAGCACATTGCATTTTCTGTACTTGACGGGGTTCCGCATATGGAAAACTCATGATAATCCTCTTTGCTCTCACTGTTTTGAACTATACTTCATTAACGCAAACTTCTTATCTGGATGAAATATTGCACATTCTATGCACACGACCACAACTCTCCATTTAAAGACATCAAGCGATTCTTTAAAAACACATTCACATAGTACTCGTGTGTTAGTTCAGATTTAATGATGGCATTGACATATTCCGTCCAAAACGCAAAACTTCACCCATAATTTTGTTTATCAACAAAACTAGACTAGAGTACTTGCCTTGTTTGCTTTGAGGACAACGGTATTAATGACATACGTATATATATATATATATATATATATATATATATATATATATATATATATATATATATATATATATATATATATATATATATATATATATATATATATATATATATATATTGTGGGTGTTGGGAAAGAGAAGCTGCTGCAATAGGAATAACTTCAAATACACTTAATTTGTTATGGAACGTCCTATTATTTGATTGAGTTTTAGGCAGTATTTTGATAAAGATTAATTTGTGTCTTAGGCGTATCATACCGTCGGTAACCTAACTAATGAAGTTTGCGGTCGATGGTCACGCATGTGTTTTCAACAGGCGGCAATATGGTGATTATCAGAGGTATGTCAGATTCGTTTTGGCTCAGATTGAATATATGTCATAACGGCAGTTGCTTCGCGTTATGACATATGTATTCAGCCAGGAGGGATCAAAATTAGTTATGTGCATTGTGCATTAGAACGAATGCTTCTATGACTATAGATGCAAGTGTGAGCAGGAAACTTCAGAACCTATATCTATCCTTAGGAGTAATCTTCAATAGAAATAGCATCAACCGATGCATGTACAAGCCTGCACCAAATAAATGAATGAGCTACACAGAGATAGATTTTAATTTGATATAGCATACAGAAAGTGTGACAAATCTCAAATATTCTATTAACCTACTGCTATAGTGTTGAGACCCAAGATAAAACTCTTGATGTGTGCAAATTAAGGCTGTGATCTGACCATTAATATCGACCTCTACAAAACAAGCCCTGAAATATCTTACATAACGCATATGCTCAATGTGTAATAGTATAGTAGTATTAAATCTACTTAAATATGAAGTGAGTTATGGCTCATACTTGATTATGAAATGAGAAATTGCTGTAGAATGATCCGATATATTGCCATCGGAAACACATCACCATACTTAACATGCACACTGTAGCGGATATATTTAGTCTTGGTTAAATTATACGGTTTAAAACAACATGGATGTATAGCTAAAACTATGAGCGCTGCAATTAAGCAGACGTAACCATGTGTTCTTCGTACCCAGCTATTGACTTTGGAATAAACATATGATATCAGCTTAACTATCTAAGGTATCGGTTTTGTTCCAAATAGGTACTTTAGGGTCTATGTTCATGATATATGCAAGCCATATCATATTTTGCATGGCATATACAACTTTCCCCTCGAATGAGCTTAACTTGCGACTTAAAATGAGCACCCAATATTTCATGCTACTACTCTTTCGTGAAATGCAATAAGACCGTTGGCCATAAACAACACTTCTTTTCTGTTTGGTGTATATGGCCGTCGCTTTCCATAGAAAGCAACAATAGTTATTGCAAAACATTAAGTCATCATTAAGCGAACTTCGTTGCAGTATTTATACTAGTTTTAACAGTGGACAGAAACTTGAATACTATGCCGATATGTATTCCGATTTGTAGATGTAGGCACAACGGTGTCACACTTAATAATATCTCTAACAGAAAGATATGCTTATGTGCAGAAATAAACTGCGCCTCATAACTGAAGTAAACGCATGAACAAATTTGACTAAAACAGAATCTCATGATGATGCCAGAAACAAGTATCCCACAAAGTGCATTTTGTATATTCATCATTTTGACAGAAACCTGCTTGTAGGTGCCAATATCTAGAAACTTTTTCAACTTTTGAGCGCGTTGCTGCGTTATGATTTAGAACTTTATTCCAACTGAAAACAATTGAGGAACTCCAGGCTCCCGTTCTTGTCTACCACGACCCTAAGAAAAAACTTTTGTTGGAAAAAGTGGATATAGCATCTGAGCTGCTCAGTGGCATTTGCAAATCGCTTACTGACTGAGACAGAGCGGCGATATGCCTAGATCGAGAAATATATGCTGGCTGTAACGTACGGATTCGAAACTTTTCATCACTACACATTTGAGCGTGATGTAAAAGTGATAAAGGATCAAAAACCACTTGTTGCCATAACTAGTAAACCTCTCCCAAAAGCGCATGAGAGCCTGCAAACAATGCTTCTACAATCACAGCTGTACAAACCAATTGGCGACCTTCCAAAAGACCCAGTCAAACTGTTGCATATCAACAACCTAACATTCAAAAGAGCCAAGAGTGGGAGAAATAAGCTCAGACGGCAAGACTGATGAAGAAATACAACTCCTCGTGCAAACAATTGCCGTAGGCTGGCCAGATCAAAAGGATGATCTGCCGTCACAAGTGAGGCAATCTTTTCACTACAGAGACGAGCTTACTGCACAGGACGGGATAGTGATGCGCGGCCATCTCATAGTTGTTCCCAAAGAATTATGGCAATTGATAAAGGTCAAATGCCATGCCGGCCATCTTGGAATGAGTTCTTCAAAGTCACATTTGGCTCGTCACGGTACACCATAACTGACTGTGGCCCTCAATATACAGGCGAGGCGTTCAGAAAGTTTGCTAAGAAGTAGGAATTCACCCATATCACGGCTAAGAGATTGCTCAAGAAAAGCAAGGCGGCAGAGGAGGATTATATACGGGATGCTTGATTGCATCAAAAGCATCTTGTTGGGTGCTTGACCAGTTCCATGTGACATTGGACTTAGTGAGGTTGGAGAGAGGTTTGAGTGTATCAGACAGGTTTGGCACAAACTTTGCCATGTAGTTGACCAAGCCTATATATGTGAGCAGTTGTGACTAGTCACGCAGAGGAGACAGACTAGTGATGGCTTTGACCTTCTCTGAGTCAGGTTCAAGGCCGTTGCGTGTAATACTATGTCCGAGAAACGTACTGAAAATTATGGCGCAACTCCAGCTTCTCCTTGTTGAGTTTGATGCCTACTTCCTTCCACCTTTGTAGAAAGTTGTCTAGATTGTCATCAAGTTTCTGTATGTCCTTCCCATTGATGATCACATCATCTGCTACACACATCACACCACTAAGTCCTCTATCACCTGCAGCAGACGCTTTTGCAGGTGCCAAAGGGCAGTCGAAGCCTGTGTTACCTTCCAAAGCAAGAATGGAAGATGGTAAGCTTTGCTGGATGGTTCATCGAGCTGAATGTGCCAGTATCCGCTTGCGAGATCAGCTTTGGTGAAGACTGTTGAGGTACTTCGCTCATGGTGGGTGACTTCGAGTAATGGCCTGGTGTAGTGTTCACGTAGAAGCGCACGATTTAGGTCTCGAGGTCAATGCAGGTGCGAATGTCACCTGATTTAAAGACGGCTTTCTTAATACCCTGTTAAAACGATCGGTGTAATTAAGGCGATGAGCTGATCACGGAATAGGTAAGTTTCCAGCGCGTGACTCGTTGCATGGGTACGTGTGACAGATCTTTACCTCTCATCGACAGTTAGTAAAATAAGAGAATATCACCCAGTCATTGTGTGTTACTTTTCATCGAAATGCTTGAGCAGGTGGCTGCTGTTGCAAGCACCTTTTATTTAAGAATGCATCCTACACGCGATGGTGGTGTGTACGATATATTTGCGACGTATTGTCACCCGTTATAAGTGTTTCCATTGCGAACGTCCGTAAATTTAAAAACCTGTAACGATAGCTGTCGCCAAGGAGATATAAAATGCTAATTCCCTAATGCTGCCATCTTTAAACGAAAAAAAGCAACAGATCTATCATTTGCAGCAAATGAGTGACAGGACGTCGACTGCATGGACAAAATATAAGCTAGATAAGATATAACCGTCAAACTATCAACAATTGATGGGGTGCTGCCGTCGACTAATCCACAATAACGATTGCATCTATTGATTGATAAGGTTAATTTGTTTGCGAAAGCTTTATTGTGGGTTTGGCAATGAACTATCGCTTTGGATTCAGTTATCTCACGAATGACAATTCAATGCGCGAGAAAACAATGTAAACTATATTTAGGCGTCCATGAGTAATGTGCTGTTATTTATGCCGTTAATTAGTTAGGTATCAACATAATCGCTATTCAGATAATGTCATTGCCGTGCACCTAAACCCACTGGACTTTCGACTGCTATGTCGTCTAATCAATGCGTTGCCCTCACTAATATAATCCAGACGATGCCTGGTGACTTTAATCCGGTAGTGACGATTTGAGGTCGATAAAGAAGGAGGTTTGTAATGTGCCCCAAAGACTCATAAGTGACTATAGTGAACAGCGAGGCAATAGATCAGACCACAATCATACACGAGTTGCAGCCCAAACACTTATTGCGACCCATGCCTCTTTTTTCTATAAATTGACGAAATCTTGGAGCGTAGCACGTGTTCCGTATAGCTGAGAGTACATTGACAATGTATATGCCTATGTGGCTGCATAATACTCAGAACATTAATTAGGATTTTAATCACGGTCGAGAACTGGATGGGTGTATGTGGAAGTATTCGTCCTTAAATGATAGAGAAAAACAGATTAATCAGGTGTCATGAAATATGCAATGCAAACAAATTGTGGTGCATCCAAGGTTCCTGTGCAAGCACCAATTATCTTTGTTTACAATAGCAGCCAGCACGTCAGACATATTGTGCATCACTATGCAACGGCTCTCAGTGACAGGTAAAAATGGCTACAAAACAGCAAATACGCTCAGGCAAGGTACAATAACAGAATCAATAGTACAACAGCAACAAAACTCACCTGTTGCCTGACGCCACGTGTATATGCCCAAGTGGTGCTGTATATGGTAATACACCATAAAAACAAAGAATTCACATTTGAGCTATAAAGAATGAATAGCAGCGAAGGCTCGCTTCTTTTGCAGTGTAATTCTCTGAGATGTCTACAGCTCACATTAAACTTATGCTCCCGAATCTACAAACTCCAGCCCTCTGTGTATGAATTCATCGCCATGACGAACTTGCTGTGACAAAGCACCACGCTACACGGGTGGTGTGTTTACATATTTCCTCGGGTGAAGGCGAGAATTAGCCCTGTTAGCATAGCTTTATGGGTCTCTGGTGAGAGTTCTACAATCTTAGCGAAACTGATTTTAATGTGCTTGGAACGAGGACAATCTGGCTTTCATTATATTTCTGATATAAAAAGATGGCACCATAGATGAGCTATTGTCAAGACAACAGTGATAAAGATCGGCGGTCTAAAGATCAAATCCATCGATTATTCAGATGTACATCACCGCTACAGGAGCGGCCACGATGCTGACACCTCAGTTGAAGCAAACATGACTACGATACAAACTGAGCAGGTGACAAGAAGGAATCAGTTACATACAGCGAGGTCATCTCAGAAGCCTGTGACATCTATTTCTATGTTCTTTTCTAATGCTAGAAGGTCACTACAAATTCCTCAAGAGCGGCCTTTCAGATAAGCTAGCATAAAAGACGACCATCAGCTATTACACGCAGGTAATCCAATCTATGAGCAATGCCAGCTACATGTTTTACAATTCATGATATCAGCGCAGAGAAAAGATATTTTTGACGCAGCCAGTAGCGGGCAAGGATATTCGCAGGATACGCACATGGGTCTCACCACTTCGTATTATCCGACGACCAATATGACTACAGGCAATTGATGTATGACACTGAACACAAACGATTGAATATATTGAGGAATATCCGGAATTAGTCTTTTTCAAAACAGCATCTTTCATCATTTGTTATGTTGAAACAGTTTTGTATTGTTCGTTTTGTGGGGGTGCAATTTCCAACTCGTCAGGTGCCCATAGGCTTAGTCACATCTATCAATCAATGTCGATAATTAAATGTGAGGCTCAATGACACACCAATACAAGTTTACTATATAGTTTCAACAAAGGTGAGAGTTATCAGTTGCCAGGTAACATGTAGGATTGTCGAGTCTACTTGTTGTGATATAGGGCCTACTTCCAGGAAACAATCTGACTTGATTTTTTTATGTCATCTGGTGATGAATGAATTCTACCCTAACCACTATATCATGCAAGTCGGTCGTTAAGGCAACACTCCTAACATGCTCATATCGTTTTCGGTAACAACTTCTTTGACATAAATATATTTGTTTCTGTCAATGAAATATAATCACATAACGCTAAATTCCACAAACTGAAGAGGCGTCTTAATGCCAAAGGATTTTATGTCTCCGGGAATGGAGCTTGCAAGTTGTACCTGAGCCCCAGTATGGCCTTAACTCATTTGTCCTCATGGACCTTGACCAGTTGATTGCATTGTTTATCACACAAGGAAGCTCTTACGTGGAAGCAACTATCAAGATAAATCACCGCGCGTTGGTTCTCTGAATAAAAGCACTACGCACCTTCCGCTTGCACCACCGACTTGCTTATCAATGTCTCCCAAGTTACCCCGTAGATACCACCTCACCCTCTTGTGTCATGCTATTCACCCGTAATCTCTGTTTTACATTTCGGTGGCATCCAAGTAACCCCGTTATTTCGTTATTGGCGACTTACCGCATTCTGTCCCGCTAGTGACCCCGTTATTGGCGACTTACCTCCCTCTGTCCCACGAGTGACCCCGTTATTGGCGACTTACCGCACTCTGTCCCGCTAGTTACCCCGTTATTAGCGACTTACCTCCCTCTGTCCCGCTAGTGACCCCGTTATTAGCGACTTACCTCCCTCTGTCCCGCTAGTGACCCCATTATTGACGACTTATTTCCCTCTGTCCTGCTAGGGACCCCGTTATGTCACAAATTTATCTAGCAATAATTGTTGTCTTGCATTTCGGTGTCATCCTAAACACCCTGCAATTGTAGACGTCCCTTTTTTGTGTCACCCTAGTTTTCTTGTAATTACATGTCTCTTTCCACATCCCACTGCTAATGTCGTTACCCCTCACAGTTCAACAATGTAAATGTCGTCAAGCGCTCCAGTTTAGCCACAGTAACCTTGTATTCGTCATCCTACGTTATAGAGTTGGCTGCTTTGTAATCCTGTTATTTGCGTTTTATGCTTCCCCGCCGACCTAGTCCCGCTGAAATGGTGTCTTCCACTCCCAGTATTCGCCATTACGCTGTCATTTGTCGACTTACACTCCAGTGTTGTCCTGTTTTCACTTACACTCCAGTGTTGTCCTGTTTTCACTTACACTCCAGTGTTGTCCTGTTTTCACTTACACTCCAGTGTTGTCCTGTTTACACTTACAAAGCCTAGTTGCATTTCAGTCTCTCTCTGGCTGACTCAGACATTTGCCACTATTGGAATCGTTTTGATGATAATAGCCTTTCCATGTTTCATCCTCTGGATCACGGAGCGTTCCCTCAAGCCCACTCGACGCTGGTACCATGCAGCTCTCGCGTTAGTAGGATTGGCTGGTACGTCTGCTAATTATGTTAGCACTAGTGGCACTAGAACACATGCTCTGGGATAGGCATTCTCAGGCAGTTATATGTGGCACTCAAGGGTTTTGATAAATATGCAATAGAAAGAAATAGTTATTGGCGTCAGTTAGAGGTTTGATGACTTGTTCCAGGTGTGTTCGGCCTCGGCGGAGTTGGCTGCTTCATTTGGTTCTCTTATGAGGTAGATGATGGATTCTCACTGGGTGTAGCTTTCTTCATGTGTATGGTGTCGTCATTCGCCCAGATCCTCACAGCTTCTGTGGCAGCTTGTGTTCCCGAGCAAGACTTGCTTACCCACCTGAGTACATACAGTACAGCATAAGCAGTCTACCAAAAACTCTCCTTCAATGACATACCACAGAAACTTTAAAGCGATGCATCAATTACTGTGTTAAAAGATTTTGATCATGTTTAACAAATCAATGGCTAAAATTCACTGGTTGTATTAAACACACATATTCCAAAATTCACATTTGAAGAAACATCCTGTTTATTGTCCGACTTATGTACCTACAAGAAGATGGTGATGATATGGTGCAATCAGCAGATCGCTGAGTTGGTGGAGCGTTTACGGCTACGATTAGGAACTAGTTTGTAAAAACTAAATTTCCCATCCGCGTCAGTAATTGTAGAATATAGCTTACTATTGTGTCATATAGAACGTGATAAATCTTCATTGACGTGCGTAATCTACAATATGTCTAATATTGCATATAGACATGTATGTCGCGGAAAATATTTATTGTTTTGCATGTATCGTTTGAAAGCTGGGAAATCTGATGATGTGATAAAGTGTCGCATTTACACTGGCTTTGTTACTCAATTCACTCAATGGCTGCTTTTTGATATCAAGCCAATCGCGGCTTATTTTATAATACACTTGTTAATGAAGCCATATAGTATTAAACAAGGCCCCCCTCCCCCATGCTATTGTACTATGTTCAAACGGTTGGCTTTTTGGCAATACGCTAAGGTAAAATATCAATTTC
Source organism: Urechis unicinctus (assembly GCA_034190875.2). Lineage (NCBI taxonomy): Eukaryota > Metazoa > Annelida > Polychaeta > Xenopneusta > Urechidae > Urechis > Urechis unicinctus. The sequence continues at coordinate 14,753,980 of CM067349.1, forward strand.
CACTTTTAATGGCCCTTGTTCAAGTATTAGATGAGGTTGATGGATGGAGTAACCATGTTATTAATGCCTACACTAGGAACAGGTGATGAATACATGTCACAATTCTTACACTAGATCAAGTGATCTAAGGTTATTCCTCAGAGCAACATTTCACGCACTATTTTATGTCGCAATATCATCGCATGGAATATTCAGCTGATTTTATAGAATTCATTCTCCTTCTATTTGTCAACCCGCTCTGCTACCGAAATGCCCCACGGATTAATCGTTTCTTTGAAATTCACACCGCTGATCTGCCCAAAGCACAATGGCAATTGATAAAAAGTCAAATGCCATGCCGGCCATCTTGGAATCACTTCGTCAAAGTCACATTTGGCTCGTCACGGTACACCAGAGGTAGTAATAACTGACTGTGGCACTCCGTATACAGGCGAGGCGTTCAGAAAGTTAACTAAGAAGTAAGAATTCACCCATATCACTTCAAAGCCCAGGGAATCAACAAGACGACGGTGCTGCTGAAGCTGCCGTAGAAACGGCTGAGAGATTGCTCAAGAAAAGCAAGGCGGCAGAGGAGGATTATATCCGGGATGCTTGATTGCATCAAAAGCATCGTGTTGGGTGCTTGACCAGTTCCATGGGACATTGGACTTAGTGAGGTTGGAGAGAGGTTTGAGTGTATCAGACAGGTTTGGCACAAACTTTGCCATGTAGTTGACCATGCCTATATATGTGAGCAGTTGTGACTAGTCACGCAGAGGAGCCAGACTAGTGATGGCTTTGACCTTCTCTGAGTCAGGTTCAAGGCCATTGCGTGTAATACTATGTCCGAGAAACGTGACGAAAATTATGGCGCAACTCCAGCTTCTCCTAGTTGAGTTTGATGCCTACTTCCTTCCACCTTTGTAGAAAGTCGTCTAGATTGTCATCATGTTTTCTGTTAAGTCCTTCCCATTGATGATCACATCATCTGCTACACACATCACACCACTAAGTCCTCTATCACCTGCAGCAGACGCTTTTGAAATATAGCAGATGATACGCAGATGCCAAAGGGCAGTCGAAGCCTGTGTTACATTCCCAATCAAGAATGGAAGGTGGTAAGCTTGCTGGATGGTTCATCGAGCTGAATGTGCCAGTATTCGCTTGCGAGATCAGCTTTGGTGAAGACTGTTGAGGTACTTCGCTCATGGTGGGTGACTTCGAGTAATGGCCTGGTGTAGTGTTCACGTAGAAGCGCACGATTTAGCCCTCGAGGTCAATGCAGGTGCGAATGTTACCTGATTTTTTCGACGCTATATCAAGTTGACTGAGTCAAGGAGTAGGTTCACCGAAAGGTGTGATGACGCCGAGTGAGACCAGTCGTTGACGATCGGTTTTGTTTAGTGTCGATGCGTTTTAAGAGGCTTTGCACATATCAATGCAAGTATCAAGTGTAAGTCTACGCTCATTCAGGGGTGTTGTTTGTGTATTGGGGCACGGATCCACAGTAATATGCGTCTCTTAGAATGGAGCCAATACAGGGTTCGCAGTAATTGCAAGACTTGCTTAGTGATCTCAAAGAAGCATAAAAACATTCAAATGTTTCCCCTTCTCTTTGAGGACGGGTGTTGAAAGATATCGTTCGTAATTTTCATTTACTTCAACAATCGCAACCGAGTAGAATTTCTCCAATATTTCTTCAAGAGAGCGGTATTCCCTGGATAGAGTTTGCAGTAGAGTTAGCACTTTGCAGTTATCCCATTTCAGGTAAGTACACCTTGATAATTTTCATGTACAGGTTTTCTTTACCGCTGCCACCATGTTGCGTTATGCTTGAGAACATTATTGCTGAAAACTGAAAACACACGACCAACTCCAAGCCAGCAAAAGCGCTGTGTTAAAGACGGCTGTCTTAAAACCCTGTTAAAACGACCGGTGTAATTGATCGATGAGCTGATCATGTAAGTTTCCAGCGCGTGACTCGTTGCATGGGTACGTGTGACAGATCTTCACCTCTCATCGACAGTCTAGTAAAATAAGAGAATATCACCCACTCAATGTGTGTTACTTTTCATCGAAATGTTTGAGCAGGTGGCTGCTGTTGTAAGCACCTTTTATTTAAGAATGCATCCTACACGCGATGGTGGTGTTGCGACGTACATAAGTGTTTCCATTGCGAACGTCCGTAAATTTAAAAACCTGTAATGATAGCTGTCGCAAAGGAGATATAAAATGCTAATTCCATAATGCTGCCATCTTTAAACGAAACAAGCACCAGATCTATCAATGGTAATTATCTGCCAAACTATCAACAAACAAGCATGGGATCTATCAATGCTAATCGCTGCCATCTAATCCAAACAATAAATTCGATCTTTAAACGAAACAAGCAACAGATGCATGCTATGCTGCCATCTTTATTCTAGGTAATTCCCTAATTATTTGCCATCTTTAAACGAAACTTCTATCAATGCTAATTCCCTAATGGGCCATCTTTAAACGAAACAAGAAATGTACTATCGCTTTGGAACAATATGATCTGCTCAATTATCTATGGATCGAAAGCGACTGACATCAATTCTATGCGCGAGAAAACAATGTAAACTATATTTAGGCGTCCATGAATAATGTGCTGTTATTTATGCCGTTAATTAGTTAGGTATCAACAAAATCGCTATTCAGATAATGTCATTGCCGTGCACCTAAACCCACTGGACTTAGTCTTTTACTCGTTTCGACTACTGCTATGTCGTCTATTCAATGCGTAGCCCTCACTAATATAATCCAGACGATGCCTGGTGACTTTAATCCGGTAGTGACGATTTGTGGTCGATACAGAAGGACGTTTGTAATGTGCCCCAAAGACTCAAAAGTGACTATAGTGAACAGCGAGGCAATAGATCAGACCACAATCATAAACGAGTTGCAGCCCAAACACTTATTGCGACCCATGGCACTTCTTTCTATAAATTGACGAAATCTTGGAGCGTAGCACGTGTTCCCTATAGCTGAGAGTACATTGACAATGTATATGCCTATGTGGCTGCATAATACTTGCCATCCCGGACAACACAAACATAAATCAGAACATTAATTAGGATTTTAATCACGGTCGAGAACTGGATGGGTGTATGTGGAAGTATTCGTCCTTAAATGATAGAGAAAAACAGATTAATCAGGTGTCATGAAATATGCAATGCAAACAAATTGTGGTGCATCCAAGGTTCCTGTGCAAGCACCAATTATATTTGTTTACAATAGCAGCCAGCAGGTCAGACATATTGTGCATCACTATGCAACGGCTCTCAGTGACAGGTAAAAATGGCTACAAAACAGCAAATACGCTCAGGCAAGGTACAATAACAGAATCAATAGTACAACAGCAACAAAACTCACTTGTTGCCTGACGCCACGTGTATATGCCCAAGTGGTGCTGTATATGGTAATACACCATAAAAACAAAGAATTCACATTTGAGCTATAAAGAATGAATAGCAGCGAAGGCTCGCTTCTTTTGCAGTGTAATTCTCTGAGATGTCTACAGCTCACATTAAACATGCTCCCGAATCTACAAACTCCAACCCTCTGTGTATGAATTCATCGCCATGACGAACTTGCTGTGACAAAGCACCACTCTACACGGGTGGTGTGTTTACATATTTCCTCGGGTGAAGGCGAGAATTGGCCCTGTTAGCATAGCTTTATAGGTCTCTGGTGAGAGTTCTACAATCTTAGCGAAACTGAGTTTAATGTGCTTGGAACGAGGACAATCTGGCTTTCATCATATTTCTGATATAAAAAGATGGCACCATAGATGAGCTAATGTAAAGACAACAGTGATAAAGATCGGCGGTCTAAAGATCAAATCCATAGATTATTCAGATGTACATCACCGCTACAGGAGCGGCCACGATGCTGACACCTCAGTTGAAGCAATAATGACCACGATACAAATTGAGCAGGTGACAAGAAGGAATCAGTTACATAAAGCGAGGTCATCTCAGAAGCCTGTGACATCTATTTCTATGTTCTTTTCTAATGCTAGAAGGTCACTACAAATTCCTCAAGAGCGGCCTTTCAGATAAGCTAGCATAAAAGACGACCATCAGCTATTACACGCAGGTAATCCAATCTATGAGCAATGCCAGCTACATGCTTACAATTCATGATATCAGCGCAGAGAAAAGATATTTTTGACGCAGCCAGTAGCGGGCAAGGATATTCGCAGGATACGCACATGGGTCTCACCACTTCGTATTATCCGACGACCAATATGACTACAGGCAATTGATGTATGACACTGAACACAAACGATTGAATATATTGAGGAATATCCGGAAGTAGTCTTTTTCAAAACAGCACAGTGAAAAGTTTTCATAAAAAGCATCTTTCATCATTTGTTATGTTGAAGCAGTTTTGTATTGTTTGTTTTCGGGGGTACAATTTCCAACTCGTCAGGTGCCCATAGGCTTAGTCACATCTATCAATCAATGTCGGTAAGTAAATGTGAGGCTCAATGACACACCAATACAAGTTTTCTATATAGTCTCAACAAAGGTGAGAGTTATCAGTTGCCAGGTAACATGTAGGAGTGTCGAGTCTACTTGTTGTGATATATGGCGCACTTCCGGGATATAATCTGACTTGATTTTTTTATGTCATCTGGTGATAAATGAATTCTACCCTAACCACTATATCATGCAAGTCGGTCGTTAAGGCAACACTCCTAACATGCTCATATCGTTTTCGGTAACAACTTCTTTGACATAAATATATTTGTTTCTGTCAATGAAATATAATCACATAACGCTAAATTCCACAAACTGAAGAGGCGTCTTAATGCCAAAGGATTTTATGTCTCCGGGAATGGAGCTTGCAAGTTGTATCTGAGCCCCAGTATGGCCTTAACTCATTTGTCCTCATGGACCTTGACCAGTTGATTGCATTGTTTATCAAACAAGGAAGTGCTTACTTGGTAGCAACTATCAAGATGACTCACCGCGCGTTGGTTCTCTGAATAAAAGCACTACGCACCTTCCGCTTGTACGTTAGTCTTAGCATTCAAACCCGCAATACCAGAATATGGCGTTGTCTAAAGCAGTAAATACGTTCATTGCTTACCTCACGTTTACCGCCATATATTTGGTTGGATTTTGCCTGCCTCTGTGGATACAGGACGAATTCTATGGCAGTAACCTTCAGACCACCTTTGGTATATGGATGAGCTGCAGCGAATTTACTTGCGTCCAGTATGCACCATCTAAACAAATGCCAGGTAAATATGTCAAATCCAGTGGTTGTTAATTAGCTTATTACGAAATTAAAGCGCTGTTTTTCTTTACTGCAGAACATGTAACGCGACCGTCTTTTCCCCAGTGCAGCCCTTTGTACCCAAACAGTGTCATCGTAGATTCCAGCGCTGCAGTAGTAACCCTGTCAGTTTCGTTGTAGATTCCAATGTTGCTATAGTTACCCTGTTGCCGTCGTTGTTCGTTCCGTTGTTTCCCTTCTTTGTTGTTGTACGTCTTAGCGTCGGCTAATTCACGCTATAATCGTCGTCTTACGCTCCCAGGTCGACATATTCGCGCTATAATCGTCGTCTTACGCTCCCAGGTCGACTTATTCTCGCTATAATCGGCGTCTTACGCTCCCAGGTCGACTTATTCTCGCTATAATCGGCGTCTTACGCTCTCATATGGACTTATCAATGCTATTAACCACCGTCGTACGCTTCCAAGTCAGCTTATTCACGCTATAATCGCCGTTTAACGTCTTATTGTCACCTTATTTATCATGCTATTGCTGCATTAATTTTAGTATCGCAAAAGTGAAAATTGCAAATGTGACCGATCGATTCTAAGTATTTGCCGTCTTCTTTTGTACTAGCTTCTCCATTACTACCATGTAATAGGCTTATTACGCGTTAGTTAATGGTGCATTACGTCTCATGTTTGCCCGATAGACTCTGTAATTCTTCTTTTTATGTTGCAGTGTTTAGTATAAGTTTACAGGGTAACCAGTGAAAGCCTCTAGTGGTCGCCATATTTGCTCGTATCGAACTTGTTGCCCTGTAGCTATCGCTTATGTTACACTGTTCAGCCTGTAATTGCAATCTTACGCTTCAGTGCCACTCTAGTTACACCGTCTTGCGTATCAATGTCTCCCAAGTTACCCCGTAGTTACCACCTCACCCTCTTGTGTCATGCTATTCACCCGTAACCACTGTTTAACATTTCGGTGGCATCCGAGTAACCCCGTTATTGGCGACTTACCGCACTCTGTCAACCTAGTAACCCCGTTATTGGCGACTTACCGCACTCTGTCCCGCTAGTGACCCCGTTATTGGCGACTCACCTCCTTCTGTCCGGCTAGTAACCCCGTTATTAGCGACTTACCTCCCTCTGTCCCGCCAGAGAACCTGTTATTGGCGACTTACCGCACTCTGTCCCGCTAGTGACCCCGTTATTAGCGACTTAATTCCCTCTGTCCCGCTAGTGACCCCGTTATTAGCGACTTACCTCCCTCTGTCCAGCTAGTGAACCCGTTATTGGCAACTTAACGCATTCTGTCCCGCTAGTGACCCCGTTATTGGCGACTTACCGCACTCTGTCCCGCTAGTGACCCCGTTATTAGCGACTTACCTCCCTCTGTCCCGCTAGTGACCCCGTTATTAGCAACTTACCTCCCTCTGTCCCGCTAGTGACCCCATTATTGGCGACTTATTTTCCTCTGTCCCGCTAGGGACCCCATTATGTCACAAAGTTATTCAGAAATAATTGTTGTCCTGCATTCCAGTGTCGTCCTAAACACCCTGCAATTGTAGACGTCCCTTTTTTGTGTCACCCTAGTTTTCTTGTAATTTTCTTTCCACATCCCACTGCTAATGTCGTCACCCCTCACAGTTCAACAATGTAAATGTCGTCTAGCGCTCCAGTTTAGCCACAGTAACCTTGTATTCGTCATCCTACGTTATAGAGTTGGCTGCTTTGTAATCCTGTTATTTGCGTTTTATGCTTCCCCGCCGACCTAGTCCCGCTGAAATGGTGTCTTCCACTCCCAGTATTCGCCATTACGCTGTCATTTGTCGACTTACACTCCAGTGTTGTCCTGTTTACGCTTACACTCCAGTGTTGTCCTGTTTACGCTTACACTCCAGTGTTGTCCTGATTACATTGCACTCCAGTGTTGTCCTGTTTACACTTACAAAGCCTATTTGCATTTCAGTCTCTCTTTGGCTGACTCAGACATTTGCCACTATTGGAATCGTTTTGATGATTGGAGCCTTTCCGTGTTTCATCCTCTGGATCACGGAGCGTTCCATCAAGCCGGCTCGACGCTGTTACCATGCAGCTCTCGCGTTAGTAGGATTGGCTGGTACGTCTGCTTATTATGTAGTGGCACTAGTGGCACTAGAACACATGCTCTGGGATAGGCATTCTCAGGCAGTTATATGTGTCACTCAAGGGTTTTGATAAATATGCAATAAAAAGAAATAGTTATTGGCGTCAGTTAGAGGTCTGATGACTTGTTCCAGGTGTGTTCGGCCTCGGCGGAGTTGGCTGCTTCATTTGGTTCTCTTATGAGGAAGATGGTGGATTCCCATTGGGTGTAGCTTTCTTCATGTGTATGGTGTCGTCATTCGCCCAGATCCTCACAGCTTCTGTGGCAGCTTGTGTTCCCGAGCAAGACTTGCTTACCCACCTGAGTACATACAGTACAGCATAAGCAGTCTACCAACAACTCTCCATCAATGACATACCATAGAAACTTAAAAGCGATGCATCAATTACTGTGTTAAAAGATTTTGATCATGTTATAACAAATCAATGGCTAAAATTCACTGGTTGTATTAAACACACATATTGTAAAATTCACATTTTATGAAACATCCTGTTTATTGTCCGACTTATGTACCTACAAGAAGATGGTGATATGATGCAATCAGCAGAACGCTGAGTTGGTGGAGCGTTTACGGCTACGATTAGGAACTATTTTGTAAAAATTTTCCCATCGGCGTCAGTAATTGTAGAATATAGCTTACTACTGTGTCATATAGAACGTGATAAATCTACATTGACGTGCGTAATCTACAATATATCTAATATTGCATATAGACATGTATGTCGCGGAAAATATTCATTGTTTGCATGTATCGTTTGAAAGCTGGGAAATTGATGATGTGATAAAGTGTCGCATTGTCAAGCCAATCGCACCTTTTCTATGATGTGAATATATTTTGTAAAACACTGGGTAATGAAGCCATATAGTATTAAAGAATGCCCCCCTCCCCCATGCGATGGGCAGAGGTGCAAGTTCGGAAATTACTGCTTATTTGTAATCATTAAGTACCAGATTACCTGCTATATTTCAAATGCTAATGTAATATGTTCAAACGGTGGCCTTTTTGGCAATACGTAACAAATTACATGATTTATGCATTCATGACCTTAACAAATTACCGGGACATTATATTAACTGTCCCACCTAAAGCTTGGAGGTCCAGATAAGCAACACAGATTGGTATGACCTTGTCAATATATATTGTATCAATTGGCACGTTAGGAACAGCTTATACAATAATCTGCCATGCAATTAAAACAATGTTTACCTTTGAATGACGAAGAGGATTTGTCAATATATTGATGACCATATTAAATATTCCAAATATGTGTATTGCATGTTCTTTGACTGCCAAATGGCATGGCAAGTAAATGGAGGATTTCTTTGGTTGCCCCTGATAACTGTATGCAATACGAGTGATACTTTAATTTAATATGGATTTACCTATTCAAAGCCGTATTGTCTGCAAAACCAGATTTATCAAATCAATGGTATTTTTTACATATGTGGCTTAATGCTTCGCCATTTTGCAAAGAAAAACACATTCGAGAGTATGAATGAGTAATTGGCAAAGATAGACGATAGCCCCGTAAAGAGAAGAAGCAAGACGCCAGACAACATAAACAATCATTGCTTTGCTGAATTCCGTAAGTAAACACAGGATAACTTCATCAAGTGAACAAAACCACTTGGCGGTTAATATGCATATAATAACACTGTTACTATGGTGGTGTTCATGTGTTGATATTCGTCTCGTTTTAGCGATTTTCTGTCAGAATAAATCTACAATTGTGCAATACAATACACCACATCGATGACCCGCACAGGGCCGCATGAATTCAGCTATAACAGCATCTGGCTTCATTTAAAATACCTACATTGTGCTAGAGTACACCAAATATGCAATCAGCTTTGTAAACTACAAAAAGCCAAGACGACTACATGTGAATCGCTACTTGAAAATTCCTTCTGTAATATGGCGCTATAGTTAGTGAAAATACTTGATTTTCTATCATGTCTGCTGTTTGCCTGTCTGTGGTAGACGTGCCTGCAGTTGTTGTGTCTCTGGGTGATTTGTCTGTGGTAGTTATGGATGTCGCTTGACCCTACCAGCAATACGATTCTAGAAGGCGCTCGGAGGTGGAACCTTACGTTTGGGCATTACGGTTTGGTTTATTGTATTTAATTGAGTCATGTAGCTGGTTCACATTACCGTGCGGAACTTATGTTTTTACATATAACTCACATTGAGCTGGCACTAAGTACACCTCTAAGTGCTTTGCTCGACGACTTAGTAGTGTAAAACAATGAAGGGTAGAGTATGACGTCATAGTTTAAATTGCATTCATGTGAAAGAAATAACAAAATAAGCTATGTTATGCTGGTAGTTTCTTTGCGTCATGCATAAGGACCGGCGCTCAGGCGCATTCGTGACTGGTTATAGCAGGGTTTCCCCCAGCCATGTGTGATAACATTAGCGCTAGGTATTCCCCTGTAGCTGCCCCATAATGTCAAATCCCTGGTTGTACCGCACACCCACAGCCGTGACCTACCGGCACACAAGAAAACAAATTATTTTAATGCCACAGGAGAGCGGCAAAAAGTTGTCCTTTATTTTGGGTTAACTGGAAACGGTTTGAACTACTTCTGGAATGCACTTTATAATTCACTAAAACATTTTACAATCAACCAAACACCATCTACTCGATTATGAACGTTAATATACGGAAATAAATGAATCGTCCGTGGAATTATAAAATTTCCATCAGTGGCACTCAACCATGCGGCCACGACGAAACGCTCTGAGAGCATGAAACATATCAATATATTAAGATGAAGATAGACAACTCGGGAAATAACACAGAATTATCAGCATTATAGGTCATGCTAACGCAAAAGACGTGTTCAATGGTAAATGGCACATACTGCGATTATTTGTGTTATTTCTAGCTTTACATTAACATGTCGAAACAGTTTAAGAACAAGCAGGTCACCAAATTATATCAAGTACCGCTTTGTATATAATAATATCTTAGCCTGGATTATTCTCTGACAGCAGATAATCTAATGTTTAGACAAGTTGATTCACATAAACGCACGGAGGCACAGTGGATTACCAGAACAGCATCTAAGTCATCACATCACCCAATAGAAGTACATCCACGTGTTATCTCAATCGCAATCTTCAACTAGCCCCATTGTTAGTTCGCCGTAATCTATTACAATACATTGAATGTTCAGCTTTATTAGGCAACTTGTCAGCTTGTAAAGAATTTCATCCTTCATATATACATAATAGTTGTCATCGAAGTTCTTCAACCCAGTAATAGAAGTTAACGTCGATCATCGCCTATACATTTCTCTTCACATTCTGATAGACGGACTTGATGGCAGCACCATCGAGAACTTCCATGTAAACATGAAGTTCACTGTTCTGTCCGTGCGCATCCTCCGCCGCCGGGCTGTCAAACGCCACGTCGTCGATTTCGTCATATTCACTTGCCTGGTCGAGGTTCGTGCTGTAATCATGGTAGTTCGATGTAATGTAACACTGGCTCCAGGTAGGTATCGTTCCCGTCACCATTCGTGAGGTAAGCGTCAGTGTCCTTCTCTTCTAACTATGCACATTGCACACATGGTGTCGCTGATAATCGAGCACATACAACTAATCTACAACAAACTGACACATGGTATTAAATGATTCAGCAGTGTCCGGGTCGAATCCCCAAATCATTGCATTTCCTCAGTCAGTGAATGACTTAGTGTGACTCACCCGTACTCGATGACGAGGATGATCTCATACGAAAGACCAACACGAAGAAGATGATGACGTAGATGGGTAAGACCACGCCTAGAGCCGCGCCTAATGCTGAGGCTAGAATGTTCCTTCCTCCGCCCACATAATACATCCATCACTGTCTCCGCATTCTAACAATACTAACTCACATTGAGCGCTACAGTCATATCATATTATTTGCTCATTTTGCGACTTTAGGTATTTGACTATTCTAACCTGCAAATTGGCACTACGACTACAACCATAGATCAATTTTGTCGTAGTCAAATCGCGGTGATCTTATGACATCGTAGCCCTTTTGACTATCGTGGTCCACAATAATGGCGGGGTGGTATGACACAAGACAGTCTCGTTGTTTGCCCAGTGAACAACAGGACAAGCAAATAAAAGCCGCGCAACTCCCTTCATCATCGGTTCATTTACCACACCCCATTCGTACATATATACATACATTACGTACGTACATACGTGCATACATACATACATATATACATACATACCTAAATTCATACATACATACATACATTAATACATATATACATTAATACATACATACAGGACATACAGACAGACATTACAGACATACAGACAGACATACATACATACATACACATACATAGACATACATACATACAGACAGACATACAGACATACATACAGACACATACATACATATACATATACATACATACATACATACATACAAGACATACAGACATACATACATACATACATACATACATACATACATACATACATACATACAGACAGACATACATACATACATACATACATACATACATACATACATACATACATACATACATACATACATACATACATACATACATACATACATACATACATACATACATACATACATACATACATACATACATACATACATACATACATACATACATACATACATACATACATACACATACATACAAACATACATCGGTTCATTTACCACACCCCATTCGTACATATATACATACATTACGTACGTACATACGTGCATACATACATACATACATATATACATACATACCTAAATTCATACATACATACATACATTAATACATATATACATTAATACATACATACATTATTACATACATACATACATACATACATACATACATACATACATACATACATACATACATACATACATACATACATACATACATACATACATACATACCTAAATTCATACATATATACATACATACATTAAGGACATAGATACATAATACATACATACATTATTACAGACAGACATACATACATACAGACATACATACATACATACATACATACATACAGACATACATACATACATACATACAGACATACATACAACATACAGACAGACATACATACATACATACATACATACCATACATACATACATACATACATACATACATACATACATACATACATACATACATACATACATACATACATACATACATACATATACATACATACATACACATACATACATACATACATACATACATACATACATACATACATACATACATACATACATACATACATACATACATACATACATACATACATACATGCATATAAGCAATAATGCGCAACCACGCGTATATACACACAAACGCTGACCTTGGCAGAGATCCTTTCTGTTGATTGTGGACCATTCCCGTCCTGCTAGCCGTCGATGCTGAGGTCCATCATTCTTGCCAGACCACGGCGAGATGGACAAGCTACTATAACTTACGGAGAGCATCAGCTTCCTTGGCCCTAATAACCGTCAGGATGTCAACTTTGTCAGCTTCTGGTAAACATCTGAAATCAGGGAACGTTTGGATATACAGCGTATTCAGTATCCCTATTCCATGAAATTTTTTCCTGGTATTGAAGTCAGGTTTGGGTTTGCTAATAATTGCAATGGGTATGCAGTGCTTGCGCAGTCAGAAAACGCTTCAGGTTCGATGTAAGTTTTTCTATTCCTACCCATATCTAGTTGTCGCAGCCCAGTCACTCACTTAAACACGTCTTTACCAACCCTTTCAATCAGATTAACCTAAGCAAATAACTGCAGACTGGACCCGATGCTGGCAAATCTTGGCAGGGCCGGCAGTTTGCTGCTTGTCATATACAGACTTTGTATGGAGGTACCTTTAAAAGGCAAATCAGACAGAAAGCTGACGTCATTATGAGAGAGGTAAAGTGAGCTGAGACGAGGGAAGAGGACATAGTTGTTATGCTCTACTCGCCTTGTCAGGTTCCTGCTAAGGTAAATCCAGGTTTCGTCCGTGTCGTTCTGGCTGACGGGAACCTGCGTTACATTCATGTTGAAGAAGGATGCCTTGCCAGAGACGGTCTGAATGAGTAAAATCAGGTAGATAGACACGCATCGCGTCTGGAAGAGGTTCATCATGCCTTGGACGCATATCTATTGAGAATGACACGCGAATGAAAAGTAGAAAACTTACGTATCTTGGAACAAACGCCGGGAGATTGAAGCAGTTACTGACAAGCGCGGTATGCCCAATCACCACTCTACTTCCTGGTTAACCCATTTTACCACTTAAGTTGCACTCATCTCGAGTTTCCTGAGATGTAATGGAGGCAAGCGTCTCTACAGTTTATCATCAAGCAGGTACTAACTGCAAAAGATGTATCGCCTAACGGTGGCCACCAGGATCATATTATTCGCAAACATTAAGATAGGAATTTTTTATTCAGAAATGTTCGACGTAATATCAATCCAGGTGTCGTCAGTGTTTGTTAGATAAACGAGAACCAAAGTTAGGTTCATTCTCTCGCGGTTCACGTAGCAAGAGTCTGATGCATAAGGATATATGATGCTGTTGCCAGTATTGTGACCTAAATAGAGATTAACTACGATGGCAACGCAAGACGGTTTGCTGTTGTATAAGCAAACGACCGCTTGGTTCATAATCATCGTGAATACAGGTGACTAAAGTAGGAAATGTATCACTGTATAGGTTAAAAAAGCATATTGCATAAACTATTTATATCTATTGATATATTTCTCAACAGCTGTTATTCCACACACAACCCGGATTATTTGTGTAAAGTGGTATGCCAGATAATTTCCACACACACCCCCGAATAGTTTATGCACGTCCTGAGATTGTTAATTTGTTGTTGACTGAGTCGTAGGAACAGGCACACATTTACAACTCGGACTCATTGAACAATATTGAATCTCACTGAATAGCGAAGTTAGGGTCTTGGACTCGTCTCATTCATCGTGCGAATTTTACGCGTTGTATAAGTAAGTCACGTTAATACGTTACATCTAGGAAGCAAAGTATATCATGTCATTCACAAAGCAAGCGTCGGTCACATGTGTAACGGTGGTGTAACACAGCAAGGTAACGTCAAGGTGAATATTGTCCCAAAGTTAGCGTTATCATGAGGCGAAAGAACTAGACACCCTTAAATTGCCCAACCGCCATCTCGTTCTCCCGCATCTTTTAACATCATCCACTTTTCCGACTCTCTTACCTGAAGCTTCTTTGGGTCAAACACGCCTTGGATGCTATCACACTATTTTCGTGTTAACTCTTGTGTTGGTGAATGCGTATCACGCGCCATATTCCGAAGCATCAAAATTGGTCACTAGGTGCGAAGGGTCAAACCACAAAAGAAAAGCAACAAAGTTTCTATCAATGTAATTGAATTGTTGTTGGACAATAAGTCATTTATATTTATCTGATTTATGGGTATTTGTCAGTGATTTACTGGCATGTTTGTCTATTTTCCCCTTTGATATTGTATTTTATCATTACACTATATTTTTCCCGATATAGCAGTTGCATCTTGCTGTTAGTGTTTTATTGGTTGATGTTTTTACGTTTTTCAGAGAGGCACTCACCATGCATGTTATTTAATTACCGTTGTAGGACACCATTTATTAATATCCTTGTTTCCTATTATTTTGTATATTATGATGGATTCGCAACTCTCGCACTCTAAATGACCTCATTAAAACTTGCCGCCAGGAAGCTGGCCTCCATGGCGAGTACCCATTCCAGTGGCGGTGCTTTCCATTCTTCGTTTCTATGTTCTGATCTCACCCTGCAGGTGCGAAAATGAAAATACTTGTTTTGAAGAGCAATATAGCTAAAACCCACCTCACTGGTCAATACATGAGCATGGTGCCAGCCATAATATGAAGTGAATTAGGATGCACATTTGCGTGGAAAATTTGTCGTCGCAAAAGTTTTAAGCAACATTGTTTATTGGACCCAGCGGAAAAACAAATATAGTGGTTCTCTGTCCAGATAATAATTGTCTAATGTACCCAAAATAACGGGATTGTGGATGTTGGCTTGTGTCTTATGCAGTACATTTTTTGTGGCCTTAACAGCCATGTACATCGCAGTCTGTGGTAATTAACGAGTCTGTGGTAACAGAGCCTGTGGATGACGAGTATACGGTCGATTTGCTTGGGTACGACGTGTCCGTGGTTGACGAGTCTGTGAACAATATTCTGTAGTCTACGAGTCGGAATGAAACAAAATCCAAGGGGTATTAAAACTTTGATGTGGTGGGCATTCAATTGCAATCACTGTCACAGGTACCATATTACAATCGATACAAGATTTCCACATTGGTGTAAAAAATACAATTGATTTTGTCACAGGTTCAAGATTGGCTTCGTTTATAGAGGAACTTAAATCTTATTAAATATGAACTTTTCGATCACAATAGCAAAATTCGACTAAGTGGTCACTAAGTCACTTATATCAACTGGCTACATTCGTGGCGTCCTTACGTATTTTCTCAATCCAACGAACTTTCAGGAAGCGTCTACAATTATAGCGACCCGAACATTCAGGAAGCGTCTACTTACCTACACATAACGTAATGACCCGTTCGAGTCATAGCGTATCAATGTTATGATTTACTTGGTTTGTTACAATAGGATTCTTATTTAAGTATGAATACAATTTACAATTAAGACCGCCATTGATCGATTAAATTAATCGTCACGGTGATTATAACGACTGGAATAACATAGCGTCGTCCAATACGACTGTCCATCAGCGTATTTCCGTGGTGTAATGTTATGCTGCGTTGCCTTCCGACACACAGGCTTCTGAGGGCTCGATACCAATGTGTTAAAGCGTGAACTCGATGATCACGTTGAATGACGGCCCCATTAATGAAAAGAGATACACCCGAGAGGATTGCTCAATAGTTTCGTGCTGGATCTTTGACCCAGCAGCCCAGTCTGCCCAATGGGTTTGTGCCAAGTGCGCTCTAGCTCTTAAGGAAGCTGCCCAAGCGTCATAATCATACTCATCCATTACCATCGTGACATCACGACGATGCTGATAGTGACGTAAAACCATAATATTACCTATGATATGTTATTTGTCGTGCTTTTAATTTAAAGATGATAACATACCACTGCGTGCTTCAGAAAAATGATTCCTATCGGAGCCTTGAAGGGTTTCATGCTTCAATGCCCGTCTACTCTACCAAAAAAAAAAACAGGAGAGAATTAAAGCTAATAAAGAACACGAAGTAATATTTACAGCCAGCGTAGTTCGCCGCACAGTTAACACATAGAAAGTGAGATAGCTTCTAAGGTGTGTAAGAGAATAAAATAAGTTAATTTTAACAGGTGAGGAATAAGAAGGTGGTGGTAGAGCAATTCAAACATGTACACAGGCGACATGCTTCTCTACTTCCTGTACTTCTCTCCAGTGCGTTCGAATAATGATGACGTTAATATTGGAACAATATTCACCTTGACCTTACCTAGCTGTTGTGAAATATATCAATAAATATAAATATGTAAAATGGTAATTTAACCTACATAATTTTTTCTACTCTCGTCACCTGTATTTAAGGTGAATATGAACCAATATGTAGTTTGCTAAGCTTGTACAGCACTAAACCCTTTTGCGAAGCCATCTTTATAAATCTGTGTTTAGTTCGAAATACTGGCAAGATCATCATGACCCCTGGATTGTTATTAGATCGAACATTGTCAGAACGTTTGCTAGTTATATGACACTGGCGGCCACCGTTAGGCGATATATATTTTGCTTTTAGTACCCGCTATACCGTAAGAGATACAGAAGGCTGCACACGCCAAAATTCGAGATATGCGCAAATAAAAATGAGGTTAACCAGGAAGTAGAGTGAATATATGGTATAACACACCTGCAAGTACCTGCTTCAAGCTCATGTTTGTTCCAAGATAACGACCTAATCCGCCAAGTTTTCTACCTGCCTTTCGTGTGTCGTGTTCAATAGGTAGGCGACAGAGACATCATGAACCTCTTCCAGACGAGATACGTGCCTATCTACCTGCTTTTACTCATCCAGACCGTCTCTGGCGGGGCGATCTTCACCAACATGAATCTGACGCAGGTTCCCGTCAGCCAGGTACGAATCTTGAATTGACCTTGATAAGAACCTGTTAAGCCGAGTAGAAGATAACACCTTTGTCCTCTTTACTCGTCTCAACACACTTTACCTCTCCCATAATGAGATCAGCTTCCTGTTTGATTTGGCTTTTAACGGAACCTCCATGAGTAGTCTGTATATGACTCACAACAAACTGACAGCTCTGCCAAGATTCGCCAGCATCGGGTCCAGTCTGCAGAGGTTATTTGAAGAGGTTAACCTGATTGAAGGGCTTGGTAAATATGAATTTAACGGAGTGACTGGGCTGCGATTATTTTATATTCACTACAATAATCTTACTTACGTCCACCCTGAGGCGTTTTCAGACTGCGCAAGTACCATAGAAACCATGGATTTCTCGGCAAACCCACGCTTGAGATCATTTCCGGGAGAAATTGTCACGAATATGGGTCAACTGGATTGGCTGGATCTAGGTTTAACTGCTTTGCAATCGTTCCCTGATTTCAGATATCTCCTCGATTATAATCTTACCAATATGCGCATAACCTCGGGACATATTTGGGGACTTGGAAACTGATGCTCTCTATGGGTTGAGGAAGCTAACACATCTCACCTTGTCAGCCATTGGTCTGACCAGAGTGCCAAACCTCAGTCAACAAAGGGGCATCCTACAGCAGGCCTGGAATTTCGTCATTTTTAGGGTTAGGCGTCTTTGGCCTTCGATAGGTGCAAATTTTGAAGGGCACCAAGGCCAAAGGGAAAGGCACCAAGGCCAAATAGAAACATTTTAAAGGGCACGGAAGGACGACCAAACATAACAAAATAAAAACTTACCCGACAAAAAAAGAGTTCAGCTTCATGCATTTGACAGCCGATTTTTGTAGGTCAACTTGTCTCGAACGTTTCAAACGATCCCT
The DNA here is from genome assembly GCA_034190875.2 of Urechis unicinctus. Lineage (NCBI taxonomy): Eukaryota > Metazoa > Annelida > Polychaeta > Xenopneusta > Urechidae > Urechis > Urechis unicinctus. The sequence goes on from CM067349.1 coordinate 14,772,418, forward strand.
TCGTGGCATTTCGATGTTATTTAGTAAGGACTCAAAAACATGAACGAATAGAAGTGACATGATTCGATAAGTGTGTATCTTCGTTGACAACAATCTAACGACTACGACGCGATGTCAAACTTTTACCAATCATGTGCTGTCAGCGGTTCAATAAACAACAGATGTTCTCACAACCTTGGTTGTCAAAAACTCTGGTCTCCGTTAACATCGCACACAGCAGCAACTTCGTTTCCAGGGATGATCGATCTCGCTCACTGATCTCGCTGCGCCCTTGCTGGTTCGCTCTCCTAGCCCGAAGACCAGACGTCACTATTTAGAATAGTTTGAGAAACTGAGTAACGACCATTGCGCATTTAGTTCTGGATAACAGCTGCCTTCGTTTAATGATGTTACTCCCGCTGGAAAGCAATGAGTTCATTTACATGTGTGTTGCGTTTAATTTTCGAAAGGGGCCAACATTAAAGAGGTCAATCTGTCAGCGGAAATGAGGCCGCCTGGTGAAGTTTGGTTGTGTGTTGTGTTCAATGCAGCAGTGGCTGGATGGTGGGGATTTAATCATTGGGTCCAAGATGCTGTCGGTGGCGCGGTCAGGCTGCCGGTAGACGGCCGCGGTGGATCTTGGATGCAAAAGGTGAAAAAGAACACTACTGCCATGGGGGAAAGGGCACGGCAAACTTGGCCGTAATATTTGGTCATTTTCAAGGGGCATCACGGCCACTTGAAGGGCCACGACGGCAATGGCCGCCGTGAAATTCCATAACTGCTATAGAGCCTCGCACTCGGCCATAACTACACCCGAAACATCCCAAACAGCGCATTTGACAACCTCCCCCTGTATTCTTTATTTCTGGGATATAATCGGCTAACCCGGCCCCCTAACCTTCAGTCGGTTCAATCCACACTCGAACGTTTTGGTATACAATATAACGACTTCAGCGCTGTCACCTGTGAAAGCATTCATGAAATGATCGCTAACTGTCCCCTTCTTACCACTGTCCGCTTATCCCACACAAATATCAAGACATTTCCAGACATTTTGCTGCTAAATCGCTCATTTAGCATAGTCATCCTATTAAACCCACGCACCATGGGATGTGAGTGCGCCATGGAGTGGATGATCGGGTTGGAGGACCGAGTGTGGTATACAGCCGTTCGAGGGAACAGCACGCCGTGCGCGGCGCCTACACGACTGGTAGGACGGCAGTGGTCCACAATCAACAGAATGGGTCTTTGTCAAGTTCAGCGTGTGTGTATCTGAGTGTGTCTGTGCCTGAATGTGCATATATGCACGCATGTATGCACGCATGTATGCGCGCATGTACGCACGCATGTACGCACGCATGTACGCACGTATGTATGTATGTATGTATGTATTAGCTCTTTCGAACTAAGTACGGGAGTATGCACTCCCTCTTAGTTCTGGCGTCAAACGATAATTCCCGACATAAGTCAACGGAATTATCAAGAGTTCCGCTGCTTTACCTAGTTTTAGCTAATACAATCAACTCACCAAACATTTATAGGAACAGAAGCTGAATTTCAGCAACAACAGTATCCTGTGAATTAGTATTTTGGCCTAAAACACACCAAACGGTAATATCTGAGCCCGACTTGGCAACATGGCGGCGAGGCGGCGGTAACTAACCAGCGGGAGGATACACCAATTGGAACATAGGCGAGACAGCTCACAAGACGCGGGTTCACAGGGACCATTTGTGGCACGAAGCTAAAAGCTAAAATGACCTAGTCTAACATGTAGAAAAGGCCATTAACATTCACTGTCGCACAAATATCACACC
>CM067349.1:14776716-14886716 GCA_034190875.2 Urechis unicinctus
TATGTCTGTATGTATGTATGTCTGTATGTATGTATGTATGTATGTATGTATGTATGTATGTATGTATGTATGTATGTATGTATGTATGTATGTATGTATGTGTATGTATGTATGTATGTATGTATGTATGTATGTATGTATGTATGTCCTGTATGTATGTCTATGTATGTATGTATGTGTATGTATGTATGTATGTATGTATGTCTGTATGTATGTATGTATGTATGTATGTCTGTATGTATGTATGTATGTATGTATGTATGTATGTATGTATATGTATGTATTTTTGTATGTTATATATGTTTTTGTATGTATATGTATGTATGTCTGTCTGTATGTCTGTATGTATGTATGTATGTATGTGTATGTATGTATGTATGTATGTCTGTATGTATGTATGTATGTATGTATGTATGTATGTCATGTATGTGTTTCTGGATGCATGCATCATGTAACTGAAGTATTTTAATTGATGATACCATAAGCCTCTCTCAATCATTTAGTCGTTAATTAAGGGATGGTTAGGATGTGTGATAAATGGAGTCATGGTTCGTATTAGGCGGAGGGCATCACACGATTTTTACTTACTTTTACTGCTGTTCACTTTTCAGACAACGAGGCCGTTTCCTGTCATTCATTAGAAGTCGATGACCTCAGCGTTTATAGCCAATCAAACACAAGTATACATTCGTAGAAGGTGGAACCAACAATAGCTGTGGTAGTCCCCAATCCATTAAAAGGATTTACCTTTTGCTGAGGTAGTTACACATCGAAGAGGGAGACACTAAAAGAGCTTGTAGTTACTCCTAACAAAGTTATTGAATACTTCCAGTGGCTAGAGGGTGTTTTGGCTAACAGAGGAATCCACTAATAAAAGCGATAGGTATTCCTAGCATGGAGTTTCCAGTTGCTTTACACACATGGATCATATAATTATCACCAAATATGCACAATCATGATTTGGAAATACTCAACAAACGTCAACTATCGACAAACACCACGAGTCAACAAATGTCAATCTTTGCAATCATCAAATTAAAATAATATGAATGATCTAATATCTTACAACCAACAACACAAAAACACAAAAAGATTTTCCACAGCCAAATCAATCCACAGCCAAATCAATCCACATTCAAATCAATCCACAATTGACAAACCTCAGAAAACAATCACCTAACTAAATAGCATTATAAACGACTGCTTACAATGCACCCGATAATGCGTATGCCATGGAATGACAGAAGCGCCCTCTGGCTACTGTTTGCCTTATGAAACGATGACAGATTCAGTGAGAACATGGCCCGGTCATAGCGGATACCAATATTTAATAATTGTCCATTTGTTTTACGAAATAATGGATGTCATCGTCAAGTAAAAATCGCTAGCTGACACCAGTTGTATGTACACTCAACACCGCAATCGTCATAAGCACACATCATAAGCGTCATAAGCACACAAATATCGAAAAAGGAACATGCTTATGACCAATAGCACATAATAGGCAGATCTACTTGTCCCGTTCCCGTACATATCTTTTCTGATATTGAAGTCAGGCTTAGATTCCCCGACGAATTCGGTGGGTACGCTGTGCTTGCGAAGGCTGGAAACACATCGGGGTCGACGAAAGTTAGTTTATTAAAGTGAAAAAAAAATATTCGCTGATAAGTCACTCCCTTCAACTCGTCTTTACCTAGCCCTTCATTCAGGTTAATCTCGACAGTTAAAATCTGCAGACGATGCTAGCAAATCTGGGAAGAGCTGTCAGTTTGTTATGAGTCATATTCAGCCTTGTATGATGTTCCGTTAATAGCAAAATCAGAGCTGATCTTGTCATGGGAGAGGTATAGCTCGCTGAGACAAGGGAAGAGAACAAATTTGATATATTCTGTAATAGACTTACCAGGTTCTTTGCAAGGTCAATCGAGGTTTCTTTCGAGTCGATCTGGCTGACGGAAACCCGCGTTAGATTCATGTAGATAGGTACGTTTCCCCAATGTATGAAATTCATGGTGCCTTGGCCGCCTACTTATCTTTCACCCGTGTGAACTTGTCAGATCAGAAATGGCCACAGAAAACTGTGAATAACCTGGATAATTTGGTTAATATTGAGACAAGAGAAAATAAAAAAACATACAAGAAATAAGCCCGATATTACGCATAGCGAGAAATGTTTATTAATATATTTGACAACATGTTAAGGACGTAAAGTGAATATTATGCCTTGAATAGTGCTATTATTATGCGGAAACACTGGGTGAAAGTGCAAGTCGTATGGTTGTATGTAGCCTACGAAAAGCCAGGAATTTCATCAACGCCATCTCCAAATCCCTCGTAATGCAACGGCTAGTGTGATATCAATCTGTATATATAGATACATATATATATATATATATATATATATATAAAGATATGATATATATATATATATATATATATATATATATATATGCATTTATATATATACATACATATATATATATGAATATGCATATATATATATATGCATATATATATATATGCATTTGTATGTTTAAATGTGTATATATCTGTATATATACATGTTTATATATATATGCATATATGTATACATATATATATACATGCATAGATATACATATATGTATATATATAGATTTATATATATGTATATATGCATATATATACATATATATATTCACATATATATGCATATATATATATGCATATATATATATGTGTATATATATATGCATATATATATGTATATATGCATATATACATATATATACATATATATATATACATATATATATATATGTATATATGTATTTATGTATATATGCATATATATAAACTTATATATATACATACATATATATACATATATATATGTATATATATGCATATATATATATATATGTGTATATGTGTGTGTATATATATATGTATATATATGTATATATATATGCATATATTTGTATACATATATATATATACATACTTATATATACATATATATATGTGTGTGTATATATATGTATTTATATATATATGTTTTTGAAATGTATATATATATATATATATATATATATATATATATATATATATATATATATATATATATATATATATATATATATATATTTTAAAAAATCATAATGACATGTCCCAGGTTTTGCAGTGGTCGATATATCAGGGATAGGTATAATTGCCTGACTTCAGGATGACAATCCATCAGCGTCAATATCTATGGTAGAGGATAACTGTTTCACTGACCTACATTGACTTGGGCCATGCACCGAATATCCCGCCGTTATATAACTACAGCACATATATAAATACATCGCTACAACAAACGTCTACTTTGGACAAATGTTGGTTGCACAAATCTCTGCTTTCCATCATTGTAACATGTTAGCAAAGTCTTTAACAAATGATGATTCCCTCTGTTATCTCGCACAGGCATACATTTCATCACCACGAATTCATGGCGTTGAAATTCAGTTAATATAGTTGATATTCAAGGTAATGCAGTGCATTAGTCATTAACTGGTATACATGTTCTTTTACCACGCGATGATGAAACGGTTACGCACGGGAACCACAGTTAAGCCGCAGCCAAGAGCCAAGCGCAAGCAAATGTTATCTACAGCACAGCTGCTCTCAAGCAAGGGATATCCATGCATGTTCACATCAGGTTGTTGAACGACTCCAGTACAAAGGTGAAAAAAAAAAATTATATTATTGTATCAATACGCTTTAATTACAATTAATGTTGTTGGTATAGACACGCCGCTTTGGGCGCTTCTACGACAAGCGAGTAGCTTGTTTATGGTTCCAGTCCTCCCCCATATGTCATCATAGTAGGAGCTTACGTCAGGGGTCACGCACGAAGATCCCACGCCTGGGCAAATCAGCATGTTCCGGTAGGCATGACCGAACTGATGAGGGCAATGTAACCTTGTAAGCGTGCTCTCACCAATGGAGCAGCCAGGACCAGTACGTCAACGTTACTACATCGCCAAGCCAGCCGGGAATCTTACACTAATGACTGTAAGCTGTAAGGACCGGGACACATGACGGCAACGGCATACCAGTTGTTATCATCTGCTGATAAAATGAGCCTCTGTGAACAATAGCTAAGAGGTGTACGTCATCGTGAGGCGTTTTAAAGCTAGAGGAGGAAAATACAACATCATCATTCTCCGACCAGTGAGCACTCCTGCTCTGAACAAAGCGCGTACGTAGGGAACATGGCCCGTAAGAAGAACAAGGAGTTCAGACGGGTTAGAAGATCGGTGGAGCGCTCACGGTAACTTGGAAATCAACATCGTAATAGCTTTGCTACTTTGTAAGAGCAGATTAAGACGCTGAAGGGGTTATTGTGAGAAAACCAAGATTGATGTTGACCCGGGAGAATATAATGTTTTAACATGAGGTAAAATATGCTTATTTGATGTTTTTAAAGATTTGAAATTTGTTATAATTTTTTTACAGCTTTAAATATGTTCGCAAAACGTTGCCAATGGCTCACGATGATCATATCTACAACAAATATTATAATTCTAATCCATGATATATAAATATATATAATATATTTATATATATATATAAATATATATATATATATATATATATATATATATATATATATATATATATATATATATATATATATATATATATATATATATATATATATGTATATATGCTTAAACGTGGGGTATCTTAGCTTGAAGACTGGATCCCCAGCTTCTGTTGTAGCCTGTTCTCTGTTATCTGTGATACAATGAACCAATTACACGTGACCTACATATATTTTGCATATCAGCACATGTAAACAAATTTAATGACTCGCAAATTTAAAAACAAACACCGCCATGAAGGAGCACTGTAAAAAGCAACATATTATATCATAAGAATGATACTTGCCTGGCAACCATACCGTCGACTTAACAAGATAATGGACTATTTATTCAATACTAATACAACAAGAAAGTCATCAAATCTCACCCTGTGCTTGTCTCTCTTAATAAAGGCAGGTCTGCTTTTCTTGGGCTGGGGTGGGAGGCGTTCACTTGCCTCACCATCCTTTCCTGATTGCTTGTCAGCAGAGGCCTTCGCAAATAGAGTAGGCACAGCATCTTCCTTCATAACCCGCTTACACTGTGGTATTCAACCAAGCTCTTCTCTAAGTTTCGGTGCCTGCTCAAAACATTCCTCGATGAAATAAACCGAACACACAAACGAGTACTTGCCCGGGCCCGGCCATTTGTGTCGCGATCATAGTACATGGCCAATCCATTGTTTTTTTAAATCGTCCTTACCAGGAAACCTGAACAAGCTCACGCCGTCCCGACTGGTACACGAGCAGCCCCTAAAACAACAACCATTAACCAACGCGTTCAGGCGGTCACAAGATGGCTAAAAACAATCCAAAATTCCAAAAACGAGAGACGAACTCCGACAATGTAAACAACGAGGAACTCCGTGCGTCTCTGAGAACGGCTTCCCTTACCTGACGTCACACGCATGGTTGACCTAGATAAAGGCTGCCGCAACGTTTTATTGGGCGCGCTATTTTGAACTGACATTTGATCAGATGCGACGGTTATTGGACCGGTTTGAGTTTATTGATTACATTATGAATTGATTTCAGCGAAGTACCTATAACCGTGCGATAGGCACTTTAAGGAACATTGCCGAATATTCATTGACACAGTATAATACACTAAACAAAGACAAAGAGACAGAGAGACAAAGAGACAGAGAGACAGAGAGAGAGACAGAGAGAGAGAGCGAGAGACAGTGAGAGACAGAGGGAGAGACAGTGAGACACAGAGAAAGAGAGAGAGACAGGAAATACAGCAAGAGAGTGAGAGAGTAATTGATGATTAGATTCATGCTGCATCAATGGTTTTAGTATATGCTATGTCCTGAAATAATTATTATATTGTTATTCAAAGTGAACAAGAATACATGTTACAGTACTACATTATAAAAATCAAACGTCTACACAGGGCACCCCATCAACCAACAATGCAGCTTGTTGATTCGGCGGAGGTTCGGGTGACAAATCAAATATCCATCAATCGGGAAATCATGAGCATGTATCCAAATCAACTTCTTATATTCCGCCGCAAATATGTCCACACTAATGACAAAACCAATATGATTCAGATTAATCTTTTAACATCCAATTAGGGAATAGACGTCCGACTGTGTCTTAAAAAGAGGTAAATTCAGCCCTACAGGACGTATGGAATTTACCTTCCGATCGAGGCTAGGTCTGGGGTAGATACTGATATATGCGACTTTGTTCAAACGTTCATAAAAGAATATTGTAGCTAATAAATCGTAACACAAATTGATAAAAAGGTGTCAATAGTAATTGGCTTTGTTTTTATGTATTGGCTCTATCAAAACGTCGTTCAATTTTAGAAATACAGCGATATATTTGATTACACACCATCGCCGATCGATCTTTTACCATTGAGCCACGCGGTTTTGTTTACATTTTAGCTACTACGAAACCAGATGGCGCGCAACAGAAACGTCGGGTATCTTATTATAACAAGATCTTTGGTCCTGTCTCTGAACCAGGGACGTTGCTAAGCTTGAAGGATTATTACGCACAAAAATCTACAGTACCAGACGGTAAAGTCTAACCCTCATTAGCTGTTGACTTTGATTCCATTTTTGGCAATATTTATTTTTTCACTTTTCAAATTGATGTGACGCATTTGCGTAAGTGCGTATGGCTGGCTACGCCCTGCCTCCAACGATATCGCGCTAGACATTCACGTCGGCGGAGTTGTATTTGTAGCCTGGTGTGAATAACGAATTTATACCAAGTAGGCGCAGCTGTCCAAGCATCACTATCACTCAACTCCCTATCGTCACAATATAACCGCATCGTCGAGAGTGACGTAACAACCTTGTATTTCATTTAATTGTTTTTTCCTTTTATAGACGACCGACAGCTTTTCATGTTGTTGTTGTTAATTCAAACTGAATGCAGTGGTTAATTCAATGTGCGCTGGTATGCTGTTAGTGGTGCGCTGGTATGCTGATAGTGGTGGTGGTAGTGGGGGGGACTTGTGAAGTTGGGGTGTAGGGTCGCCTGCTGAAACAAATGCAGTAATTATGCATGTTTATTCTGAAGCCATTTTAGCCAGAATGTGCATAAATACCACTCTATCTTGAATGACATTGGAGTACATGATGGTGGAGTCTTCCAGAGTAGGATTGTGTCCTTTCGTAGCACGCTGTGGCTTGAAGTAACACCTGCTGTGTAGCACGTGTGCGTAACTGTACCTGTACTGATAACAATGTGGTCAAATGACCTCAAGAGCGCTTGAAGAACGGCATTTGTTTGTATAAGGAGTCGCAGGGAAACTGAATAGCTTTATCGTCGATGAGTCAGCCGACGGATGCATGGGGTACTTATATCATCTGTTACCGAGGAAAACAACAGTACTTTGTTTGAACTGGTCATGTGTACGCGTGGTGTATAAAGGATGTCAGATAATGTGACCCGTTAATGATAATGCTAGAGAAAAAGTGGGGTAGGGCTGGTCGGTACCAGCTTGCTCCATACCGGACACATGACCACAGGTGGCTGTAAGTCATCCTCATAAATCGTTTTAACCGGGTTTTTCTTTCAATAATTGGGCAACTTCGCATTTTTTTTCACATCCAAGTAAAGGCACGAATGAACTGTACATAATTCAAACGATGAGACATTTAGTGTGCCTGAATGACGAGAGCATTGAACTATAAACTTTTATGTATGTATGTATGTATGTATGTATGTATGTATGTATGTATGTATGTATGTATGTATGTATGTATGTATGTATGTATGTATGTATGTATGTATGTATGTATGTATGTATGTATGTATGTATGTATGTATGTATGTATGTATGTATGTATGTATGTATGTATGTATGTATGTATGTATGTATGTATGTATGTATGTATGTATGTATGTATGTATGTATGTATGTATGTATGTATGTATGTATGTATGTTGTATGTATGTATGTATGTATGTATGTATGTATGTATGTATGTATGTATGTATGTATGTATGTATGTTTGTATGTATGTATGTATGTATGTATGTATGTATGTAAGTATGTATGTATGTATGTATGTATTATGAATGTACAATACGATGTATTAGCTGCAAGTTTGGAATAGCATGGGCTATCGTCAGGCGCCATTTTTTGTTTGTGTTGGCTTCGTTTAGAAACTAAGATCTATGTCATCGAATAAGTGGAAAACTAGTATCTCGAATAACTCTGTCAATAATGCTCCATGGCAGCTTAAGTCGGATTGCCAGATATCATGGATGTCGATGACGTCACTTCCAGTTAGAAAGCATCAAAGTTTTTAATAAATGACACAAGTTCAATGCTCAATACGTCCATGCTTTAGAATTAAATTTTAATACAATGTACATATTCTGACATTTAAATGTAATTGTAAACGTTTTCTAAATATACTTAATGTATCGTTAAAAAAATTGTAGTAGGTCGAAAATTTCTGGTAGCCATAATCTGTAAACTTTTTAATTTCGCAATTTATTCATTAATTATTGTCCGACCGTAATAAAGTTTACATTTTCTGAAAGCTGATGTAATTAGCAAACTTTCATTTTTGACAAACGCTATCACTAAATTCGTCGTTTTCTAATCGCGTTCAGTTGAAAAAGCAAATTTCACATATTCAATTTTCGTCAAATTAGCTCATAAAAATTAGCTCAAATGTTGATATAAACAGCGCAAATCTAATCCGCAAATTTTATTTGATATCGGTTGCCTCACTTCCGGTTTCGAACGGATCAAAGTTAAAACGGGGCTTAAATCTGAAGTTTTCGCGTCGTTTGTCTGTCGTTTATGTTCGTATCGTAAATTGGTTTACACTCGAAGGAAGCCCGTTTAATTCTGAATCTAGACTCAAATTTGTCTGCTCTAAATACCTTGCAGCTTTCTCACAATGTAAGCATTAAGTACAGCGGGTGTTACTTCTGCTGGCTCTTCACTGGTTTGTTAACAACAGCCGAGTTATCGCGCTGAACAAAGGCCGCCTCTGCTCTCTGCTCTCCCCACGCGGTCAAGTATAGTACGCCGTATAGTTCGCCAAGTTCCCCCATGTACCATGGGCCTATTTTTCATGAGGTCAGTTGTTTCATGTACTCAGTACTTGTGGCTCGAAACGAAACTGTCAACCAAGTGGGTACAAGAAATCTAATCACACACAAACAAAGTATTATTACTTTCCAAGAACATGCTAGAATGCAGCACTCAAGCGGCCCAACATCAAGCATTTCTCTCAACATGATGACAACAGCGCAATATGAGACGTATAAACAATTGGTGCAGACAAATATTGTATTTATCAATTGAAACTCGTGATTGCCAAGATATGTGTAAAACCACTGTATATGTGGCAGAGATTGGAAATTCAGAATGTACCATATCTTTCACTGGAGGTGGACGGTTTGTTTTCCCGTGGAAGTGGAAGATAACAGTAACACTATTACGCTACATACCTTGACCATGTGATCTGCGTATGAAAATTTGTTTCGATGTACTAATTTCGGCACCGGTCAAAATTGGTCTGCCCAAACTCCGTCATTGATTAGGTCGTGATCTTTCACGATGACGATGACTCTTGGGCATTGGATGGATATAATCAATGTAACTACTTATGTAACTACTGGCCTAATAACAATCATAGATGGTTTTTGCCATGTCGGTCCCAGCAGAACCATTGCAAAATCCGTAGATGCAGTTTACATGCTCAGAAAAAGGGTAAAAATGGGTTGCGTAAAGTTGCTGGTGAAGTTGAAGACAAATTGCCAACATTAACGTAGGATAAACATCAGAGGCCATCAAAATAGTATTGAAGTGTTTCTAAGACATAACTTCAACACGATCTCGTTCCGAGTCGCCGAACTCAAAATGTTTCGCTCTGTTAATGGCGGTTAGTTATGTTGTTATGTTTTTCTTCCGACGATTTGGCATATATTTCCCGCTTGTTAAAATCTTTGACGGCGGCTATAGTTAAATCTAGTTGGTACATATTAGCCCATTACTTCATGTATTTTGGGCAAAAAAAACCCAACGCGATCATGCTGGGCGATATCTGGAATTCATTTTGAATACTCAAATCCTCAACACAGTGTGCCTCACTCCGCTCTGAGCAAAGCTATGTCACGATATCACTATCGGCGGCCATAGCAATATGGCGGTTGTATTTGAAAACAAGTCGCGAAGCACGTCCGAGTTTTCAGGCTTCTTAAAATCATTTTGGGAATACACCAGAACTTCGTATTTGTATTCCATGCAGTTTGCCATGAGGTACATGTACACACGTACACATTGTCGGAGAATATGGCGATTAAAGGGACATTTACAAAATCTGTAAGGTGTGCAATTAAGCGCTATCGGTTTCATCCGCCCTGAGTACCCAGCAAGGCACATGGACGAGACCTGCTTGTTTCCAGCCGCGAGAAGAATGATACCGCGTGCTGTTTTAACCTGTAGATTATGACTCTGTGTTCGGCAAGACCTGATTCTAATCAATACTTTACTGTATTTAAAAATAAAAGTTGTGGGTCCAGTTTTGAGTGCAAGGGCAGAAGCATGCGCTTATGTATATCTGTCATCTTCAACAATATGTTATATATGGTCAAGTATTTAATATCCGTCTTGGCTTAAAGGCAACGCGGCCATGACCATGTAAATGTATGCAAGGTTATCTCACATTAATTTGTAAATAAAATGGCACAAACTGCTTGGTGATTATTACAAAAATAACTACCCAAAATACATGACATTATTTGAGTGATGACTAAATGTGGTGGAATAAAAGGCTTATCATTAACAGACATACTAGTCTCTATACAAATATTATGTACCGTTTTGTTAATGTATTGTGTTTATATAGGTCCCAGAATATATGCAATGGAAGGAAAAACGATAATCTCCAAAACATATGCAAGGCTACTAATTACCTTGGTCATTATGTTGGGTATCGGGACAATGATCTACCGCTCGAACTCCATTAATTTGGCGGTAGCAGTAGACACAATAACTCAACGCCTGACTCCAATTATCAAGGTGACACATTCTCTCTCAGTATAAACAAATAAACCGCTGATAGTAGCGACTTGCAATTTAATTGTTGGGACATCTAGTAATCATTCTTACGGATGCTGAACAATCAATGTATTGGTTTGCCTCAATATTAATCCATCTACGTTCTTGAAGGACATCCCCGGACCACAATATGCCGTGGTCAAAGATTTCGAGGCAGATTTCTTCTTACGTCATAATACCACATTTGATCAAGGCATACAGGATATTGCAATAAGGAACAGCACATCAGTGTCCAGATCAATCATCCTTAGGTAAATGCATACAGCTGCTGGCAATGATATTTGGTTCACATTTTCCGTGTTATGTTGATAAAATAGCGTTTAGTTTGGATGATGTGACGTTTTAAATAATGCAATGTAAATGTATGTTAAAATTGAATGTTTTTAATTCGTTGATTATGAAATGTTATGGAAAAATGACAGCTACGCTCACACAATGCAAGCACGTTGTGCTGATGAAAAGCGATTTGGGAATGAAAAGGATGGGGGCTGGAACGTTTGTCTAGCCCCGCCCTTTGCCTTGAACAGCCCATGCATTGTTTACTCGTTTGGGTGAGGAAGCATAGTACATGCTTCTTTTTGTGGTAACCTTCTTTTGTTTTTTCATAATGCAGATATTTCACCACATTGGACATTTGATGCAGTGTACAATATACATATTCCCATGTACTTTCGTGCAACCATGTAACCTTTCAACGTACATAGACAAATTAGAATTCTAATTATTTTCTCCAATATTTCAGAATTGCCGGGGATTGGAGTTTTGACGACGCTATCTCAAACTTTTGTCATGTATACTCCTTTGACCCCACGTAAGCATATATTCATACATAATTAAATACCACTAAACTAACAAAACTAACACATTTATATTTGGATGACATATGATCAATGCAATGTTACAGGTCAGATATGAAGAGAAATGATCGTAAGTATGCCTGACATGATAGATTGTATATCTTGTGTTTTAGTATCAAGAAGAATGAACACCATAGATCTGAACAGATTTGGTTCTACCCATCGGTCTAGATGGCAGTCCGCCATTGAATCCTTCAATGAAAACTTTCAAGCAAATACTTGCATTTCTGAACCACACCGAGGTACATATACTTTTCGTGAAATTATATTAGTCTAAATAGATGGCACTTTTTCAATATGATGATTTTCTGAAGGGTATTATTATCTTTTAGGTGAACATTGACGTTCTGAAAGTTGACATTGAACAGAGTGAGTGGGCATCAATAAATACAGCTATTGAAGAGGGTTCTTTAAGAAATGTCAAACAGTTAGTGATGGAAATACACCTGGCAAACCTGCGTATAGCTGCCTACTACTGGAGCACATTGCATTTTCTGTACTTGACGGGGTTCCGCATATGGAAAACTCATGATAATCCTCTTTGCTCTCACTGTTTTGAACTATACTTCATTAACGCAAACTTCTTATCTGGATGAAATATTGCACATTCTATGCACACGACCACAACTCTCCATTTAAAGACATCAAGCGATTCTTTAAAAACACATTCAAAAATACTTATTCCACGTCTTTTGCTACTATTTCCATTAAAAACGCGTCTTCAAAAATGGACACTAGTACTCGTGTGTTAGTTCAGATTTAATGATGGCATTGACATATTCCGTCCAAAACGCAAAACTTCACCCATAATTTTGTTTATCAACAAAACTAGACTAGAGTACTTGCATTGTTTGCTTTGAGGACAACGGTATTAATGACATACGTATATATATATATATATATATATATATATATATATATATATATATATATATATATATATAATATATATATATATATATATATATATATATATATATATATATATATATATATATATATATATCTATATATATATATATATATATTTGTGGGTGTTGGGAAAGAGAAGCTGCTGCAATAGGAATAACTTCAAATACACTTAATTTGTTATGGAACGTCCTATTATTTGATTGAGTTTTAGGCAGTATTTTGATAAAGATTAATTTGTGTCTTAGGCGTATCATACCGTCGGTAACCTAACTAATGAAATTTGCGGTCGATGGTCACGCATGTGTTTTCAACAGGCGGCAATATGGTGATTATCAGAGGTATGTCAGATCCGTTTTGGCTCAGATTGAATATATGTCATAACGGTAGTTGCTTCGCGTTATGACATATGTATTCAGCCAGGAGGGATCAAAATTAGTTATGTGCATTGTGCATTAGAACGAATGCTTCTATGACTATAGATGCAAGTGTGAGCAGGAAACTTCAGAACCTATATCTATCCTTAGGAGTAATCTTCAATAGAAATAGCATCAACCGATGCATGTACAAGCCTGCACCAAATAAATGAATGAGCTACACAGAGATAGATTTTAATTTGATATAGCATACAGAAAGTGTGACAAATCTCAAATATTCTATTAACCTACTGCTATAGTGTTGAGACCCAAGATAAAACTCTTGATGTGTGCAAACTAAGGCTGTGATCTGACCATTAATATCGACCTCTACAAAACAAGCCCTGAAATATCTTACATAACGCATATGCTCAATGTGTAATAGTATAGTAGTATTAAATCTACTTAAATATTAAGTGAGTTATGGCTCATACTTGATTATGAAATGAGAAATTGCTGTAGAATTATCCGATATATTGCCATCGGAAACACATCGCCATACTTAACATGCACACTGTAGCGGATATATTTAGTCTTGGTTAAATTATACGGTTTAAAACAACATGGATGTATAGCTAAAACTATGAGCGCTGCAATTAAGCAGACGTAACCATGTGTTCTTCGTACCCAGCTATTGACTTTGGAATAAACATATGTTATCAGCTTAACTATCTAAGGTATCGGTTTTGTTCCAAATAGGTACTTTAGGGTCTATGTTCATGATATATGCAAGCCATATCATATTTTGCATGGCATATACAACTCCCCCTCGAATGAGCTTAACTTGCGACTTAAAATGAGCACCCAATATTTCATGCTACTACTCTTTCGTGAAATGCAATAAGACCGTTGGCCATAAACACCACTTCTTTTCTGTTTGGTGTATATGGCCGTCGCTTTCCATAGAAAGCAACAATATTTATTGCAAAACATTAAGTCATCATTAAGCGAACTTCGTTGCAGTATTTATACTAGTTTAACAGTGGACAGAAACTTGAATACTATGCCGATATGTATTCCGATTTGTAGATGTAGGCACAACGGTGTCACACTTAATAATATCTCTAACAGAAAGATATGCTTATGTGCAGAAATAAACTGCGCCTCATAACTGAAGTAAACGCATAAACAAACTTGACTAAAACAGTATCTCATGATGATGCCAGAAACAAGTATCCCACAAAGTGCATTTTGTATATTCATCATTTTGACAGAAACCTGCTTGTAGGTGCCAATATCTAGAAACTTTTTCAACTTTTGAGCGCGTTGCTGCGTTATGATTTAGAACTTTATTCCAACTGAAAACAATTGAGGAACTCCAGGCTCCCGTTCTTGTCTACCACGACCCTAAGAAAAAACTTTTGTTGGAAAAAGTGGATATAGCATCTGAGCTGCTCAGTGGCATTTGCAAATCGCTTACTGACTGAGACAGAGCGGCGATATGCCTAGATCGAGAAATATATGCTGGCTGTAACGTACGGATTCGAAACTTTTCATCACTACACATTTGAGCGTGATGTAAAAGTGATAACGAATCAAAAACCACTTGTTGCCATAACTAGTAAACCTCTCCCAAAAGCGCATGAGAGCCTGCAAACAATGCTTCTACAATCACAGCTGTACAAACCAATTGGCGACCTTCCAAAAGACCCAGTAAAACTGTTGCATATCAACAACCTAACATTCAAAAGAGCCAAGAGTGGGAGAAATAAGCTCAGACGGCAAGACTGATGAAGAAATACAACTTCTCGTGCAAACAATTGCCGTAGGCTGGCCAGATCAAAAGGATGATCTGCCGTCACAAGTGAGGCAATCTTTTCACTACAGAGACGAGCTTACTGCACAGGACGGGATAGTGATGCGCGGCCATCTCATAGTTGTTCCCAAAGAATTATGGCAATTGATAAAGGTCAAATGCTATGCCGGCCATCTTGGAATCAGTTCTTCAAAGTCACATTTGGCTCGTCACGGTACACCATAACTGACTGTGGCCCTCAATATACAGGCGAGGCGTTCAGAAAGTTTGCTAAGAAGTAAGAATTCACCCATATCACGGCTAAGAGATTGCTCAAGAAAAGCAAGGCGGCAGAGGAGGATTATATACGGGATGCTTGATTGCATCAAAAGCATCTTGTTGGGTGCTTGACCAGTTCCATGGGACATTGGACTTAGTGAGGTTGGAGAGAGGTTTGAGTGTATCAGACAGGTTTGGCACAAACTTTGCCATGTAGTTGACCATGCCTATATATGTGAGCAGTTGTGACTAGTCACGCAGAGGAGCCAGACTAGTGATGGCTTTGACCTTCTCTGAGTCAGGTTCAAGGCCGTTGCGTGTAATACTATGTCCGAGAAACGTGACGAAAATTATGGCGCAACTCCAGCTTCTCCTAGTTGAGTTTGATGCCTACTTCCTTCCACCTTTGTAGAAAGTCGTCTAGATTGTCATCATGTTTTCTGTTAAGTCCTTCCCATTGATGATCACATCATCTGCTACACACATCACACCACTAAGTCCTCTATCACCTGCAGCAGACGCTTTTGCAGGTGCCAAAGGGCAGTCGAAGCCTGTGTTACCTTCCAAAGCAAGAATGGAAGATGGTAAGCTTGCTGGATGGTTCATCGAGCTGAATGTGCCAGTATCCGCTTGCGAGATCAGCTTTGGTGAAGACTGTTGAGGTACTTCGCTCATGGTGGGTGACTTCGAGTAATGGCCTGGTGTAGTGTTCACGTAGAAGCGCACGATTTAGGTCTCGAGGTCAATGCAGGTGCGAATGTCACCTGATTTAAAGACGGCTTTCTTAATACCCTGTTAAAACGATCGGTGTAATTAAGGCGATGAGCTGATCACGGAATAGGTAAGTTTTCCAGCGCGTGACTCGTTGCATGGGTACGTGTGACAGATCTTTACCTCTCATCGACAGTTAGTAAAATAAGAGAATATCACCCAGTCATTGTGTGTTACTTTTCATCGAAATGCTTGAGCAGGTGGCTGCTGTTGCAAGCACCTTTTATTTAAGAATGCATCCTACACGCGATGGTGGTGTGTACGATATATTTGCGACGTATTGTCACCCGTTATAAGTGTTTCCATTGCGAACGTCCGTAAATTTAAAAACCTGTAACGATAGCTGTCGCCAAGGAGATATAAAATGCTAATTCCCTAATGCTGCCATCTTTAAACGAAAAAAAGCAACAGATCTATCATTTGCAGCAAATGAGTGACAGGACGTCGACTGCATGGATAAAATATAAGCTAGATAAGATATAACCGTCAAACTATCAACAATTGATGGGGTGCTGCCGTCGACTAATCCACAATAACGATTGCATCTATTGATAAGGTTAATTTGTTTGCGAAAGCTTTATTGTGGGTTTGGCAATGAACTATCGCTTTGGATTCAGTTATCTCACGACTGACAATTCAATGCGCGAGAGAACAATGTAAACTATATTTAGGCGTCCATGAGTAATGTGCTGTTATTTATGCCGTTAATTAGTTAGGTATCAACATAATCGCTATTCAGATAATGTCATTGCCGTGCACCTAAACCCCACTGGACTTAGTCTTTTACTCGTTTCGACCACTGCTATGTCGTCTAATCAATGCGTTGCCCTCACTAATATAATCCAGACGATGCCTGGTGACTTTAATCCGGTAGTGACGATTTGAGGTCGATAAAGAAGGAGGTTTGTAATGTGCCCCAAAGACTCATAAGTGACTATAGTGAACAGCGAGGCAATAGATCAGACCACAATCATACACGAGTTGCAGCCCAAACACTTATTGCGACCCATGCCTCTTTTTTCTATAAATTGACGAAATCTTGGAGCGTAGCACGTGTTCCGTATAGCTGAGAGTACATTGACAACGTATATGCCTATGTGGCTGCATAATACTTGCCATCCCGGCAAACACAAACATAAATCAGAACATTAATTAGGATTTTGATCACGGTCGAGAAATGGATGGGTGTATGTGGAAGTATTCGTCCTTAAATGATAGAGAAAAGCAGATTAATCAGGTGTCATGAAATATGCAATGCAAACAAATTGTGGTGCATCCAAGGTTCCTGTGCAAGCGCCACTGATCTTTGTTTACAATAGCAGCCTGCACGTCAGACATATTGTGTATCACTATGCAACGGCTCTCAGTGACAGGTGCAAATGGCTACAAAACAGCAAATACGCTCAGGCAAGGTACAATAACAGAATCAATAGTACAACAGCAACAAAACTCACCTGTTGCCTGACGCCACGTGTATATGCCAAAGTGGCGCTGTATATGGTAAAACACCATAAAAACAAAGAATTCACATTTGAGCTATAAAGAATGAATAGCAGCGAAGGCTCGCTTCTTTTGCAGTGTAATTCTCTGAGATGTCTACAGCTCACATTAAACTTATGCTCCCGAATCTACAAACTCCAGCCCTCTGTGTATGAATTCATCGCCATGACGAACTTGCTGTGACAAAGCACCACGCTACACGGGTGGTGTGTTTACATATTTCCTCGGGTGAAGGCGAGAATTAGCCCTGTTAGCATAGCTTTATGGGTCTCTGGTGAGAGTTCTACAATCTTAGCGAAACTGATTTTAATGTGCTTGGAACGAGGACAATCTGGCTTTCATTATATTTCTGATATAAAAAGATGGCACCATAGATGAGCTATTGTCAAGACAACAGTGATAAAGATCGGCGGTCTAAAGATCAAATCCATAGATTATTCAGATGTACATCACCGCTACAGGAGCGGCCACGATGCTGACACCTCAGTTGAAGCAATAACGACCACGATACAAACTGAGCAGGTGACAAGAAGGAATCAGTTACATACAGCGAGGTCATCTCAGAAGCCTGTGACATCTATTTCTATGTTCTTTTCTAATGCTAGAAGGTCACTACAAATTCCTCAAGAGCGGCCTTTCAGATAAGCTAGCATAAAAGACGACCATCAGCTATTATTACATGTTTACAATTCATGATATCAGCGCAGAGAAAAGATATTTTTGACGCAGCCAGTAGCGGGCAAGGATATTCGCAGGATACGCACATGGGTCTCACCACTTCGTATTATCCGACGACCAATATGACTACAGGCAATTGATGTATGACACTGAACACAAACGATTGAATATATTGAGGAATATCCGGAATTAGTCTTTTTCAAAACAGCATCTTTCATCATTTGTTATGTTGAAACAGTTTTGTATTGTTCGTTTTGTGGGGGTACAATTTCCAACTCGTCAGGTGCCCATAGGCTTAGTCACATCTATCAATCAATGTCGATAAGTAAATGTGAGGCTCAATGACACACCAATACAAGTTTACTATATAGTTTCAACAAAGGTGAGAGTTATCAGTTGCCAGGTAACATGTACGATTGTCGAGTCTACTTGTTGTGATATAGGGCCTACTTCCAGGAAACAATCTGACTTGATTTTTTTATGTCATCTGGTGATGAATGAATTCTACCCTAACCACTATATCATGCAAGTCGGTTGTTAAGGCAACATTCCTAACATGCTCATATCGTTTTCGGTAACAACTTCTTTGACATAAATATATTTGTTTCTGTCAATGAAATATAATCACATAACGCTAAATTCCACAAACTGAAGAGGCGTCTTAATGCCAAAGGATTTTATGTCTCCGGGAATGGAGCTTGCAAGTTGTATCTGAGCCCCAGTATGGCCTTAACTCATTTGTCCTCATGGACCTTGACCAGTTGATTGCATTGTTTATCACACAAGGAAGCTCTTACGTGGAAGCAACTATCAAGATGACTCACCGCGCGTTGGTTCTCTGAATAAAAGCACTACGCACCTTCCGCTTGCACCACCGACTTGCTTATCAATGTCTCCCAAGTTACCCCGTAGATACCACCTCACCCTCTTGTGTCATGCTATTCACCCGTAATCTCTGTTTTACATTTCGGTGGCATCCAAGTAACCCCGTTATTTCGTTATTGGCGACTTACCGCATTCTGTCCCGCTAGTGACCCCGTTATTGGCGACTTACCTCCCTCTGTCCCACGAGTGACCCCGTTATTGGCGACTTACCGCACTCTGTCCCGCTAGTTACCCCGTTATTAGCGACTTACCTCCCTCTGTCCCGCTAGTGACCCCGTTATTAGCGACTTACCTCCCTCTGTCCCGCTAGTGACCCCATTATTGACGACTTATTTCCCTCTGTCCTGCTAGAAACCCCGTTATGTCACAAATTTATCTAGCAATAATTGTTGTTGGCTTGCATTTCGGTGTCCCGCTAAACACCCTGCAATTGTAGACGTCCCTTTTTTGTGTGTCACCCTAGTTTTCTTGTAATTACATGTCTTATTTCCACATCCCACTGCTAATGTCGTTACCCCTCACAGTTCAACAATTGTAAATGTCGTCAAGCGCTCCAGTTTAGCCACAGTAACCTTGTATTCGTCATCCTACGTTCTTGTAGAGTTGGCTGCTTTGTAATCCTGTTATTTGCGTTTTATGTCTTCCCCCCGACCTAGTCCCGCTGAAATGGTGTCTTCCACTCCCAGTATTCGCCATTACGCTGTCATTTGTCGACTTACACTCCAGTGTTGTCCTGTTTACGCTTACACTCCAGTGTTGTCCTGTTTTCACTTACACTCCAGTGTTGTCCTGTTTAATTGTACACTCCAGTCCCAGTTTTCTGTTTTCACTTACACTCCAGTGTTGTCCTGTTTTCACTTACACTCCAGTGTTGTCCTGTTTACACTTACACTCCAGTGTTGTCCTGTTTTCACTTACACTCCAGTGTTGTCCTGTTTTCACTTACACTCCAGTGTTGTCCTGTTTTCACTTACACTCCAGTGTTGTCCTGTTTACACTTACAAAGCCTAGTTGCATTTCAGTCTCTCTTTGGCTGACTCAGACATTTGCCACTATTGGAATCGTTTTGATGATTGGAGCCTTTCCATGTTTCATCCTCTGGATCACGGAGCGTTCCATCAAGCCCACTCGACGCTGGTACCATGCAGCTCTCGCGTTAGTAGGATTGGCTGGTACGTCTGCTTATTATGTAGTGGCACTAGTGGCACTAGAACACATGCTCTGGGGTAGGCATTCTCAGGCAGTTATATGTGTCACTCAAGGGTTTTGATAAATATGCAATAAAAAGAAATAGTTATTGGCGTCAGTTAGAGGTCTGATGACTTGTTCCAGGTGTGTTCGGCCTCGGCGGAGTTGGCTGCTTCATTTGGTTCTCTTATGAGGTAGATGATGGATTCTCACTGGGTGTAGCTTTCTTCATGTGTATGGTGTCGTCATTCGCCCAGATCCTCACAGCTTCTGTGGCAGCTTGTGTTCCCGAGCAAGACTTGCTTACCCACCTGAGTACATACAGTACAGCATAAGCAGTCTACCAACAACTCTCCATCAATGACATACCATAGAAACTTTAAAGCGATACATCAATTACTGTGTTAAAAGATTTTGATCATGTTATAACAAATCAATGACTAAAATTCACTGGTTGTATTAAACACACATATTGTAAAATTCACATTTTATGAAACATCCTGTTTATTGTCCGACTTATGTACCTACAAGAAGATGGTGATATGATGCAATCAGCAGAACGCTGAGTTGGTGGAGCGTTTACGGGTACGATTAGGAACTATTTTGTAAAAATTTTCCCATCGGCGTCAGTAATTGTAGAATATAGCTTACTACTGTGTCATATAGAACGTGATAAATCTACATTGACGTGCGTAATCTGCAATATATCTAATATTGCATATAGACATGTATGTCGCGGAAAATATTCATTGTTTTGCATGTATCGTTTGCAAGCTGGGAAATTGATGATGTGATAAAGTGTCGCATTGTCAAGCCAATCGCACCTTTTCTATGATGTGAATATATTTTGTAAAACACTGGGTAATGAAGCCATATAGTATTAAAGAATGCCCCCCTCCCCCATGCGATGGGCAGAGGTGCAAGTTCGGAAATTACTGCTTATTTGTAATCATTAAGTACCAGATTACCTGCTATATTTCAAATGCTAATGTAATATGTTCAAACGGTGGCCTTTTTGGCAATACGTAACAAATTACATGATTTATGCCTTCATGACCTTAACAAATTACCGGGACATTATATTAACTGTCCCACCTAAAGCTTGGAGGTCCAGATAAGCAACACAGATTGGTATGACCTTGTCAATATATATTGTATCAATTGGCACGTTAGGAACAGCTTATACAATAATCTGCCATGTAATTAAAACAATGTTTACCTTTGAATGACGAAGAGGATTTGTCAATATATTGATGACCATATTAAATATTCCAAATATGTGTATTGCATGTTCTGTGACTGCCAATGGCATGGCAAGTAAATGAAGCATTTCTTTGGTTGCCCCTGATAACTGTATGCAATACGAGTGATACTTTAATTTAATATGGATTTACCTATTCAAAGCCGTATTGTCTGCAAAACCAGATTTATCAAATCAATGGTATTTTTTACATATGTGACTTAATGCTTCACCGTTTTGCAAAGAAAAACACATTCGAGAGTATGAATGATTAATTGGCAAAGATAGACGATAGCCCCGTGAAGAGAAGAAGCAAGACGCCAGACAACATAAACAATCATTGCTTTGCTGAATTCCGTAAGTAAACACAGGATAACTTCATCAAGTGAACAAAACCACTTGGCGGTTAATATGCATATAATAACACTGTTACTATGGTGGTGTTCATGTGTTGATATTCGTCTCGTTTTAGCGATTTTCTGTCAGAATAAATCTACAATTGTGCAATACAATACACCACATCGATGACCCGCACAGGGCCGCATGAATTCAGCTATAACAGCATCTGGCTTCATTTAAAATACCTACATTGTGCTAGAGTACACCAAATATGCAATCAGCTTTGTAAACTACAAAAAGCCAAGACGACTACATGTGAATCGCTACTTGAAAATTCCTTCTGTAATATGGCGCTATAGTTAGTGAAAATACTTGATTTTCTATCATGTCTGCTGTTTGCCTGTCTGTGGTAGACGTGCCTGCAGTTGTTGTGTCTCTGGGTGATTTGTCTGTGGTAGTTATGGATGTCGCTTGACCTTACCAGCAATACGATTCTAGAAGGCGCTCGGAGGTGGAACCTTACGTTTGGGCATTACGGTTTGGTTTATTGTATTTAATTGAGTCATGTAGCTGGTTCACATTACCGTGCGGAACTTATGTTTTTACATATAACTCGCATTGAGTTGGCACTAAGTACACCTCTAAGTGCTTTGCTCGACGACTTAGTAGTGTAAAAAAATGAAGGGTAGAGTATGACGTCATAGTTTAAATTGCATTCATGTGAAAGAAATAACAAAATAAGCTATGTTATGAAGGTAGTTTCTTTGCGTCATGCATAAGGACCGGCGCTCAGGCGCATTCGTGACTGGTTATAACAGGGTTTCCCCCAGCCATGTGTGATAGCATTAGCGCTAGGTATTCCCCTGTAGCTGCCCCATAATGTCAAATCCCTGGTTGTACCGCACACCCACAGCCGTGACCTACCGGCACACAAGAAAACAAATTATTTTAATGCCACAGGAGAGCGGCAAAAAGTTGTCCTTTATTTTGGGTTAACTGGAAACGGTTTGAACTACTTCTGGAATGCACTTTATAATTCACTAAAACATTTTACAATCAACCAAACACCATCTACTCGATTATGAACGTTAATATACGGAAATAAATTAATCGTCCGTGGAATTATAAAATTTCCATCAGTGGCACTCAACCATGCGGCCACGACGAAACGCTCTGAGAGCATGAAACATATCAATATATTAAGATGAAGATAGACAACTCGGGAAATAACACAGAATTATCAGCATTATAGGTCATGCTAACGCAAAAGACGTGTTCAATGGTGAATGGCACATACTGCGATTATTTGTGTTATTTCTAGCTTTACATTAACATGTCGAAACACTTTAAGAACAAGCATGTCACCAAATTATATCAAGTACCGCTTTGTATATAATAATATCTTAGCCTGGATTATTCCCTGACAGCAGATAATCTAATGTTTAGACAAGTTGATTCACATAAACGCACGGAGGCACAGTGGATTACCAGAACAGCATCTAAGTCATCACATCACCCAATAGAAGTACATCCACGTGTTATCTCAATCGCAATCTTCAACTAGCCCCATTGTTAGTTCGCCGTAATCTATTACAATACATTGAATGTTCAGCTTTATTAGGCAACTTGTCAGCTTGTAAAGAATTTCATCCCTCATATATACATAATAGTTGTCATCGAAGTTCTTCAACCCAGTAATAGAAGTTAACGTCGATCATCGCCTATACATTTCTCTTCACATTCTGATAGACGGACTTGATGGCAGCACCATCGAGAACTTCCGTGTAAACATGAAGTTCACTGTTCTGTCCGTGCGCATCCTCCGCCTCCGGGCTGTCAAACGCCACGTCGTCGATTTCGTCATATTCACTTGCCTGGTCGAGGTTCGTGCTGTATTCATGGTAGTTCGATGTAATGTAACACTGGCTCCAGGTAGGTATCGTTCCCGTCACCATTCGTGAGGTAAGCGTCAGTGTCCTTCTCTTCTAACTCTGCACATTGCACACATGGTGTCGCTGATAATCGAGCACATACAACTAATCTACAACAAACTGACACATGGTATTAAATGATTCAGCAGTGTCCGGGTCGAATCCCCAAATCATTGCATTTCCTCAGTCAGTGAACGACTTAGTGTGACTCACCCGTACTCGATGACGAGGATGATCTCATACGAAAGACCAACACGAAGAAGATGATGACGTAGATGGGTAAGACCACGCCTAGAGCCGCGCCCAATGCTGAGGCTAGAATGTTCCTTCCTCCGCCCACATAATACATCCATCACTGTCTCCGCATTCTAACAATACTAACTCACATTGAGCGCTACAGTCATATCATATTATTTGCTTACATACATACATACATACATACATACATACATACATACATACATACATACATACATACATACATACATACATACATACATACATACATACATACATACATACATACATACATACATACATACATACATACATACATACATACATACATACATACATACATACATACATACATACATACATACATACATACATACATACATACATACATACATACATACATACATACATACATACATACATACATACATACATACATACATACATACATACATACATACATGCATATAAGCAATAATGCGCAACCACGCGTATATACACACAAACGCTGACCTTGGCAGAGATCCTTTCTGTTGATTGTGGACCATTCCCGTCCTGCTAGCCGTCGATGCTGAGGTCCATCATTCTTGCCAGACCACGGCGAGATGGACCAGCTACTATAACTTACGGAGAGCATCAGCTTCCTTTGGCCCCAATAACCGTCAGGATGTCAACTTTGTCAGCTTCTGGTAAACATCTGAAATCAGGGAACGTTTGGATATACAGCGTATTCAGTATCCCTTTTCCATGAAATTTTTTCCTGGTATTGAAGTCAGGTTTGGGTTTGCTAATAATTGCAATGGGTATGCAGTGCTTGCGCAGTCAGAAAACGCTTCAGGTTCGATGTAAGTTTTTCTATTCCTACCCATATCTATTTGTCGCAGCCCAGTCACTCACTTAAACACGTCTTTACCAACCCTTTCAATCAGATTAACCTAAGCAAATAACTGCAGACTGGACCCGATGCTGGCCAATCTTGGCAGGGCCGGCAGTTTGTTGCTTGTCATATACAGACTTTGTATGGAGGTACCTTTAAAAGGCAAATCAGACAGAAAGCTGACGTCATTATGAGAGAGGTAAAGTGTGCTGAGACGAGGGAAGAGGACATAGTTGTTATGCTCTACTCGGCTTGTCAGGTTCCTGCTAAGGTAAATCCAGGTTTCGTCCATGTCGTTCTGGCTGACGGGAACCTGCGTTAGATTCATGTTGAAGAAGGCTGCCTTGCCAGAGACGGTCTGAATGAGTAAAATCAGGAAGATAGACACGCATCGCGTCTGGAAGAGGTTCATCATGCCTTGAACGCATATCTATTGAGAATGACACGCGAATGAAAAGTAGAAAACTTACGTATCTTGGAACAAACGCCGGGAGATTGAAGCAGTTACTGACAAGCGCGGTATGCCCAATCACCACTCTACTTCCTGGTTAACCCATTTTACCACTTAAGTTGCACTCATCTCGAGTTTCCTGAGATGTAATGGAGGCAAGCGTCTCTACAGTTTATCATCAAGCAGGTACTAACTGCAAAAGATGTATCGCCTAACGGTGGCCACCAGGATCATATTATTCGCAAACATTAAGATAGGAATTTTTTATTCAGAAATGTTCGACGTAATATCAATCCAGGTGTCGTCAGTGTTTGTTAGATAAACGAGAACCAAAGTTCGGTTCATTCTCTCGCGGTTCATGTAGCAAGAGTCTGATGCATAAGGATATATGATGCTGTTGCCAGTATTGTGACCTAAATAGAGATTCACTACGATGGCAACGCAAGACGGTTTGCTGTTGTATAAGCAAACGACCGCTTGGTTCATAATCATCGTGAATACAGGTGACCAAAGTAGGAAATGTATCACTGCATAGGTTAAAAAAACATATTGCATAAACTATTTATATCTATTGATATATTTCTCAACAGCTGTTATTCCACACACAACCCGGATTATTTGTGTAAAGTGGTATGCCAGATAATTTCCACACACACCCCCGAATAGTTTATGCACGTCCTAAGATTGTTAATTTGTTGTTGACTGAGTCGTAGGAACAGGCACACATTTACAACTCGTACTCATTGAACAATATTGAATCTCACTGAATAGCGAAGTTAGGGTCTTGGACTCGTCTCATTCATCGTGCGAATTTTACGCGTTGTATAAGTAAGTCACGTTAATACGTTACATCTAGGAAGCAAAGTATATCATGTCATTCACAAAGCAAGCGTCGGTCACATGTGTAACGGTGGTGTAACACAGCAAGGTAACGTCAAGGTGAATATTGTCCCAAAGTTAGCGTTATCATGAGGCGAAAGAACTAGACACCCTTAAATTGCCCAACCGCCACCTCGTTCTCCCGCATCTTTTAACATCCACTTTTCCGACTCTCTTACCTGAAGCTTCTTTGGGTCAAACACGCCTTGGATGCTATCACACTATTTTCGTGTTAACTCTTGTGTTGGTGAATGCGTATCACGCGCCATATTCCGAAGCATCAAAATTGGTCACTAGGTGCGAAGGGTCAAACCACAAAAGAAAAGCAACAAAGTTTCTATCAATGTAATTGAATTGTTGTTGGACAATAAGTCATTTATATTTATCTGATTTATGGGTATTTGTCAGTGATTTACTGGCATGTTTGTCTATTTTCCCCTTTGATATTGTATTTTATCATTACACTATATTTTTCCCGATATAGCAGTTGCATCTTGCTGTTAGTGTTTTATTGGTTGATGTTTTTACGTTTTTCAGAGAGGCACTCACCATGCATGTTATTTAATTACCGTTATAGGACACCATTTATTAATATCCTTGTTTCCTATTATTTTGTATATTATGATGGATTCGCAACTCTCGCACTCTAAATGACCTCATTGAAACTTGCCACTAGGAAGCTGGCCTCCATGGCGAGTACCCATTCCAGTGGCGGTGCTTTCCATTCTTCGTTTCTATGTTCTGATCTCACCCTGCAGGTGCGAAAATGAAAATACTTGTTTTGAAGAGCAATATAGCTAAAACCCACCTCACTGGTCAATACATGAGCATGGTGCCAGCCATAATATGAAGTGAATTAGGATGCACATTTGCGTGGAAAATCTGTCGTCGCAAAAGTTTTAAGCAACATTGTTTATTGGACCCAGCGGAAAAACAAATATAGTGGTTCTCTGTCCAGATAATAATTGTCTAATGTACCCAAAATAACGGGATTGTGGATGTTGGCTTGTGTCTTATGCAGTACATTTTTTGTGGCCTTAACGGCCATGTACATCGCAGTCTGTGGTAGTTACGAGTCTGTGGTAACAGAGCCTGTGGATGACGAGTATACGGTCGATTTGCTTGGGTACGACGTGTCCGTGGTTGACGAGTCTGTGAACAATATTCTGTAGTCTACGAGTCGGAATGAAACAAAATCCAAGGGGTATTAAAACTTTGATGTGGTGGGCATTCAATTGCAATCACTGTCACAGGTACCATATTACAATCGATACAAGATTTCCACATTGGTGTAAAAAATACAATTGATTTTGTCACAGGTTCAAGATTGGCTTCGTTTATAGAGGAACTTAAATCTTATTAAATATGAACTTTTCGATCACAATAGCAAAATTCGACTAAGTGGTCACTAAGTCACTTATATCAATTGGCTACATTCGTGGCGTCCTAACGTATTTTCTCAATCCAACGAACTTTCAGGAAGAGTCTACAATTATAGCGACCCGAACATTCAGGAAGCGTCTACTTACCTACACATAACGTAATGACCCGTTCGAGTCATAGCGTATCAATGTTATGATTTACTTGGTTTGTTACAATAGGATTCTTATTTAAGTATGAATACAATTTACAATTAAGACCGCCATTGATCGATTAAATTAATCGTCACGGTGATTATAACGACTGGAATAACATAGCGTCGTCCAATACGACTGTCCGTCAGCGTATTTCCGTTGTGTAATGTTATGCTGCGTTGCCTTCCGACACACAGGCTTCTGAGGGCTCGATACCAATGTGTTAAAGCGTGAACTCGATGATCACGTTGAATGACGGCCCCATTAATGAAAAGAGATACACCCGAGAGGATTGCTCAATAGTTTCGTGCTGGATCTTTGACCCAGCAGCCCAGTCTGCCCAATGGGTTTGTGCCAAGTGCGCTCTAGCTCTTAAGGAAGCTGCCCAAGCGTCATAATCATACTCATCCATTACCATCGTGACATCACGACGATGCTGATAGTGACGTAAAACCATAATATTACCTATGATATGTTATTTGTCGTGCTTTTAATTTAAAGATGATAACATACCACTGCGTGCTTCAGAAAAATGATTCCTATCGGAGCCTTGAAGGGTTTCGTGCTTCAATGCCCGTCTACTCTACCAAAAAAAAACAGGAGAGAATTAAAGCTAATAAAGAACACGAAGTAATATTTACAGCCAGCGTAGTTCGCCGCACAGTTAACACATAGAAAGTGAGATAGCTTCTAAGGTGTGTAAGAGAATAAAATAAGTTAATTTTAACAGGTGAGGAATAAGAAGGTGGTGGTAGAGCAATTCAAACATGTACACAGGCGACATGCTTCTCTACTTCCTGTACTTCTCTCCAGTGCGTTCGAATAATGATGACGTTAATATTGGAACAATATTCACCTTGACCTTACCTAGCTGTTGTGAAATATATCAATAAATATAAATATGTAAAATGGTAATTTAACCTACATAATTTTTTCTACTCTCGTCACCTGTATTTAAGGTGAATATGAACCAATATGTAGTTTGCTAAGCTTGTACAGCACTAAACCCTTTTGCGAAGCCATCTTTATAAATCTGTGTTTAGTTCGAAATACTGGCAAGATCATTATGACCCCTGGATTGATATTAGATCGAACATGGTCAGAACGTTTGCTAGTTATATGACACTGGCGGCCACCGTTAGGCGATATATATTTTGCTTTTAGTACCCGCTATACCGTAAGAGATACAGAAGGCTGCACACGCCAAAATTCGAGATATGCGCAAATAAAAATGAGGTTAACCAGGATGTAGAGTGAATATATGGTATAACACACCTGCAAGTACCTGCTTCAAGCTCATGTTTGTTCCAAGATAACGACCTAATCCGCCAAGTTTTCTACCTGCCTTTCGTGTGTCGTGTTCAATAGGTAGGCGACAGAGACATCATGAACCTCTTCCAGACGAGATACGTGCCTATCTACTTGCTTTTACTCATCCAGACCGTCTCTGGCGGGGCGATCTTCACCAACATGAATCTGACGCAGGTTCCCGTCAGCCAGGTACGAATCTTGGATTGACCTTGATAAGAACCTGTTAAGCCGAGTAGAAGATAACACCTTTGTCCTCTTTACTCGTCTCAACACACTTTACCTCTCCCATAATGAGATCAGCTTCCTGTTTGATTTGGCTTTTAACGGAACCTCCATGAGTAGTCTGTATATTGTATGTATGTATGTATGTATGTATGTATGTATGTATGTATGTATGTATGTATGTATGTATGTATGTATGTATGTATGTATGTATGTATGTATGTATGTATGTATGTGTATGTATGTATGTATGTATGTATGTATGTATGTATGTATGTATGTATGTATGTATGTATGTATGTATGTATGTATGTATGTATGTATGTATGTATGTATGTATGTATGTATGTATGTATGTATGTATGTATGTATGTATGTATGTATGTATGTATGTATGTATGTATGTATGTATGTATGTATGTATGTATGTATGTATGTATGTATGTATGTGTGTATGTATGTATGTATGTATGTATGTATGTTGTATGTATGTATGTCTGTATGTATGTATGTATGTATGTCTGTATGTATGTCTGTGTATGTATGTATGTATGTATGTATGTATGTATATGTATGTATGTATGTATGTATGTATGTATGTATGTATGTATGTATGTATGTATGTATGTATGTATGTATGTATGTATGTATGTATGTATGTATGTATGTATGTATGTATGTATGTATGTATGAATGTATGAATGTATGTATGTATGCGTTAATGGATACATGCATGCACCATGTAATTGAAGTATTTTAATTGATGATACCATAAACATCTCTAAATCGTTTAGTGGTTAATTAAGAGGTGGTTTGTATGTGCGATAGATTGTCATGGTTCGTATTAGTTGGGGGGGCATCACGCGATTTTTATTTACTTTTACTGCCATTCACCTGTCAGACAACGTGGCCGTTTCATGTCATTTTACTCCGACATTATTGACTTTCTCAACAAGCATCTCGAGTCACGTGACTGCCACGACAGACAAGATGGCTATGACGTCACAAAATCCCCGCGACTTGACGATGATGCATTTGATGTATGATAGCAGTACTAGCGCTGCTTCGCCTGCCGAAAATTCAGGTAAGAAAAGTCGATCCGAATAATTAGCATAAAATGTGGCAAACCTTTAGCATTAACCATGAGAAGATGACAAAGACACTGATGGAGTCATTGTATGTACACTGTGTGTAGCGGATGAGACTGGCGCTGGGAACATCCTGGCCGCAGCATTTGGCGGGACACTGGGCGTGGTCTTAATTATCCTCGTCATCGTCGTCGTCGTGTTGGTCGGTCGTATGAGATCATCCTCGTCGTCGAATCAGTCACGCGATAATAGTAAGAAACATCATGCCTTTCACTGACAGGGGAAATGCAATAATTTGTGGATTCCACTTCGACACTGCTTAATCGTTTATTCGCGTGCGTTTTCTGTAGACTCAGCATGTGTGTTTGAATGTCAGAGAGGTCATGTGTGTATTGTGTTCGAGCAAGAAGGGGAGGACAATGATGCTTACCTCAAGATTGATGATGGGAACATAACCTACGTAGAGCCAGCGTCACACTACACCGAACCAACCGACTACACATTCATCCCCAACCAGAAAGATGAATATGATGAAATCGATGAATTGGGGGTTGAAGTTCCAGTTGCCAATGATGCTCGCTGTATTTACCACAGGGGTGAACGTGTTTCTGGGAAGTAGCTACTTTGTGGCGTCTTAGTTGACGATGAGCTGAACAACATATTGTTGCGTGTAATTCTTTGTAATTAGAGCTTTCAAACATTTATTTAAATAAGCACAGGTATATGAAGTATGAATGGTGTGTTTTCTGTTGTTAAGATAGTTGTTGTACGGTTCTGTTGGGTAGTCAATTACAGTGGCGGTAACCTATTCTAGTAAAGGGAATAAAAACTCAAAAAAAGATGCAGACAATCTTCGAAGAATTTCGTGAGTATGAGAATCGTAAAATTTTAGATTATTGATAGTTTAACTCGCACGATGTCAAAAAACATAAATTGCCCAGATCGTCGCTTAATTTGTCATTGTGTATATTTGGCACGGCTGCACATATTTCAAGACAAGATGGCATTAATTTTATACAGTTAAACCTCTTTGGTCTCTTTTGAAACGTATTTGTATATTTGTTGCAGCTTGTAGTGCCACTCGTGCTTGTGGGGATATGATATATCTTTATCCATCAGTCATGCCTATTAAAAGAAGATTTCGAAGGAATATTAGAATTAAGTCATCCATTGTACTCTCTGCCTATTGACTCTCATTCGGGTTTATCATTTCACATATAATTCCTAATGAGAGTGAACTACATGAATAACATTCAATCTTATTTTGTTCTGTATCCGCAGATATTCGGGAATTTAAAAATAACATTGATGTACATGATTTCATACCCACCTTTATAACACTTTTGTATGAACTGATGAAAAAAACTGGTCTGATTGTCGTGCGTTATCCGTAGACCCCAGTTGTATCGGATGTACAATCAACACCACAATCATAAGCACAGTATTGAAAATATAGAACAGGAACATGCTTATGGCCAATAGCACAGAACAAAAATGCACACAATCAATTTTTTTCTCCTAATTACTGGATCATGGCATAGCTAGACTTAGTCCTGGCTTGAACAGTGCTTTGATGCAAGAGGCTTTGCTTCATAGGATTTTGGCTCAGCTTGGTTCCCAGAAGCTTTGCTGTAACTTGCCTTGACTGGATCTTCATCAAGGTACATAGAGAATAGAAACTAGCAGAAACAGCCAAGCCAGAGCTTGATTTGTCTTGTTGCGGC
Source organism: Urechis unicinctus (assembly GCA_034190875.2). Lineage (NCBI taxonomy): Eukaryota > Metazoa > Annelida > Polychaeta > Xenopneusta > Urechidae > Urechis > Urechis unicinctus. The sequence continues at coordinate 14,808,964 of CM067349.1, forward strand.
TCGGTTTGCTTCGGCTGAACCTAAAATAACTTTGTCATGATATCTCAGTTAATGAAGTTACCACGAAAAAAAATGAAATATATGTCATCTGATGTTACAAAAATTCTATTTCACTTATCTTTAATGGTAATAATTTAGTACGTCTTGCAATAAACTAGTCCATCCGCCTTCAACTGATTTATTTGCTGCTATCTCGCAGCAGTACATTTGCCGCAATGGCGATGCTGAGTCTGGTTTTATAAATGAAATCAGAGGCTAACAGGAACTTAATGTAATGCCACGCGAAGTCATGACTAACATTTTGCCTCATCAAAGCATAGACTTAACTTATGCGTGCTCTCATTGATAGCACAGTCAGCATATAAGTCTTAGAAGATAAAAAATCTTGGACGAGCAAGTTTAAGCCACTCCCAATGAAATTTATGAAATTACTGGGTACGCCGATATCTATGTAACAGTTGAATAATATTCTCACTTACAAGTATTTAGAAAATAAACTTCTTTGCGTTCTTCATGCTCTATTTTTCAAAGAAAACGATCCAATATCGATCAAAATCAATACTTTCCCTATTTATAGTAATGGAAAATGTGCTCGTATTGTGTAACCAACCTTTTTTTTGTGAATTTTGCTACCGAAAAACTTTATTTTCCTGAGCAGTGTGATAGCGTAAATAAACAAACGTGTCTACTTGGTGTTAGATACGATCGAACTCAACGCCCATGTCTCCATTGTTTGGCAATAGAAGGAATTTCCTATAACTATATACAATTGCGTGCCACCCCGAGAAAGATTTGTTACGAATGATATTATTAGATTAATTATAGGTTTGAAGAGTTAACAATTCCCTCCCATACGGATATTGAACTCCCCCTTCCTTTGACCGTCATGTTATTGATAACATCCAGTCTAAAATTGGAATCCATCATTTCCACTGGTGGATTTGGTAGCCATCGTTTTAGTTATCCTTATTCATAAAATGCTAAAAGCATTTACATGTTGTCCCAGGTCCAAAAGTCCTGAAATTTCGGTAATGACTTATGATCATAAAAATGATTAAGTTAATTTGAGAATGAACCATTCTGAAGCAAGTTCAGAACATGTTAGTGTTATTGATGAATAATTGATTGATTAATTGTAATATCAGACAATTGGCTTGATTGTATTCTGAATATTGATTAATTGTAATGATTTATTTAGTTGTAATTGAGAAACGTTCATATTAGATACATGAATTATTGATGAATTTATATTTCTTTTTATATGTTTGATATTGTATTTTGGGATTTGTACTGGTTTGTAATACTAGTAGAAGTATTTTCAAGCTCCTTGCCATGGGAGGAATGTGACGATCCTGTCCTGATTTGCTAATGTGATTTTGTATTTTAATTGGTTTGAAGTTATTTATTTATTTATTTATGAAGGGCGGTTTGACAAAGATGGCTTCCGGTTTGGAAAGTTATTTTATGACGAGATTGGCGGGGAGCATTAAGTGTGATGATGTAACTATCTGTAAGTCTATTGATACCTGCACTGCATACTTGTTGCTTACTCATCTTGGTTACCGAAAAGTTCTTGGTTGCTAAGGCGTAATGGCTTTCCATTTTTATCTGGCCTTGGTGGTTTGAGTATTGTATGCATATCATCTCAACCCTCTATCCCAACCTACTATGCTTCATCTACCATACCATTACTTTCGGACAGTTGCTTTCCTGCACCTTGTACTGACTGCAGACTGGCTTGGCTGGAGCTGGGATTGAACCTGGCTTGACTTGAGTGGATCTAGGCAAATATTTGAAACATTACATTCTACAATGGTGAAACAATATGATCAATTTTGCAGTAATAAGAGCTTGCAGAGTTTGTGCAGATATATGGTTCTAAGTACCATCGTTGACTTTCGCTTTTCTTTAACTCGACGAAAGAAAGAGAAGGGGGAGGGGGTGGGAAAGATGGATAGATTAGCTGTTGCTATGGTCTAGTGGTAATTGTGTTTAGGGATACTTACCGTAAGGAGTATTTAACAATGAGGCCAATTATTTTGGCTCATCAACTTAGCCAGTGAGAACAGGCAAAAATATAAATATAATTTGATGATAGAAATATCACGATAGGGCTTATCTAATACATGTCCGTCTCCCGTAACCAGCAAGCTGTATATAACACATTAAACCACTCGTCTATTAGTTAATCAAGTGTGACCCCTATTACATCCAATGCGCCGATTTACAGATTAATTCAATAAGTTGTAACTGTATCCGATTAGCAACACTCTCTTCTATGATGTGACGCAATGGGGGTGGGATGTTTGTGACTGGTTGAGCTGGCAGGTTGGACACAATATGCAAATTTTTGCATATAGTTTTGCATTTTCACCCGGAAAAACAGACAAAAACCTAGGATTTTGCATAACTGACAATAACTTAGCTTTACTAGCCTATTTGCCATGCAAACTCGTACAAAATTATAATCAAGTGTCATGGCGCCTTTTGAAATTATATCGCCCATGTGTTTGCTCACTTTGCCACTTCCAAATTGATGAAGTGTCTTACAATGTATTTATTTGTTTCCTGGATAATTGCTTTAAACATGTAAGAAGGTGCTTAATGCTTGGGGTGGGATGGTCTGCTGTGTAGGGCTAACTTGTTTTTGAAACAACAAATCACATCAGCAATTCTGAGCATTTACATCCCAAGATTTACCAAGTTACAATGTGTCCTTATGTGCATAGCCTTCCAACTTAATAGGACCAAAATTAGTTTTAGCATCATATAACATAGCAAACATATTCAAGAACCTCTTTCTAGCCACTGTGTTTAAGGTCTTTCACGTGTATCTGTCGCACAACATCAAATATTGACTGTGTGGAGACTACGCGGAGGAAGGAAGTCTCACCAACATGCTGGAGCTCAAATAAAACATTCACATTTGGTATTTGAATGAGGCGATGAAGATTAAAAAGCTCGTGAATTGGTTTTCATGATTGTAGATACTCAATTGTGTAATGATCAGGCCCTAAATTGTTAAAAAAACCAATCCCACGATTTTATCCAATTAATTACTACTTGCAGTTGTTAATAAGTGACATTGATCCAATATCCCGTAATAGCCATCATTTAGGGCTAGCACGGTGCTTAATTCCTTTTAATATGATTTGCAAAAAATATTGTTACAATACACATAATTTAATGCTGATTTTATAGTCTAGTCATAATATAATTGTCTTGTTTATAAACCTGTGCCTCCATTTTGCACGGTGCAACACGATCATCTTTTATACCAAGGCCTAGTAAGCCCATCAGCATGTCTCGTTTCGTACATTGCGCGTTATGATATTCCACAACCGTTACTAACCCAGCATAGGATGCTCGCATGCATTTCAAAATGGCGCACATCATTATAGAAGAGAAAAATTAATTGCAATGGAATCATCGCTTTTAACTTGAATGAATTCAAAAAAGTAAATGTATTGAAATATGTACACACATTGCTCCTGCTTTTTAGATTGCCTACCCAACATCTGTGAGCGGTTTATGATCGACATGGACGATTGGACCCTTGAATCCCGAACTGACCTTCGTCCTCCTGGAGAACAATTTTGGTTCTCCAACATCAGCCACGAGTGCTTCAACGCCAGGCCGTACAAGTTTGCTTACATGAGAACGAATGTCTTCCGCACAGGTGGGGAGATTTTCACGGTAGGTCTTGATTAGTTGCTAAATAGTGGGTTAGTTTGACAAAACCTGCCCCTACCACAACCCGGATACATGGCGTATACATTTCAAACGGCTTTTTACTCGGCGCCACTATCGCCTGAATGTCTTTGATTGCCTTCGTGGTATATTTGAAAAACCAGTGTAGCTTATGCGCTTAGGTCGGCCCATGGTACAGTTTAACATGTCAGATATGGTGTACCTGTCAGGTTTATCCAGAATGAGGTTTCCTGCATTACACACTGCATTATCACATACATTCACCATAGTTTGCACGACGAGCATAAGAATATCAAGAGGTCCCTCAAATACTTAGGCAAAATGTTGATCTAAAATCATGACAAAAGTGCTAGCCCTTTGATGTCAACTTTTGCAGTTGAATGTGGACACAAATGAAGAGACAGAACTAAGTAGCGCCCAGTCAAACCATTCTCAGCCTGATTGCATGGGGAGCCATCTCAAACCTTCCATTTATCAGTTAGGTCATCGCAAGGGTTGTTGCACAACAGGTAACTACATACATGGTTAGACAAAACTGTTAGATCCTCTTCGGTCAGCCTACCGCACTGGTAGCGCCCTGAAACACCCCTAAAAAAGATCACAAATGACACTGACAGAGCGCTGGACAAAGGATATGGTACCCCACCCCCCTTCATTTTGATACAACAGATCATGGTATCTTGCCTGGAGGCTGATTTTTGGATCCACAATGTGTCACCATGGCTGGCCCGACATCAAAAGAAAGACGTCGATCAACGGGCGTGTATCAAGGGTCTGCGTTGGGTCCCTATGTCATTTATGGCATACATCTCACCACTCTACTAGTTCATAGACCATCAAGTGATAGAGAGGCATGGTTACGTAGATGACACTGTGCAAGAACTTCAAACTGAACAACCAACGTGCAACCCAGAGAGCCACATCGTGTGTGGAATCATGTCATGGATATCAAGATAAGGAACATATTGAATTGATTGCACCAAGGTATCATCACAAATCACTCGTGAAACAAGATCTGAAGATACCATTGGGGAATACGGATATCAGACCATCAAAGCATGACAGCACTGGTCGCTTCAGTAACCACGTCTTTTTCAACATCCATCGCATCAACAAGATCCGATGTCACCTGAGCAAGGACACCTGTGCTCAGGTAATCAACGCCCAAGTCATATCACGCCACAATGCTCTTATGATAAAACATCATGACGCTAACATTGAACCTCTTCAGAGAGCTCCTAGCAGGGCAGCACGGCTGCTGACTGGGGCAAAAGGGCGGGATCACATTACACCAATCTTGCATGACGTGCATTGCATGTCAGTGAGGCAGATGCTCTCATTCCTTGTTCTTGTGTACAAAACACTACAGAAAGAGTCAGCGCTAACGTACATGGCTGTTTGTCTTCAGCTCCACCAGCCTCCTAGGAGTCTATAATCAGCATCCTCGCCCCTGCTTCTCGACCTACCTGGAATCCAGGCATTTTTCTGTGGCAGGACACCATTAATGGAACTCTCTCACACCGAGTCAACGTCTGTGTACAAGTATCCGTGTTTTCATTCCTTTTCAAAACTAACTTCCTGACGTACAGTGCATAGAAATGCAATGTGTTGCGCCCTATAAATGAACAGTATTAATTATATTATAATTAGCTCCTGTTCAAGTACGTCGCATCAACGGTTACCTACGCGTAACCATGCACTCTCTCAGTATACGTATTTGATCTCTTTATATGGATTTTATACCACGCTGATGTACCCAACATTACCCGCTACTTCCGTTCTTGCCCCTTTATCAAATTGGCTACCAAGCGTACCGTCATAATGCATGCATATTACCTAAAGTGAGCACATCTTTCTGATCATCTCAAAACACCCATGATCTTATTTGGAAATAAATGCGCTTATGTAGCGATTCGGATTCATTTACCTCTATGAATACTTGGTTCATGATCTATGGGTATTTCCATCCACTCTTGTTGATTGGTAAGAAAAGCGATCCAGTGATGTGGGCTCGCTAATAGCCGATCGGGTATATATGGAGGCATTAGCCTATTTATTATAGCAAGGCCATGGACCAAATGCAGACACTTGAATATATAAAATTTCCTGTAACTTGGCTGTCTATGTAAGAAACAGATAGTGCACCATGAATGGTAGGATAATACACAGTATGTTTCAGCATATATATATATATATATATATATATATATATATATATATATATATATATATATATATATATATATATATATATATATATATATATATATATATATATACATATACACACACACATACATACATATATATATATATATATATATATATATATATATATATATATATATATATATATATATATATATATATATATATATATAGTCATACATGCATATCTAAATAAATAAATTTTGTCAATATATATATGCATACATGTTATATATATATGTAAATATGCATATATTCTTCTAAAATGTATATATATATGCATATATATATATATATATATATATACAGATATATATATATATATACTTATGAATATATATATATGTATATATATATATATATATTAGAAATAAATATACGTTTATACATATATATTTAACATGTATGCATATATATTGATACTATTTATTCATATAGATATGCATGTTTGATTATATAGATTTATATATACATTTATAACATATAGATTGATATACATAAATAAAATATGTTTTATATGCATATATATATTTATAAATATATATATATATATGTATATATGTATATATTAGAAATATATATGCATGTATATATATAACATGTACGCATATATATTTATAATATTTATTCATATAGATATGCATGTATTACTAAATATATTTATATATACATTTATTATCTATAAATTGATATACATACATATTATATATATACATATATATATATATATACATATATATATATATATATATATATATATATATATATATATATATATATATATATATATATATATATATATATATATATATATATATATATATATATATATATATATATATATATATATATATTTATACAAGTCCGACCAATTTGGTACAAATCACCAACAATTTTGGCCCCTACTTACATTTTGGTCGATGATCATGGGGCCAAAATAGTCGGCGTCATCTCATAGGCTTACACAACTGCGCTTCCCCACTAAATCGTAACTTTCTTTGCTACTACTCCGCCAAAGGTTGGAAACTTAATATTCGGTGTAACTATCCACTTTTTCTTGGCGTTGACTGCCTTTCCCTGAATTTACATTTTGGCCCAAACGACCATTTTGGCCATGTTGAATAATCGGTCATTATATGGCTTTGTTCGATGTATATTTGCTTCAAACTTAGATTCACGATTTGTGCGACTTTAAACTTCAATGAACAATTCTTTGTTTTAAATTATCGCTTGAAATGAAAAACATACAAATTTTGAATGAATATATAAATCAGCGGTTTTCTCGATCTATGATGTGTAAAGTTTCAAGTAATAAATGAAATCATATCGTATCAACGGACTGTTTTTAACAAGGGATCGTTTTATGTTATCAGTTTGCTCATGTCTTAAAATCAAAATCAAATTGTCCCCATGAACGCATTCGCGGGTTCAAGCTGAAGGTATATTTTGGGATTGTAACAATTCCAGCTTTCCATACCGCGTGGAATTTCCGGTACACGAGCGAGTATAAACAAAGGTGTTCGGTCAGCCATGACCATTTTACACGCTATGTTTCCATTTGATTCTTATTTGGTCAGTATGATTCCAACGTTTAAATATTGAATATCATTCATGTGACAATGAACGTTATTGTTGCGGGAAGAATTTTCATGAACGACAAATTATGAAATACCCGTAGTTAACAGTGGTTAGCGACCTTCACCGGGCTGTTCCGCACGTGGGCTCTACCGTTCACACTCGCACTTACCGATCACTAACACTATTCCAACGGTCAACAATACCCAGATACCACGTTGATGTTACTAGATGCCTGCAGCTTGGTTGGACAGATCTACCGATTACCATTGATTTTTTTTAAATGTATTTCCTAACGTTCATTTAACCGTATTGACTTTTGGCCTTTTTAGCGAAAGGCGTTTGCCCCATCTGTCAGATGTAAACATTGCCTGATCGTGACAGCGGACATGCGCTCCGGTATCACAATAACCCAAACGCTCCAATTCTGTTGTTGAGTAAGGTAGGGGATCCCACTCGTCTTCAGACTTAAAGTTAATGCCCTGTAACTCACAATGTTGTATGGTGGACTGTGAGTGTCATAGTACACTATATAACAACTCTGGTGGTACTGTGTTAGTGGGGTGGGGTTACTCTTTCAAATGTGATTTTTTTGCTTTTGACATTGCTTGAATTATATACTTGCATCAGTAATGTTACCCTTAACATGGAAATAGCATGATCTGCTAATATGATGTATCATTTTAATACACTAAAACATGAGTTCTTTATTACATTCCTATAAGTTTGATTATGTGTTATATGATAGTTCAGTCATGGACAGAGTCACACTTTTGCCATCAATTAGTCAGGAGAGTGATCCTTTAGATCTTAATAGTACATATCCAAAACAACTGTGCTGGTTTGAGTTGACAGCCAAGTTCAACAGCGACTAGGCAAATAATCAGACCCTAAGTAGGTTTTTGAAGTCAAGAGCCTCTTTTGTCTGGGTATCTGCCATATCAATATTGGTAATAAAATTGTTGTCAAATGTTCAATGTTTGTAATCCAAACAATTGTTCAATAGTACAATCACATCATTTAAATATATCATGTATAATTCATACATGACATGGTCATCTGGCAGTTAGTCTTAAAAGCTGTGCATCAGGTTTAGTATTGAAAGGGTTATTAAGCATATCTGAAACCCCAAATCACACATGAGGCCTTTTTAGGAAAGTGCAGTTCCAAAGATGTAACAAACTGGCTGGTTAGGCATGACTTTGAAGGTCACTTTATTGGTTACCCATCCCGGACCTGTTGCTTGCCACTTATAAGGTATAATTTATGGGACCATTAGGCAGTAACCATTTATAGTTATGCTCCTCAGCACAGTTTTGCCCTGTCCATCTGTGCTTGTAAACTTTTGGTGTCACATTTTTTTAATAATGCAAGTCACGGTTATATTGATTGTCACTTACAAACAAAATGTCAGCTCTTTGTGACCTTATTATTGAAAAAAATTCTCAATAGCTATGTTAACCAAATGGGGAATACCTGTTTCAAATTAAACATGAACCACTCTTATATTGATGATCACTTACTAAGTAAATATCAGCACTGCATGAACTTTTTTTCCTGAGTGATTATCTCAATGGGGAATAATTCTTGATGGCACTTTTCTTATAATGCAAGCTTGCAACTTTACATTGACCAAATCTTGCGATCTTTAACTCATAGCTTTATGGCTTTTGTCCTCTGACTTGCTAGATAAAAGCAAATTAAAATTGCTTGTTCCAGGAAAAATGTAGCTAAGTTATTATTAGCTCATAGTTGTTTGGGTGAATCATTTCTTAAAAACTTAAATTATTAGGCTAAAATGATCAATCTATTTGCATAACTACTTGTCGATGGACTATTGTTGCTAGACAAGTGGGTTTGGGGGATATTGTTCAGCCCTGGTGTGTCATTGAATACAATATAATACTATAAACGCTATGATTAAATGCTGTCATAACTTGTTAATGTCAAAAGCAGCAGAGTTCAATAGCCATAGGCATTCTGTCTTTATTGTTAAGCAATGAGATTGACTAGGTGTTTGTGATGACATTTTGCTCAGCAGCATTCACCATCTGATCTTAATATTATGGACCCAGTATCTCAATTTAATCATATTGGAGATATACATCCTCTTGGTTAATCTGCCCTATTTAGGAAATTTATTTGTTCAAGATGGGCAATATCAGCTGTCCAAACATCACAATTATGCTCATCTATCTCTGCATGATTCCTCCTCATATCAAAGGGAGCAGTGTTTTGCTTTAGGACCACTTGGCTCTTACTTAGTGAAAAGAAATATTCTTTCGTCTTATCATTTCATGACATTTGGTGATTTGAGATAAATGGGTAGTTTAATATAAGAATAGTGAGGAGGTCATGTGGCTTCATCTGCATTACTGACAGTAATGTAGATAAAGCCACATGACCTCCTCACTATTCTACATAATGAGTTACATTTGCAACATTAAGGTCCATGTGCTTAACCAGCATGAAATTTTATTTTCTTCTGCATGCATGTTAATGGTTAATTTACAACTTCTTCAATATTGTGGCTTCATCAGTGTTGTGGCGTCACCACTACTGTGGCTTCACCAATACTGTGGCCTCACCAATCTTGTGGCTTAACCAATATTGTAGCTTCACCAATGTTGTGGTTTCACCAATATTGTGGCTTCACCAATACTGTGGTTTCATCAATATTGTGGCCTCACCAATATTGTGGCTTCGTCAATACTTTCGCCTCACAAACACTGTGGCTACGGGAATATTTTGGCTTCACCAATGTTGTGGCTTTACCAGTGTTGTGGCCTCATCAATATTTTGGCTTCACCAATGTTGTGGCTTCACCAGTGTTCTTTTTCACCTATGTTGTGGCTTCACCAATATTGTGGTTTCACCAATACTGTGGTTTCAACAGTGTTGTGGCTTAACCAATATTGTGGCTTCACCAATACTGTGGCTTCAATAATATTGTGGTTTCATCAATATTGTGGCTTAACCAATATTGTGGCTTCACCAATGCTGTGGTTTTACCAATATTGTGGCTTCACCAATACTGTGGCTTCATCAATATTATGGCTTCATCCATATTGTGGCTTCACCAATATTGTGACTTCACCAATACTGTGGCTTCACCAATATTGTGGCTTCATCAATATTGTAGCTTCACCAATGTTGTTGCTTCACCAGTGTTGCGGCTTCATCAATATTGAGGCTTCACCAATACTGTGGCTTCACCAATATTGTGGCTTCATCAATATTGTGGCTTCACCAATGTTGTTGCTTCACCAATACTGCGGCTTCACCAATACTGTGGCTTCACCAATATTGTGGCAATACTGCAGCTTCACCAATTTTGTTGCTTCACCAGTGTTGTGGCTTCATCAATATTGTGGCTTCACCAATACTGTGGCTTCACCAATATTGTGGCTTCATCAAAATTGTGGCTTCACCAATGTTGTTGCTTCACCAGTGTTGTGGCTTCACCAATATTGTGGCTTCACCAATATTGTGGCTTCACCAATATTGTGGCTTCACCATATTGTGGCTTCACACCAATATTGTGGCTTCACCAATATTGTGACTTCATCAAAATTGTGGCTTCACCAATGTTGTTGCTTCACCAGTGTTGTGGCTTCACCAATATTGTGGCTTCACCAATACTGTGGCTTCACCAATATTGTGGCTTCATCAAAATTTTGGCTTCACCAATGTTGTTGCTTCGCCAGTGTTGTGGCTTCACCAATATTGTGGCTTCACCAGTGTTGTGGCTTCATCAATTTTTTTGGCTTCACCAATATTGTGGCTTCACCAGTGTTGTGGCTTCATCAATTGTATGGCTTCATCAAACTTTTGGCTTCACTTATGTTGTTGCTTCACCAGTGTTGTTTTTCAACAGTGTTGTGGCTTCACAAATAATGTGGCTTCACCAATACTGTGGCTTCACCAATATTGTGGCTTCGTCAATACTTTCGCCTCACAAACACTGTGGCTACGGGAATATTTTGGCTTCACCAATGTTGTGGCTTTACCAGTGTTGTGGCCTCATCAATAATGTGGCTTCACCAAAACTGTGGCTTCACCAATGTTGTGGCTTCACCAGTGTTGTGGCTTCACCAATATTATGGCTTCACCAATATTGTGGTTTCATCAATGTTATGGCTTCATCAATGTTATGGTTTCACCAATGTTGTGGCTTCACTAATGTTGTGGCTTCACCAATGTTGTGGCTTCATCAATGTTGTGGCTTCATCAATGATTTGGCTTCATTAATGTTTTGGCTTAACAAATGTTTTGGCCTCTATTGTATCATATTCTGTGGAGATATATCAATCACTGGGGCTTAAAAAGACATGTTATGTCTAAATGTCATTGCTGTTAAAACAATCAGAATGACAAAAATGACCAAAACAATGAGTATTATCTGTATTTGTTGTGTGTCTGTTTAAGTAGAAGGTTTTATCAGAGGTTCTGTTTACCCAGTATGACTGTTAAGCTCCACCTAGTCCTGATTGATGGTCCCGCATTTATGATGAATGCACTTGTGTATACTGTCACATTGTTGTACACTTTATCTGCTTTGTATTTATCTGCAATTCAAATCGCCTCTTCATTACCAGCCCAGCATAACACAGACCTGAGATTTCCTTTAGTACCAGCCCGTCGTGACATTGACCTGGGGTTCTTATCACCAACCCATCATGACACTGGCCTGGGGTTCTTATCACCAGCCCAGTATGTCACTGACCTGGGGTTCTTATCACCAACCAATCGTGACACTGACCTGGGGTTTTTATCACCAGCCAAGTATGTCACTGACCTGGGGTACTTATCAACAGCGAAGTATGTCGCAAACCTGAGGTTCTTATCACCAACTAATCGTGACACTGACCTGGGGTTCTTATCACCAGCCCATCGTGACACAGACCTGGGATTCTCTTTATCACCAACCCATCATGACACTGACCTGGGGTTCTTATCACCAGCCCATTATGTCACTGACCTGGGGTTCACCTAACATGGCATCATTTTTGTTTGGAGGGGTAGAATTTCTTGAGGACTTTAAGGACAAGTCAGGAGGGGTGCCCAATTTAGTTAATTACCAGCCCTGGTACTGATGACTGAACTTTGCTCTCTGGGCTGGACTTATTCTGAACATCTGGTGAAAGCTTTGTCACAGAATCCACTCCAGATGAACATCAGATATGTATGTCCTCATCCTCAGATGTGCACAATTGTAAATGTGACCTCAGGTTTAGGGATTATGTGGATGAGACACCATTTTATCAGTGGTTAAGTGACCATAGGAGATGCCCCAAAGCCAACCCAGGGGAGCATCCAAGCATTGAATTCTGGTAAATTTATCAATGCTCAGCTCCATAGCAACCTGCCTGGTGGTCACTAGTCAATGCCTGTCATCTCAGTACCCAGAAAGAGAATGTTAAAGTTGCCATCAGTGGTCAATGAAGGGAGGTTACATTAATTATTGATGGTTGGGCTGTTTCTTATTGGTTATATAATTGCAGTTTAGGTGCATATTGATAAGATCAGGCTTACAATGTGTTTTTTACCAATATTCTATTAGTTAATATTCAAATGCAGATTCAGTTTCTGTCACATGAGAGAGGATAAGTTTTTACTACCTTTACTTATTAACAAGAGATTGATTTATGTGACATGTTGTATTGATGATCAACCTAATAAGGTTGGTAAGAATTAATTTTGTGTAATGTATTACATAGACTTTATTTCCTATGATATAAAACTGAAAGGCAGTTTGACAATTTAATTTTATGTGTGTAACAGAATGTGCAACTATAGCTGGGGCACCGCAGGATAATCATCTTTTGCTGAATCATATTGACAAGCTGTAGTATGGATTCACTAATTGTGTCCCTATGGAAACCCACCAAGACTAGACCTCTTGAAAGACTATTTCTGATAGTACAACATAAGACGCTGTTGTGGTAGTTCCTGTCGATCATGTTAAAATTTATCGGTAGATATGCTTTGCTTGATATCCCGGTCATTGATTTCCTCATATTGTTAACATTCAGTCCATTAAGGTCAATTTATTCAGCTGAATCAACTCTGAATGCCTATATTGTGGAGACATTTTTTGTAGAATATAAGTGACCCTAGATAGGCAAGTGAACAGCAATCAAAGTTTCATCATCAACAAAACAAATTCATCTGACCTTAATAAATCCTTCAGCACATTGCCCGCAGATGCTACATGTTATTATGTGGCAAACTGAATAAAGGTGATATGTTTAATCCATGTTTTAATAATGGTGTCCTGAGAGGATTTGTATCATTCACACTGAAAGATGAGATTCAGCTAAATTCTCAAAATAAATCTAATGTAAGGCAAGACAATGATACTCTGTCAAATGAACAGATAACACATGTAATAAAGAATGCACTATTACTCAATTGGAGGTCAGTTTGAGTTTGACACTTGATGAAGCAAATTGTGAATAGATGCTTGAACATATTCATGTGGACACATCATTATATGACATGCACATACTTTGATAAGTGCCCTGTTACCTAAACTTCTCGGCTGGTTTGCATGATTGCAGTTAATATTTAACAACACAAAAATAAATTATTGAAACGTATATTATAAGAGCGAGGACTTTAATGCATATTTTCTCCGTTCCCCCGGTACACCTGCCGCTCGGCAAGGTTCGGAACTTTTCGGAGCAAGACATTGCGTCAGCATTTCGTGGAATCGCGCCGATAACTTAACTTCACTAATTTTTTCATGGCTCGCTGAAGATTATGATTGTACAGTTCGAATTATGTATAAACGATGAGAAATCGAACAAAGTTTCTTTCGGTTCCCGAAAGACCTAAAAACGTGCAATACTTTGTGTAAGCTTGTTTTTATGAATTCAATTTAAGTCGTTTATAGTTTCATTGACCTTCTAAGCATTGTACCCTAAGGTTGTATAAACGATGGTCTGTCGGTAGTAGGTTGGTTGGGATAATAATGGTTGGTTATATCGGAAGGCAATAAGGGCTGGTCGGCTCATTTGTTTATTTTAATCGCCAATATGGTTGGATATATAAAATGGTCAAAATGGTTGGTTATATAAAATGGCCAAAATGGTTGGTTTTATAAAAAAAGTTCCAAAATGGTTGGTTTTTTGTATGACAAAACTATCACGACTATTTTGGTACAACCATTTTGGCCTATATTTTTTATAATCTTCTAAAATAAGTTTTGAATGAAGATATTTACTGAAAGCTGTACAAGGCAGACGTATAATGTTTTGTATCCGCGATATCACATAATTTGAGCTCCAAAAAGCGAAATAATCGAATGAACCAAAATGATCGGTTTTGTCGATATTGTCCAAAATGGTTGCAATTGTAAGTATATATATATATATATATATATATATATATATATATATATATATATATATATATATATATATATATATATATATATATATATATATATATATATATATATATATATATATATATATATATATATATATATATACATACGAATGCGACTATTATGCCTTGAAGCAAAAAACCAACCATTTTGGGACATTGGAGGCGACGCAACTTATATTTAATTTGATGATCATTTATTGTTTTCTGTTGGTCTGTCAGTAACATGTTTCGGTTTCGTAAAATTATTTCTGATTTTCGTTGTTTTATTAAACTTATATATTTTGTGTACCAAAAATGGTGTTCCAAAATAGGTCGGGTATTAGGGACACGTTAAACTATTTTGGGACATAACAAAAAAAAAATAACATTTTTCTCATCAAATCCAAAGATATCCTCCACCAGCAACGCAACTTCGTCTGAGAAAACACGAGGAACTTTACGAATCATTGGACCTGTCCAAGCATTTCGGTTTGTCCAGGCGAATATATATCTCTCTCCAGCTCATTGGAAAACGTCGAAACTAAATATATTTGTTTTTATTTCCTCTATCGAATGTCACGTGGATAGAATATATTCATGAAGGAAGCAATTGTAAATAATATACCAGAAGTTTAGTCTGCGTCCCAGACTCCAGGGGTTCCGCTACGCTTCTCGCCCTAGAGTCTACGACACGACCAGCTCTAAAAGTGGCGCGTCTGAATATTCATTAGACACGTTCGTTAATCTTCGTGACCAATCAACGCAAAGGTTGTGACCCGGATTGACCTTAATTGCGCGTGTCTGGCTCATGGAACTGGCTTGTGATACGCACCCTCGGTTCTATGTGACGTCTGGACATTGTAGTGGTCTGCTGCCAATGAGAACACATTGAATGTGTTCTGGAATTATTGGGCGTCTCAAAAGTTTAAATTGGCACCACAACAAGCGCTTTAATCGCTTAGCTGCACGATAGTATGTTTAAGTGATAGTAAGTTAAAAAGAACCAGCTGTGTGTCTGTTTCTCTCGCCGAATGTGTGATTAACGGTGCCACTCAGCGTGAAACAACAAATCGGAGAGTTGTAGAATGTGTGCCCGGCTCATAAAAATCACTCGGCCGGTTGGACAAGTTCTTCGGAAATTGTAGAACTGACCAATGAGAGACAACGACCCAAAGGTACCCGAGAGTGACCGAGAGACACGGATTGTGATTGGAGCATCCCAAATCTGGGATGCCCGTCCAGTTCAAGACATTAAGCTCTCCTAGACTGAAGGCGAGACTAATGAACATCAGTAACATGTAAACAGCGCCCGCAGCCATCAGGCTAGGGGACCTTGACTACCAGAAGTTGGGATAATGATATATCGGATAATAACGGGAAACAAACTGTCAAAGGCATAGTAACAAAAAGGTCGTCTGTCCAATAAATAAAAATTTCCAAACGCCCATAACCAATTCCTGTGCGATGCATGTGCCAAAACCTTACAATGGATAAAAGTGAATGGAGATAATGTACAGTGTAACATCACTTTTAAACAAAAATTTTTTGGAACTCAAGTCGTTTGCCAAGATGTGACAGCGTTCCAAAAAGGTTGATCGACTGTCTCAAAAAGGTTGCATTCGCATATATATATATATATATATATATATATATATATATATACATATTATATATATATATATATATATATATTTATATATATATATAAATATTTTTATATATATATATGTATATATACATATGTATATATATGATTACATGTATATATATCTATATTTATATATATATATATATATATATATATATATATATCTATATATATATATATATTTATATATATATATGCATATATATGTATATCTCTTATATCTCTATCTATATATATATATAAATGTATATACATATTTATGTATATATATATATATATTATTTATATATATTTAGAGCTCTCTCTATATACATATATATATTTATTATATATATATATTTATATATATATGTAAATATATATATATATATATAAGCATACATATAAATATATATATATATATATATATTTATATATATATATATAATGATCTTGAAGGATATTCTACACTAGACAAATGTTATTATAGCTTGATAGTTCTCCCTTCATATATATACATGCAGTTGTTGCATCGAAAGATATGATGCGACTTTAAAACTAAGCAAGTCTAGCTGATAGTCTGTGGTCGTCAACCACTAAACATTCCCTCAAGCCCCTTGATCAGGTTCAGCATGTCTTGGGTGTGGTTTGTGGGGGGGGGGGGTGCTCTCCTTCTCTGAACTCCATGGACAAAGAGAACATCCTGGGAAGAGATCTAATAATTTACAACGGGTATGTTTCTCGAAAATATGGCCTGACCATCATTGTGTTCGATGGGCACAGCGGCGTTTCCAGCACAAAGGCTTGTCCTAATTCCAGATGTGGTTTCTGTGGTGCAGCAGTGCACTTTAATGAGACCATGACCCTGTAACCCGAGAAAGTTGAATTTCTCTCAAATACACAGATCAAAATAAGGTTATTAACATGCTGAGCATCTAATTGGAAAGAACTGGTTGTAATGTTCACCATGCTTAGGGCGGAGACACAGGTAGAACCAAGATGTCGGTGTCATGGCAGATGACACAGACATCTTGATTCTTCTAATTCACCACCATAAGCATGTGAAGCATAACCTGTGGTTCCAGCCAAATCCCAAAAGAAAACGTAAAAAGACCCCACTTGGCTGGATGGAACATTACAGCAACACTATGTCACCTTGGGAAGATTGTATACAACAATATTCTCTTCGCTCTTGCTGTGATTGACTGTGATACCACATCAAAAATGCTTGGCATCAGGGAAAACAAGGCTATCAGCAAACTGAAAAAAGCTAAGATGTTCATGAATCCCGCATCAGACCAGGAGAAAGTCATTAAGGCAGGGCAACGTGCTCTTATTTCCTTATGTAATGGCACTACGGGTGAGAACCAGGACGACCTGAAGCTTCTCACATTTTTTCCAAAGACGTCATGCAGTACTGCGGCAGTTGAACCACGCACACTACCACCAACATCAGCAGCTGGTAAATACCACAGCCTTAGAGTATTTCAACAGGTCCAAGTTTGGCCTGGTTACGAACAAGCGGTTCCTCCAGAACGTTTGGGCTGGCAAGTCTGCGACGGCAAAATGACCCGATCTTAAAAAACAATCCTCCGGTACCTTAAAAGCTGTTGGAAGTGATTCGGTGCTACTGCAAAACTGGTTGCTACAATCTCAGATGCACCTGTCGAAAACATGATTTGGACTGTTGTATGAGCTGCAGTGAATGTCGATGAATGTGGGCAAATAATGCATTGTTGGTAGTTGATACAGATGAACCATTAGATGATGAGTGAACTATATGATCATTTTGTACAACCAAGGCACAATAAAAATAATTTTAAAATAATTTTTGACCTATTTTGTATTTGTTTTTATATTTGATGTATTATAATTATCGAAAATAAGGGGTAAATCTGATCCATTCAAAATATGTTCCACTAAATATATTTTAGTATATTTTGGATATGAAGCTCCCAGATACCTAATACCACAAATAAAACCGGTCTTGAAACTTCTGCCATTGGTGGTGGGCATATCGGTTATATGCCCTGACCAATAGCATTGAACCTCGTGTTTCACTAATACAGTGAAATTCTCGCAAAAGGGTTCCTGGTAGGCAGCCCTTAGATGGAGATATTGTCAGAACGCTTCATGTTATACCTAATGGCAGCCACCTGATCATTTGCATCGTTTAATATGAGTTCTTGGACATAACGGCTACATTTCGTCACCGCTTAGCCTAATAAGATACTATTTGCTTGGTAAAAATCGTTTTGAAAAGCTATAGACAAGATATTTCTTTGGGCCAGTTGTTCAACTGAATTTCGCATTGGCAATTCCATGCTGAATAGCCTAACACAACGATTATCGCAAGGTAAGGTAAGTATTTAACGGCACTCCAACACTTGTGTGTTATATGGTGTATTTACAATGAACAACTGTAATTGCATTGCGCTTATAGAGTTATCTAATAAGTGAGTCATACAGCGTGCCAAATGCATGCCTAAGCAGCATCTTTGTCTTCTTATTTGATGTACAAACTGATTGACCATACAAACAAAACACAGGGGCGATATTTCATATCTCTTATGTCTGCTGTTTCTCTCCGGATCATCAATGATACACGCTTATTTGTCAATTCGGTAGTGATCACGAAATAGAACATCTTTGCTGTCTAATATACATTTTAATAGGATAGAATTCAATTATCACATTAAAATAAATGGACCATATCGTGTCTTCAGCGAGCAGCACCAACGCCTGGATATAGCCGTAATGTTGAAAAACATACCAAACACAGAGAATCCACTATTTAGAATGGCTGTATTTTTCAAAGTGATTGCTATGGATACTTTTTTTGGACAAGTACAGACTACAGCTAAAAGGTATTGGATCAGTGCGCCCCCAGGACGATCCGCCCTCGCCTGGGCGATGCGCCCCCATAAATGATACACCCTCGTGTTACAGAAAGGAAACGAATTTATACACAGAATGCTACATATTTCACTTAATGAAGGAACATAATGAATAAATTTATATTCGCAGATATGCAATAAATAAAAAAGCATAATGTCTACCTTCCAGAGAGACCATACATCGCACCATCGCCCCGGGATAGAGTGATGTAGGGGCGTTTGGGGATATGCCCAATGAAAAAAACGCCTACAGAAACAGGAACCGGGCACCAGAATAATGTGTGGTATAATTTATTAATGGCATTAGTATATCATGTTATAATTGATCATTCACGAAAACAAACCAGTGAAATAAAACAAGAATAAGGATTAAATACGGAACTATTAACTAAAAGTGCCCCAAAACTGCATATTACTCCATACAATTGGGGATGGTGGGGGGGTGGGGGTGGGGGGGGGGGGTGGTGTCAAGGGTCATCATACATCCTCAGCAGACATGGAGAGGGTTGTGACTAATGCCTCGTGATTGTCAACATGCATACGAAGACTATTCTATCAATTACTGACGCTGATGCTGGATCTGTTGTAAATATTAGGGTTGCCAGTCTAAAGGTGAAGTGGGTATGATTAATATCACAGTTTGAAAATGTGCTTAGGGCTTGTTTACAAATGACAGAAGGCACTAATTACTGATACGTTTTGAACAAAGGGTTTGGCGTTTTTGATAAATAGGTTACGTTTAGTATTGACAAATTGTGTGAGCATGTTTTGACACGAAAAGTGTCTGAATTTCATTCTTACTTCATCCGCTCTGAACATATCTATGAAGCAACTTACATGTAAAACCGCCATAAAAGTGTAGATAACCTTCAATCGACAGATCAATTAATAAGAAAATGGTCATTGGTCAGTGCTGTAGGAGTTCCACTCTTTCGGATGGACTAGCAAGCTGGAAATTGTAATTGCTGATTATCATCGAAGTTCAGTTGTTGCATTTCGGTTTTTCGTAAAAAATACCTTGTACTGAGTTTGATGTCAGAGAATGGGCAGCAACTATGTGTGCTGCTCATTAAGGAAATAATCCGTTCATTCCTCCAAATATTTTCCCCACATGGATGCAGTGATAGACATAAAAATGGCTCAAGCTATTGTATCCAGTGCAACGCATTTGTTTCACAGCGGTTGTAGTTTATGATGCGTAGCAATATTTATGTGGCTTCATTAAATCAAGCATCTATGTGATATATTCTACCGTTACTTGCAACGATGTGTGTAGAAATAATAAGGTCATAATGCAAGAAAATAATGGCACTGGACACAGAGTGTCACGATGACATATCCTAATGCACATTGGTCCTGCGTCAAGATACATTCGTGAATGTATGTTACACACTCGTTCACAAAATGCTTATGTGGAAGTAATCCTATAATTCATTGAGCGTGCACTTAAAAGAAACTTGAATTAACTATTAAAATGTTCATCAAGACTGACTTCGATTTAACATTAGCGTGAACGACTTCGTTATATTTATCGAAATAAGAACTTTCATCGATTCTTTAAGATGATTATGATTTCGTATTAATTCATTTGCTGCTGCATTGGATACGATTGCAGGGTTTATTCTTTTTAAATGGCCGTCAATACATACACTAAACCTTGGAATGGCTGTGGCGCTTTAACTACACTAGCGTTGAGACCGAGGCTATGAAACACACCGCTACGTAACAACCATTGCACGCCACATAGTTGCTGGCACGAAAGCGTTAGAGGAATGCAATATCACAATGACAAGGCCAATTTATTCCAACATAAGCCAGTGCTTAACCATAGTCAACCTTTACATCAAAAACTGCTGCTACAATCAATAGCTTTCTCGATTACTCATGACGCATGTCTATGCACTAGTGTAGTATTCTACTATAATTTTCCAACTTATTTCTATAGCGAAGGCTATTATGCTCATCTATGTGACTTGTATTTGATTAAAATCACTCGTCATTTATGGCTGGTGAACTCCAATCACGGAAGGAATGGAGTCGTAACAACACCAGTCACGTTCTGTACTCTTTGAGATCGATGGCAGGTATTTATTGGTGGGTTGTTTACCATAATTGGTCTAATTCAGTGAGAAATGTCGGTTGATATTGAGCAACGTGCCATTTCTAGTTGCATATGCATCCCGTCAACCATAGCGACAGATATGTACTGGAATTAATCATAGCCAGACTCCGCATTCAGCTGGAGTCAATGACAATGATCGTGTGTAGCAGACATGTATAGTGTTATGTCAGATCCCGAGGGCATGTGTGCTTCAATACCGAAGCCATAACATGACTGCATGGCATACTACTTCACTGGATCAAAGCGACAAGTTATCCCATTTCTAGCACTCAACGAAATAGGTAGAATAAATATTGACATAGTTTCTGAGCCATTATCAAATATATTTACCATAACCATGCACTAATAGCCAGTCAAGGTGGTGACAAATGCTTCACAATTTGATTAGCTGGTTTTTAAATCGATTCCAAGGTGTGACAATTAGAGATGCGTTATGACTATTTATCATTTGAATAAAGGATATGCATTGATCGAGCCCCCCTGATGATGACTGATACTATTCATGCTTTCGAAGACTTTTTTTGTTTGCTTTTGGGGACGAGTTTATTGTCTCAAGCCAACCACAAATCAGGTCAATGAACGTATAACAATGAATTTTTAATCGATCCTCACCCTGTAGATGTGACCCAAGATACTACAATTCTTATCTCAAGTCGTGTTCTCCAGATCGTAATACGTTGTACATCTGAATTTCAATCTTAGATGTTGATGTTGATATTGTCATACATAGAAACTGTACCCCTACTGCTGGTATGATAATAGCGACATATTTCAGGGGACTAAGTCAAAACAAGAGCCCTCAAACTACAAGATATTAACTTGCTTTGTTCGTTTCTCCTACTGCTTTAATTTATTTTCAGCCAAGCCATTGTGGCAACGTGTGGACATTGGTTGCAGAGGAAGAGCCTATCGCGCTAAACAGACAAGAATTAAATTTACCTATTGATGAACTGCTAAAACCAAATCCCGATACGACCATCACATTCAAAAAAGTTTTACAACTGCTATGATGACGAAACCTTCCAAGAGAACTGACAAAAGCATGGCTGAATCGGTTTGATGACACTGGTTTCTTTTCCGCTGGAAAATTAATGCATTCTGTACCGGAAGTGACGTCATCCACATCCATAATATTTCACAATTCGATTCGCGCTGTCCATGACAGCATTTGACCTAATTTCATCTTATTAAGGATGGAAGTCTATGTGAAAAAAATAAAAATTAACCTCAACGCGCTTTAAAAACGAACTACATATCGTTAGAAGATGACCATTATGAAAGTTTGTTAGTGGTTCCATCTTTCAGAAAGTGTTAAATTTTTTCAGATCGGACGATAATATGCTTGTCAATTACGAATTGGAAGAATTTTACAGATGTTTGCTTCCCGAATTTTTCGACATGCTGGAATTTTTTTAACAATGCATTATTAAAAATTACATATATTTAGAAAAAATTGCAATTGAATAAAACATCAAGAATATGGAAGCTTTTTTAATATCAAAGGGCAATACATAGATATATTGGTAGTTAAAATTGTAGTATTTTTACTAAACTTTGATGCGATCGGAACCGGAAATGACAACATCAACAACCATGAAATTTTGCGATGCAACTTACCATGTCACTGATGTCTTTACATTTGTTGCCATTTGACGGTTATTAATGGTTTTATAGGCAATTAAATTTCTGAGGTTAATTTTCTTAAAATTGTGACTTTTTCGACCCCAGGGGCTTGAGAAAACCAACCTTATTACAACAGTTTATGTTTCAGATAAATTTGTAATTAAATAAAGCTACATAATGGTGTAAATTTGGTAAGGATCGACCAATAATCTTCACATTTCACATTTTCGATGACCTTGACCTAATAGTATGATGAGAAAGTCAACAAAAAGAGTCTGGGGTTCTCCGCAACATTGTTGCCAACCTTTAAAAGAAATAATTCGAAATTTCAAAAACAATTGCGACACACAAACACACAAGCAAACCCACATACCACACTGTTCAAGATAACTTGGCGAAAGCATTCGCCAAGTTAATAACAAAGACACTGATAAACGAAACAGGAGCTGTATAATATCGCAGTATATCCATGCGTCAATGTTTCAGGTTGCTTAATCAGTACACTACCATTAAATGCGCGTCAGTTTCTTGCATAATGATAGATTATTGCTAATTGTATGTACGCTACATGGTCTTTTCTTAGATTACCTGTGTAATTGCTGTGTTTATGATAGTTACCGGAGATACGGTATGTTTATCGCAATAACTTGGACATGCTGGCCACTGAAGCTGAGGTGGATTTGTTTTACGTGGCTCAGATGATACAAAGCCATCGACCGGATGTTTTTCATCAGAGGTAGTAACATTCGCAATAATCGTGACAGATGAAATAGATATGTTCGTGGTTTCTGATGTTTTCCTCTACATTCAGGACTGGTTATATGAGTACCATCTGTATTTAACAAACACTTCAAGTATCCATTATAACATATATAATTTATTGGGTTTCCTTTTTTGTGCCGCGGTCGATTACCGAAACCTTCACTTTATGGTGAAAGAATACTGTCAACGACTGGGCTGAAACAAATGCCACCAAGGAGCCTTAATTGCTGCTGAATCATATACATCAACTTTAGGGACATAACATTAATTGTAAGAATTACTTGTAACTTGATATTACGAACTATGTCAATCGATACTTTGATTCTAAAATTAAAGAATATTACAAAACAGTCATCTAGCATTGCATTGTTTTGAATGTGTAATGTCTACGCCTTGAAACTATTGATATATGTATATATTTAGCCATGTCTGCTGGGTACTCATTGTTGCTTCGAAAGCTGTTCGACCCGATTGTATTTGGATCAATTGAAAAGTTATGGAGGATTCTATACCAAAGTTTTTAAAATTAATTCTCTTATGTAGGAGTCAGACCATTACAGCGATCATCAGTAACTGAGTATTTCACTTAAGTAGTTTTAACCATCGTACACGCTTCTTATGAAATGAATCAAGTAGTTCATTATCGTTTTAAGTAATCCCGATTCCCAGGAAAGATGTAAGCAATTTAGTATCGATGACATTAACTATTATGATCGTTGATCAACCTAAACATTTGTACACACCATACTGAATTTCTGTGTTCATGCAGTGTCTCTGGCATCCATCCGCGTGAGAGCTTTTGCCATAGCTACAATGCCATTCCAAATCTCGTTGAAAGATGACACTAGGTCATAGGTAGATAGGTTGAAGTTAGTTCCACGTAGTTCCAGTGTAATTGTGTATCTTATCACTGTCACACTTCTCATGTAATCTAAAGCATTACCACTGGCATCATCTGCAAAGGAGGAATTTGACCGTTGCCTCATAGCATCACAGAATATATGTTGAAGTGGGGAATAGGTTTTATGATTTAGGATATAACTTCAAACGTGTATCCAACTGCAATTATTGCTGAGCAGTGAAACCCGAATGTAACGTCATGCCTGACAGATTATAATATGATGCCGTTGTGCGACTATTACTAACAATTCAGCAATAAACTTACAATTCTGTCATAATTTTATGGTTGAGCGCAGGCAAAGATATCATAGTCAATATGACCGTAGGGGGTCAACCACAGACGACCATAAGGATGTACAGTGACGGATGCTACCAAGCGGGAAGGAAGTTTCCCAGTCTCACCGACAATGGCTACCACTTCCGGTTCTGATCCCACGCCTGGTCCGTGATATATGTCGCTGCATGGGTTGGTACTTGCACCGTCCTCTAGCAGCAGCAACATGAAAAATTAAATTATTGCCCCCACGGAAAAAGGTATCCGCCATAACAATATTTATCCAAATATAGAACAAAATTGCTTAATGGATATAGTGCAATTCTGAAGTCTGCCAAGAATAATATGCCACAACGCCAAACTACTGACTGTAATAAGGATCGTTCATTGCCACCCCTCTTTGAAGTGCCGTCTAGGGCATGTACCATACCTACCGACTTTAGATACGTCACGATCAGCGCCTTTGAAGACCACACTGTGCTTGTCAGCGATATAAGGGCGCCCTCGCCTAGTCTTACAGAATATGTGTACGCTTTCATCATCGAAGCTCAACCACTACCCTCCAGGGTTTGTAAGCATCTTTCTTTTTTCTTGTCCCCTACCTCCATTGTCTTGGGAGGGTCACTTTCGAAGAGCAATAGCTTCCTTGACTGGGATGCGCCCGTCAAAAAATTAAATACGATCATGAAAATATTTGTTGAAATATCAATATAAGATTGGATGGGTGCGACGTTTATTCTGGTATTCTCATCGCGCGATTTAGTGTTTATTCCCTTCATCCTCAGTGTATATACACCATATAAATCACGAGAGTGTTTGAAGTTAAAATCGGCTATCACTGGAAACGATGTGCACGTGACGCATCTCACAATGGTCATCAGATGCTTAGCAATCTGTCTCTAGTCTATAGCAAGCTTTAGGTGGCTATCGGCTTATGCATACATGCACCGTCATGTCCGTTGATATTCACGATTGACACTAAATAGGGATCGAGTTTACGCAGGCTAACGACTGCCAGTATAGTTTGATCACTGTAAAAAATGATGTAAAAAGACATGCTAATCATATTTCTACAAAGCACAGAAATGCCGTTTCAGATAAATCCTGCATGCCATATACAGTGTAAGAAAAAGTCCGT
The DNA here is from genome assembly GCA_034190875.2 of Urechis unicinctus. Lineage (NCBI taxonomy): Eukaryota > Metazoa > Annelida > Polychaeta > Xenopneusta > Urechidae > Urechis > Urechis unicinctus. The sequence continues at coordinate 14,835,175 of CM067349.1, forward strand.
AAATAGATATTAATTCCCGTGTCGATACAGACGATCTAGAGACAGAATAACGAGTCACATAGACGCCAGCCACGTACAATTTGTTTCCTTAGAATGAAACCAATCAATCGCAACCAGCTGGGAATATACTTTACAGATATTTGAAACCGGTAGCCTATTGCCTGGGAGTGAAAGCTGCCTCTTGACAGATGTCAAATATAGCATCCATGGGTGAATCGTGCATCAAAAACGAGATTTGCCTCCAGTTCAGCACCTGGTGCTTTGTGGCCTTGACGACAATTGTCAATACCAGGTAGTTGATATTGCAGGCCCCTTACAAGTGCTGTGTAAAGATGGGTCGATTCGGTATGTCAGAGGTATTTTGAGCATCGTTCTGAACGTATTTGGATGAAACCTTGTGCTTGTGTAATCTTTCATGAATAGGTGCTTGCTTACGATTTCATTTGATATGAGGCGGGTTCTTAAAGGTAGATATCGATATGCTGGCAGCAGGTGGTTTAGCAGCTGATGTTTTGTCTTTAGGGAAAAGACTGGACACAACAAGATAAATGGCGTTCAATATAAATGTTCAATATAAATGGCGTTTACTGTTATCATAAAGACAGATCACATGCCAACGTTAGTTATCCTGCCATGACATCATGTAATTTGTCAATGTATTAATTTATGCTAAACAGATTAGGCTCTGACATGCAATATGTCACACCCGTGACCCCTAGATAGAAACTATACATAGCTGTACATGAAACCGACTGTAGAGCATATCTCACTCTACGGAGTTTATCTTCGATATGTTACGAAACAGCTGTGTTTGTAATAAATCAGAGAGAATGAGACCATCTCACGGAGGGTTAAAATGCATATTGCAGGAAATTGTTTCATTATTATCAATGACAAATTGCCACTGCTGATGCCATCGTGCCATGGAGAGAACGACACCGCAAATATGTGTTAATAGTCAGTTAATGCATTCCTGGGATGTGTATGAAGGTATCACAATAGGTCTTTAACGAAATCTGCCATATTCGATAAGGATAGATAATTTTCGGCTCTGCAAAGGAAACATTTAGCGATTTGTGACACCCATGGCCAATTATCTGCAACTACCGCTCGGGTCACGTGGCTTGTCACCTGATTAATAATCTTGATTAAAGGCTGGTAGGCGTTAACTTACTATGTTGATTCACGCTATTACTTCTCTCGATTAATCATGCTCAATTAATCACGTGTACAACCTTGTGCTTTAGCTGCAAGATTTCGAGGCGATGATGATTTGGTAAAACCAAAACAATGATTAAGTTATATAACTCTTCCAGTCAGGGTACTATGGCTATTGCAACAATGATGCAAATATGTGGAGTAGAACATTTCCCTGACACTTCCATCCACAGATGTCATCACCTTAACTGTGCCTAGTGACCTTCCGTCGACTATACCAACGCAATCGATTCATCAAGTCTGCTTAATAATGTATTCATAATCACGCTCACGAGGGCGCTGCATCAGCGTCATGTTTCAGACGCGTAAAGAAAACCCGTCGCTTCCCACGGACTACCACTGCCACTGCAGGGGAGCGAGCCCCGAGCATCTCTGGAAGCTTGAAACATTTCATTTTCCTATATTTTGGAGGTCAGCAAACCTTGATATGTGCCGCCGTTCGCTTGAAACCACTCTCGGTTGGTTCCACCTTTGCAAGGCGTAAGTAATTCTAAACGTCAACTGCGTCTTCAGATGTTGCCTGTCTCTTCGCAAAGGGGGCCAGAACAATCGTGAAAGACCCACCTGCCCGGTCATGGTAAGAAACATTTCTATTAACGTTTGTTGTGTAAACCCCCAGGCAAGGCGTCTTTGCTTGTCACATCAGAATAGTAACGTTTTGGCTGCTCCATGACGGCAAAATCGACCGTTCATGCATACATTGTCTTCAATGGCCAAAGACCATATGCATCGCAGATGCATAATAAGTTGATTAATTGAAATATCCACTGAAGTTACCGTTACAATGTTCATGTTAGATGGCATATGAAATCAATGTGGTTTTGACGAATATTATGACGTCATCTGTCACATTGATCCTCTATGACGTCACAGCAGCTGTGTTGATTTAATACATAATGCTTATTGGTGATAATTCTAGGTATAGGGAAAAAATTAGGTACCGGAATATTGTCTTAAAGCGCTAGGTTTTGTTTGAGTAAAGACGTGCCTATTTGATGAAGAGTGGGGGCATGGGCGTGCAGCCAAACTCAACTGCGCACGATTCATTGATCTGCGTGGGAATGGGCGTCACCGAAAATGTGCCGATTTAGCCCTTCCATTTGCGTTCTAGACACATAAAATGAACTTTTTGGCATATTGTTTCAGTATGGTCAAATACATCTGTGCGTCCGCTCCCTGGTGCTAGAGAACTTCGGAGAACAAAAATGGCGAGACATTTTGTAAGTATAATGCACCACGAGTCTTGTCTCGGGACCCTTGTTACAACAGGTAAATGTAATTCTCTTGGTGCAAGATTGGAACTAAGGTGTAATCTGTGATACCTGAATTATCCACAGGTTTACGTGTGTCATCTTGACTGGTCTCTGAATGATGAAAACAACCCGGTGCTAAAGCATGAAATGATTCCACTTGATTTGAATGACAAATGCCGTTTAGCTTTAAGGGTGTGGAATCGATATGTTCTGGCTTCAGTGGTGATCTTTCCTCATCTCCCTGAACCGCATGACCCCACAAAATGTTTTGAGGTTAAGATCACCAACCAGAGAAATGTGTCATAGCGGATGTTATTCTGCGGACGTTTACTGAATCAAAACAGCAACGCGAATCTGGCGCCTGCCTTCTTATACTTTAGCATGCGCAAGTAATCAGAACTTTGATAATGACGAAAATACAAGAGCAAGTGCAGTTTACAGATTAAATTCGCTTTTACATTATATTTTCGATACGAGTTAAATGGCATGGCATTGAAAGATATCCTTGCTTCCATCCAGCACAGTATCGATGTTATTCAATATACAAAGCAGAATACTGAATCAGCCCATTTAGTCCACGCTTACGCGCTGTTCTGCATGCATGCAATGCTGCATGAGACATCGGCTGCAATCGGCGAGACGTAGCCGGCCGAATTTGGCAAACTACAAGCTTTCGAAAACATCTCTGTTGGATAAATCTCCATGACAACCTACAGCACACCATGCTGCCTCAATTATACATAGCGTTATCATATGACCTACACCTTCAACCTCTTTTCTGTACCCTGCCACATCATTAATGCAGCAGCATCATTTCAATGACCCCGCCTCTTACAACATCAGCGGTTGATATCGAAGCTATGCATTGGTCCTTTGATGTAGATTGATACAAGCGAAGAGTAGCTGACCAACAAAAGGGGTGAGCTATTACAACGACGGCCGTGTATGTATGAATATCACGTGACACATTTGTACATGAACGTCACAATAATGTTCGCCAATCGACGCATGATATATATCACTTGCGCATCAAGTACATTGATGGCAACAGCGTACTCATCAGGACACATGGTATGTTATGGAAATATCCATACCTTATCATGGAATATTCATGTTTTACGCCGATGCAAGGGGAATACAGCAAAACTACCAAGCGTCGAGTGTTATCCTATTCGTTAGACACACCATACATATGAAGTGAATTCAAGCGCGCTAGCACTGCTTTGTATGTAGACATAAGAGAATTACTTCAAACTTAACACACATAAATGTCTCCAGTGCCGTCATGGCTAAACAATGATCGAACTTTGTAGGATAAAGTGAACCTTCCGGGATAATGAATAACCTCGTATCGAAGTTTATCAATTGCTGACGATTAGTTATCATGGATGCGAATATTACATATGTCATGTAAATATCATCGTAGAGGCGAAATACGGTTGAACCACGCATATTCCACGAATATTTGTTGCTTGAAATATTTCGTCTGTAGCCCTTTGATGTTTTATGCTTCATATTCACGGTGTTGACTGCACTGAATGACCTTTTAGTGTTAATACTGGTTGTGCAGGGAGAAAGCCGGGTGGAATGACGTGGATAATTTCCTCACCTTTGAACATTACGATGATCCGTGTACGTTTGCTTTGGTGGGTGCTGCCTGTGATGTGTTAGGTGAGTGCAGTATCAACAGTTGTCTGTTTCATCGTGTTTTTGGCGTTAAGCAATTGATTCTCGTTTAAGTGCGTGGCATGTTTTTGACTCGTTTATATAAGCCAAATTGGCATGTTATCTCCATCTATGCTCGCTGGGATTTGTGTGTATGCCAGGCGCTCCACTGGACACAGTACTAGAATTGTTTGGGGCTCATTTTTTCAAATACTGCTTGGAAAATGGCTACGATAAAATGCTACGCACGCTCGGGGAAGACATGACGTCCTTCATCCAGAATCTCGATTTTCTTCATAGTCTCCTGGCAATGTCCTATAAAAAGATCAACGCCCCATCATTCAGGTTACACAAACCCAGTTAATTAATATGCATAATTAATGTTTGACCATAACTTGATGGGTGGTGTTGGCCTTGGCATTTGTCAGTATTATACGAATTAGACATCTATGATTTAGTAGATTTACACAATTTTCGACAATGAATAGATTGCAGTAACTGCAACTGGTGTGAGTTCCTTGTGTTCTAGTGTCTGTGTTCATCTGCTGCTTGATAACAGGTGTGAGACGGTTGACGACAGGCACCTGATATTACATTACTACAGCTCACGGACAGGTCTGCATCCAATAGTTAGCGGTGAGTCTCTCCATGTTTCGATCACCAGATCCCCAGCACAGAGGAGGTCGCGTTGATACGTGTGAGAGAAAGAGCATACGCAGCAGAAATTGCATGCTGACAAAACATTTTCTTTGCTGCATATTGGTCAGATCAGCTAATCAACGATTGGGTGAGGCACAAGAGGCGCTTATTGATAAAGTTTATAATTGGATCCATTATAATCAATCCAGTTCTTTGAGCAAATATTGAAGGTTTAAGGTTAACAGAGTATTTATCTTTATATATCTCGGGTAAATAATGGGTACGGTGTTACGTGGGTCCCAGCAACTTTCAAAACAGCCAACGCATGTTGCAATGGGAGCATTCCCTCTACCTACTAACGTCACAGTCCTTGTGCTCGTTGTCTGGTCTCGATTTCTGGTATCATCTCAACGATAAATACAACGATTTAGCGTCAGGAATGAATATGTAATTCAGTACTTACAAAGATAATTCAGTCTGTCAGTTCAGTCGCCCGTGGTAATGTCGTATGGTCGTCGTATCCCCGTGCATGAATAGCGAGAAGTGCTAAATGTACATCATAATGTGCATCGTTATCTTCAGGTTTATTGCCTGCAGTGGCAAAACAACTTTACAATCAAGATGTCAAATTGGAAGTCTTGGAAATTGGGCGAGAGGAACTCGACAATAATGGTTACCTCAACCACGTCAAGTTTGCTGTGACCGTCACAGACCTCGTCGATAGCTCCCTAAATACCGACTGTGCTAGGGCTGAAGCCGTGGATACGGAAGGCAATGATGATGAAGAGGATGAGGCAGCTGAGCTACGTACGGAAGCATCATCATCACATCTGGTTCACGCTAACCCAGCTCACACTGTGGAAATCAACGTCATGTCTTTCTGTACCATCTTCCCTTTCCACATCATCTTTAATTCGGATCTGATCATCAGACAATGCGGGAATAATATTGCACGCTGGACAAATATGAGAGACAGGAACAAGAGCAAAGTGCGACTGGGGGATATATTTGCGCTGACCAAGCCTGCCATGCCTCTGACGTTCGCGAACATCATGAGATTTTGTAATGCCGTTTATATACTGGAAGCTGTGGAGACCAAATGGGACAAGGCAGCCAAAGCGCTGATGCGGAGCCAACGCCGGGCTAGACTGACATTGAAAGGTAAATATAATGTTTATGGATTTTGCTGCATATAATGAGATGAAGTTATTAATTATGCTTTTGTTCATTTATGAAGTATACCGCCAATATGTGCCATTGTCTAAATACGAAGGGATGGCATTGAATCTGATTGTATTGATAACGCAATAAGCGTGATGAAATAATGATGGGATCTTAACTTAAGAGAAGTATGGCTTTATAACACTGGGGAATTAACGCTATTTGCTGATAAACTATCGTATTTATGGCATCGTATTCCGTGCCTGAAAGAACTATGGGTACGTTTGGCACGGTATTAGTTATGAAGCTATTGTGGTTCTGTGTTATGCGTGGTGATTTCTCCGAGCATCTTAAGTACAAATTAAGTATACGCAGAGCGTCTACACCCCGCCTAAAAAATAAAAGCTAAAACCCGATTTTTGCCTTTGATCATAATACCGATTCCAGGTCAGCGTAGATAAATAAACTATTGACACCTTGCGGTGTGTGATGACAGGGTCCATGATCTTCTTGACCAACACGAATGAACTTCTCTTTCTTGGATCACCTCGTCTGTCGAGTCTCACGGACATGGTCGAAAGAAAGCTCTACCTATCGGATATTCCAGCCTATGACGTCACACGGGAGCTGGTGCTGCTCAATCAACAGCGCATAGCGGAAATGGAAGTCAGGTATGATCATGAAAGAGAGATGAGATATAGAACAGATAGCAGAAATATACAAGATATGAGACCAATTGAAATTGAGTAGCGATGAGTAGTAAAGTTTAGGTTGCATCAGAAATCAAAGAGAGGTAAACTGTGTAACGAAAGTGATTTGATATTAGGTATAAAGGTGTGGTAAGATGAAGGAGTGTGAGCAGGTAATCATACATGACAAATGATTGTGCGTATAAATAAAAACTGAACATTCGTTAGGACATGAAAGTGACATAATGAAAGCAATGTAAATATTTTTCAAAATTAGAAATGATAATGCGTGTGAGGTAACATAGAGTTATGAAAGTGAGTAAAGATGATATATAAATATGCGATAAAAACAATATAATGGGTAAGAGAGAAAGGATCATGTTAATTGGATAAGATGGTGATGAAGATAGGTACGGTAAGTAAAAGATAAAAACAAGAGTAAGGATACTGGTAACATCAAGCATGGTGTACGAGTAAGTGAGGTAAGATAGTGACATGATGTGAGGTAAGATAATGAGATGATGTGAGGTAAGATAATGAGATGACGTGAGGTAAGATATTGAGATGGCGTGAGGTAAGATAATGAGATGACGTGAGGTAAGATAGTGGATGACGTGAGGAAACAAAGTGAGATGACGTGTGTTGCTATAAGGAGATGACATGAGAAAACAAAGACACATGACGTGAGATAAAATGATGTGATGACGTAATCCAAGATATTGGGATGACGTGAGGTAACACAGTGAGATGACGTGTTTTAAGATAGTTGGATGAAGTGAGATTTGTTGGTGAGATGATGTTTAGCAAGATAGTGAGATAACGTGAAATAAGAGAGGTAAGATAGAGAGATGACATGAGGTAAGATAGAGAGATGACATGCAGTAAGATAGAGAGATGACATGCGGTAAGATAGAGAGATGACATGTGGTATGATAGAGAGATGACATGTAGTAAGATAGAGAAATGACATGTGGTAAGATAGTGGGATGACACGAGGTAAGATAGAGAGATGACATATGGTGAGATAGAGAGATGACATGTGGTAAGATAGAGAGATGACATGCGGTAAGATAGAGAGATGACATGTGGTATGATAGAGAGATGACATGTGGTAAGATAGAGAGATGACATGTGGTAAGATAGTGGGATGACACGAGGTAAGATAGAGAAATGACATGTGGTAAGATAGAGAGATGACATGTGGTAAGATACAGAGATGACATGTGGTAAGATAGAGAGATGACATGTGGTGAGATAGAGAGATGACATGTGGTAAGATAGAGAGATGACATGTGGTAAGATAGAGATATGACATGTGGTAAGATAGTGGGATGACACGAGGTAAGATAGAGAGATGACATGTGGTAAGATGGAGATGACATGTGGTATGATAGAGAGATGGCATGTGGTAAGATAGAGAGATGACATGTGGTAAGATAGAGAGATGACGGATCGTGACCTAGAGACATGATTTGATAGTAGATAACAACCGGAAGCAAGACTGCATCAATATATAATTGCCTGATTCACCGTGTGATGATTATACCTTTGTGCAATTTATATAACGCAAATAACGACTTGCGTCGTCGAATCAGCGAGGAGACGCTTTCCTTCTGTTATATACCGGAACTCGTCGTGTTTGCAATTTGACGATGCTACGTGGGCGAATTGATTATGCTCCTATTAATTTCCGTATGTGGTGATCTAAATAACACCTGGGATACCGTTAGTTACTTTAATGCCCATACTTGATACATATCCGTTAACTTTCATACCAGTTTATTTGTGAGCAACCTGGTGAAATCCTATGATCACCACATCTATCATGATTGCCTAAATCGAATGCTAGTCTAATGTCAATCCACGCATATGACATATATTCTAACAATACCGTGCCAATCAACATCAATTATGCAAGGCCGTCTGCACTTGTTGTGTGCTATGTGGACAGCATGAAACTAGACGAGACCACAGCCGAGCTGAAGAAAACCGCTCTGGCCCTGGAGCTGGAGAAGGCGAAAACAGATATCCTGTTGTACCAGATGCTGCCGGAGAAGGTCGCAAATCAACTGAAAAACGGCATACGCGTAGAAGCAGGTGCAGGCTATCTGAAGAACTTTTTTATATTGTATGAGAATTGAATAGACGTCTTCAACTTGTATTACGATGGTGCAAGCTCTGCTTGATGGCTCGTGTATTTTTAAGCATGTCTCCATTTTATACTACGGTTTACTTGCTTTGGTGTGGAATTTTATATGTTAAGAGTAACTCACCGTTTTGTACAGATTAACATGACATTGTTTTTCTCTCTTAAGAATCAGGGCTGTTACTTATCTGCACCTGAGTGCCGTAAAGGTCTTTTTCACATTCCGTTGGACTAATTACGAAATGGTGAAAAACGCATTCGTTCCAATTACTTAAGAACGCCGGGAATATTGTGGATTTAAAAAAGACCTCTCATGTTGGGGTATGTACTGTCATGGAAGCTTGCTGTATGATTGGATTATGTTTTCAGAAAAGTTTGCCGCAGCCACTATTTTATTCAGTGACATCGTGACCTTCACTAATATAGCTGCGGCAGTCCAGCCTATAGAGATCGTACAGATGTTGAATGAACTCTACTCCAAGTTCGACAAGCTCACCAACGAGCATCATGTCTATAAGGTGGATGGGATAAACAAAGATTGGTTTTAGTTCGTCTGAACGCAACATAACATGCTTATGGGGGTAACCTTCATATAACGGTCTCGACTGCTCGAGATGACAAAGCTAGCGACAACCACCTTACAACATCTATCAATAGCAAATCTCGACATGTTTTCGTAATTACCGTACAGTAAGGTTTGATCATTTTCAGATACTACAGTCCGTTTATTCCAATAGTTCTTTAGAACAGCATTGAAGTTCCTTCCCAATAGTGTTGTCATTACATCCTGATGGTAGCTGATCTTGGCCATTTAACAATGTCCCGATAATCATCATCATCATCATCATCACCATCACCATATACATTATAATCGTCGTCATTATCATCATCATCATCATCATAATCACCATCACCATTATCATCCACATTACAATCAGCATTCCACCATCTTCATCATAACCGATATTATTTCCGTCATTATCATCAATAATTCAACCCCCCCACCCTCTAAAAGAATTATTCAGTAGTTTTTGAATCATCCGTTAAACTGTGGTGTTTGGCCCCAGGTTGAGACTATCGGCGACGCCTACATGGTGGTTGGCGGAGTGCCGGAAGAAAATACCAAGCACGCGCAGTTGGTTTCCGATTTTTCGTTGGATATGGTGGAAGCCGCGGGTCACATACAGTCCCCAGCTACGGGGAAACCTCTACAAGTAAGTTACCAAAATTAACAAAAGTGACCCTGTGCTGTCATGATTGTTTTAGAGAATATCATGCAAATATTGACGCTTGCTGGAGAGCTATATAATTTATTTTAGTGGCCCACATTACGTCGAGTGTGTTATATCCGATTTTAAAGCTTACCAAGCATGGCTCTCGCAAATAATAATTTCAAATATTTTTTAAGAATGACCATTTATCAATTTCTCTTAGTTATCAAAAAGGTATTTGTAATGCGCATCTAAATTCTAAATTCAAAAACTGTCGTTAGAGTCTATGATATTTAAGCCTACCCTCCGAAAACATTGATTTAAGAAATTAATGCTGCATTATCTTCAATCATACTCATTAAGTTGATATTTAATTGCATACCATCAACAATAGCAGCAACGTTCTCATTGATCGACGCATTGACTCCATTTGTATCATGTGTCCAGATTCGAGTTGGCGTGCACACTGGCCCGGTTGTAGCCGGGGTGGTCGGTGCTAAGATGCCTCGCTATTGTCTGTTTGGGGACACAGTCAATACTGCTTCACGCATGGAGAGTCACGGTGTACCTGGCCGCATCCACCTCAGTCCCACGTCATACCAGTAAGTTGATGATGTAGCAGCTTGATCGCTGCTACAATGACTAACAGACTCAGGTAGAGAGGTCGGTAGAGGAAGGCATACTGATAATCAGATGGGCAGTCAGCCAAACCGTTAGCAAACCGTTAGTTAAGGTCAGAGGTAGACAAATGTCGAACTGACAAACACATGAGAGTAGACATTACCCGACCTGTAAATGGACAAAAAGAGGGTCACCAAAATCCGGCAGACAGATCATACCAATTGGAGAGACATATATCGATTCGTCCCATTAGCGAGACAGATAGGGAGTCATACCAATCAATGAGACAAATAAGGGAGCCATAGCAACGAGAGAGACAAAGAGGCAGGTAGGGAGTCATACCAATAAAAGAGACAGATAGGGAGTTATACTTATCAGAGAAACAGATATATGAATATGTCATACCAATTACAGAGACAGGGGGTCATGTGAATCGGAATTGTCAGTGGTCATTGCAATCAGACATAACTGAAGGGGGTCATAACATTCTAAAGGAGGTCATAGCTATCAGACTGACCGATCGGGGGTCGTCCCCATCCGGTCTTACATTTACACCCTGCTTTGTTGGTAGGAGGACTACGGCATCTGAATGTGGTATTAGGCTCAGAAGTCACAGGTATGAACATTTAGCAGCCAATGTTCGTTAATCTGCAAAGCCCCGAATCGATTGCTCAAAAAATGAAAAAAGAGTATATAGCTACGCTTTCTGTGAGTGACTCTGCTATGACAATTTTCACGAGGAAACACCGCGACAGATTTCAGAGGGCGCTTACATCAACAAAAACAAAAGTCAGACTGTTTATCCACCATCATAGCGAATCATCTTTGTATTTTAGGGTGAAGCAATGGAGCCTGCCACGTGGTCAAGGCGACCATGCTCTCATATTGACCAGCGAATTTCTTACGCGAATGAAGAGCATAGATAGGGTCTAAAATGAATGCGTTCCAGATGGCGTTGTTATGCATGGTATCAGACAGAGGCTTGTGTGATCTCACTAACATCCTTCTAATCATATAGCGACCATTGATTGTAAATGTAGCATACTTCTGCCAGCATTAACTTGTTCTGTGTGCGTTTACATAGTACCATATAGTTTTAGCAAATGAAGAAGTGCAGTTTATTGCTTCTTTTAATTCTAGAGCATTGCAAACGATGCCTGACGACTATAAGACGGAGAGCCGAGGCGAGATACAAGTGAAAGGCAAAGGACTCATGCAAACGTATTTTCTCTTAGGAAACTTGAAGCAAATGTTGCCATCCGAGGCTACTACGAACGACAAAAAGAACGATGGACAAATGAAGGAACACACAGTTAGAAACGTCATCCGAATTGACAATTTAGATAACGGTGATTGCAGGAAGTGTAAGTTCCAGAAACCTACAACCGAAAGAACTCAAAGAAGCCTGTTATGTGTCGTATCATAGAAGGTACAAAGACACATTAACTATATATATATTTATATATATATATATAAATATTTATATTTCTCTTTTTTAGTACGTTGTGTGTGCATGTTTTTTTTGTTTTGCGGTCTGATATTCGGTGTATTGTTGTTGATATATCACTGCTGCTGATGGTGTGGTGACCGCTTCAATTTCAGAATGAGTATTCGTCTTAGCCCGAAAGTTACATGACAGCAACAACGTTATGATGGCCTACATAGAACCAAAGAGTTTATTTCGATGCTACAAGCTCTTTGTTATGAATGTCATTTGCTTACATCATAACGATTCGTTGCTTTAATATTGTCACATGATTCAATGTAAACTCGTCAAATTTTGAATCCTTGAGATGGCAGTATTCATTAGTGGTTTGATTAGGCTTAATGCATACATTACAGGTTATACATTGATCATGCGTTGCAATAATTGTGTTGTACCGGCCCTGCATTGGAAAATTATCTGTGTTACTGAGAAGTTTGTTCAACCTGGTAAATGACCACCAGCGAGGCATTAATCATCTGCCCAATGTCTGCAACTTATTTGATTTTGCAATTGTAATCGACAAAGGACAGTGTTAGGCTTGTTTGGATGAGTTTACTGCATCAGAAGCAGTTTCACAGCGACGCATTTCCTTGCATTATGTTTACGATCGCTCTTCCTGCCTTTCACTGACCACCAATGCAAACTTATTTCTTGATCAAGCCCACCTAAAATATCGATATTTTTACCTTACAAACTCTTCAGGAGCAGCAAAGAGTGCACAACGATACGAAGGGCTACAATTAACCGTTCATACACAAACACTGTGATTATACCTTGCCTTGACAATCCAAATAGGTGCATAATGCTTTGATGTGGGGATGGAGGGATTGAACGGGGGTGCGTACTAGGGAGCGTTAAGTATTAATTGAATGACCCGTTAACAATTTTTTAATTTTGTCTTCAAACCTCCCGTCACTGAATGCACCCTCAGGCACAGTTTAGGTCATGGGGTCGTTGCCTTCTGCAAATACTAATAGAATATATTACGCACGAGTCTTGATACATCATGCGTGGTCGGAAGGGTCATTATGATGTTTGTGTAGGCAAGTTAGGCGTTAACAATGGATTTGATAAGTAAGAGGCGAGCAAAATTCATTGTTCTTGCATCCAATCACCCTTGTAATAAATGATGTCCAATGCAATAGGTATAACTTTCAGTGATACTTTGTCATATTTAGCGGTTAATGAAGCCCTTTTCTGTACCTTCAGGTGCGCTATTTGCAGTACATTCGACAGCGAAAATATGAAGCATATATCCAGAATTGCAGGGGCGCCTGGCTAATTATAAGCGATTTAGGATCGACGCAAGTAGTAGTTAGAATCAAACACTAGAAACATTTACATCTTCCCATGTTTTGCACAGGTAATATGCTCTCGATTGTCGCCTTAATCTCGTGTGAAAGCAGAGTCATGAATACACAGTCATTAGTGCATTGGGTCGTTTGCTCGAATGACATAGCAGTTACCATGGACATGTATTTATTCATTGTGCTTTTACGGGAGTATTTATGGCCTGTTTTATACAAATTTCGTCGAATCAGAAAAGAACATTTGGCACTTACAGCTCCTATTGCCATAAAGCGACATATACAGCAAGGGCTGCTTACTGTGTGCGGCTGTGATACAAAGAATGCTGAGGTTATTACCCAATGTTTGGTTAAAATCAAACATTAGTAAAAGTGCAAAAACATGACAGTCCCATTTAATGTTTGTTATTGCATTGAAACCGAGTACTAACTCGAGGAAACATTGGTACCTCAAGCAGCCCTCATATTGACCGGAAATCCTTGACAACGATACACAAATATTAGGTCTGAATTGCTTAGTTATATCAGCCAATAATCAACACCATTACGACACTTTGTCGAAAACTTCAGTTTATAGATGCCATGGCTAGATCCGTATGAGTAATAGCTAAAACACGACTTGACATATCGTTTGAAAATTAAATTGATTGGCAGATTTCGTCAGAAACACTCATCGTGGGTTTTTCGCCAAAACTGCTGTTGCGCAGGGCAATACTGAAGAAATAGCAATGTGATGCCTTGCTTGAACGCGAGGTAATAACCAGCTGTAGGAAGATGATTAAACCCAAAACTGTCTTAAACGAAATCCTTCTCTTATATGTATTGAATGCATGCTATGTTCTACAGATATGTGCCGCACCAATGATGTTATTTACTATAAGCCCCTGGAACTTGACCCAGTGCTTCGTTTGTTGCTTTACATTATTAAAACTAAGGTATCTTAAGGGACGGTTGGGAACTATAATTGAGACGTTATGAGTATATGAGTTGACAAATGAGATAACTAGGGACCAGGCGCAACATGACTGATATTACATCTGTAAAGGAATTGAATTGCCATAATATAGCGACATCAACAAGCGATAAAGATGAACAAAGACAATCGACGATTAAAAGTGTGTTTTGTACAGCACACTTCACCCAATTCAGTTCTGATACACACATACTATACCTGCACCGTTCGTGGTTAACATACCAACAGAACACTGAGTACTTTGCAAAACTACAGGTTTGATATTACTACCAAATGCTGCAATAATTAAGCTGAACACAATCCATGTAATAGCCACACCTCTCGCGATATAAACAACTATAAAGTCTTGGTCATTACATACTCTGCCAAATCTATATCGAGACTAAATATTACTAATCGAGCTTGTAGCTTCTGTCGAAAAGCAATGCGATTGGCCGAGGTAATAAGACACAGCGGTATAAAAATAACAACGAGGTTCAATCCAAGCTACATAGGGACTGGTGCTTCCTCTCAACACATTCCAACCCAACACTATTAATGATCTCCAATATTGTACACCAGGGGGGCACCACTTAATGAGATCCTGTGAGAGCCTTCACTAACGGCAGCAGCAGCAGCAACAGTACCAGCATTAGATGCGCCGAACACATTGGTCATCTACTGGCAATGTCTGTATATGCATTTATAGGACTGGTTCTGCCGATATTTGGTAGGAACAGCAGCATTACTTCAATGGTGGTATGCAATGACATTGAACGGAGAGGTTACTTAGAACAGTATTTGCTAATTCAACATCACTGCATTTGCCTTGTGACGTTATTTACGGTACTCGAGTGGACGGGGTGTTGCTTCAGGGAAACATCAGTATGCTACATACAAATCGGCTGAATTCATCTCCTTCAGGAAAGTGAGTCGCAGCGTGATTTAGTCATTGAACATCTTGCTGTGTCATGTGTGGAGATCTTGATCACAGTTGGTACTCTAGGTGAAATCCACTAACTACGTATGACCTACCAATATCATCAGTATATTGGTAAAAAAAATCAAGAAGGTTATTTTTTAGACAAGTCTGAACAAAATTATAAACACAAATGAGCTTCATTATAATAAACGTGTAGATTTAGGATGCAAATATTCGTGGTAAAAACATCACTAATTCATAATTGCCAGATACACCTATGAAATAAGCCATTGGACTATGATCCTTAGTTAATTGTTAACTAAGAAGCCAGTTATTATGAAACATTCATTTCCAGGTGATGTCTTAGTTATACTAACTCTACTGAATTGTGAATCTAAGCACCTGCGACTTGCTAATGATGGACGGAATACTGCCGTTCAACATATATACCTACTTAAATAATGGCTGGAATCCTGAACCCGAATTGTACAAAGCCATAGGTTTTCACGGCTATTCTCTCGCGGTAAATATACCTCTAATTTTATAATAAAAAATACATAGTGTCAGCAATTACGTGGTTATATTCACAAGATGGAACCAGGGAATACAAAGTTATTGCCAATCAATATATTGTTTATATGTAGGTACTGATCAACATATGCCATTATTGCATGGAGCCGCTACAAGTTGATATCCGATTGCAATGCTCCCTTAGAATTATTTCAACCGCGCTTTGTAATTATCATGGTGACCTTGAGTTGGTTCCTACCTTCTTTATGTCTGCTGCCCTCGCTCCTGGAACTGTGGGGCAGATTGGGCTACGTGGAAGCTCTGGTGACGCGCAATCTTTACGTTAATCACCACACACAGAGCTTCAAATTGCTACTGCTTTCCATGAGAGCAGTTTAACCCAGCATGCTCATAGGATATTTCTACATCTTTATCTATCGCCTGAACAGGGCCAGCCATCGTCGTCTACAGTCCAAGCTTTCAAATGTATCGCACTTTGACCGACGAAGACAACGGCAGGCGTCACGATTGACTCGCACGATGATTATCATTGGTGTTTTATTTCTTCTCTCGTTCATTCCTTTGTTGATAATTGGAATTAGACTTTTTCTACCTTCCCTCTCGTTCATACCATATGTTGTGTCTTTGAGGGGAGTGCAATTAACCCCTTCATCTATGGCTAATTGATTTCTCTTATTCGTGATGCGTTCCGCGCCATCGTATGTCATTGCAAGTCTCACCGAAATCAGCATGACACGATGACAAGGAGCTGCAAACCCCTGGCTTCCATACCGAATTTCCCCTCTCGCAATGGAAACATAACCTGCCCCTGGCGAAGAGTCAGTCTATTGTTCGGCTTTGCTACAAAGTAGGTGCAAAAAATAAGGAAGATAACGAGGGCAATGATTCTCGTGTCATATTGACACAGAGCATGTAGATACGTCATATAACCGGATAGTTGGCAATGTATATATTGAAGCGTTGGCGTTATCAACATAAAACGATATCAACTCATGTTCGTAAGCTCTGATTACGGTAGGCATTGGATAGTTATTAAACTTGTTTTGAAACTGTTGTCGATGCCTCTTCTGATGCTTGTACATTTATCAGCTTTTTATGAATGGTTCATGACAATGACAGATATTTGAGGGTTTTATGGGTCATTCATGTCTCGACACTTGATGTAGACATGATCTTATACTGACTTTAAAACCGTTTCGTAGTAGTAAAGTTGTGATTTGGCAAAGCCCTTATCACTTTATGGAGGAGGATACACACGCGGGTACATGTCCACTATGTATGATAAGCAGTGCTGCATCCTGGTGTTGCCCTATGATGACGTCATGATGGCACTGTAATGTGTTGAGTAAATTTAGTCTTAGGTTTGAAGAAGATTGGGTACTTTCCGTGATTGAGAACTTAACTTAACAAGCCAGATTCGATAAGGCTTCCTGTTTCGATAATCGCTTTGTAAACATTAATGACATATCATGTCTCGCGATGTCATTGTACTATTTTATGCAGTTGCTTATATGATCTATATTGTATTTTATAATGCAAGTTATCAGTCACCATAAGTATCACATACAGCACAGACTAATACTTGAATGTCTATTACTGTTTGTATATGATTAATAGCGGGTATTTACCCGTTCAATGGAAGCCCTTCATAACCCGTACAGCAGAGTGCAACTAATCCAGACATTAGCTACGCTTTGTAGACAGCAAAATGTTGTGTATGCTTCGCCACTACAAGACGAAGGTGGAAAGTTTGATCTTTTTAAACAATAAAAATATGTCACATGAATTACAAATGTTGCTTGTCAATCTTTCCATATAAAATAATTAAAATAAATAAATAAAATAAATAAACGAGATTCTTTTAAAACAAAAACACTGCTTTTGTATTTTTGGTTGTTGAATCCATCGCCATCTGGCGAAGATGGTCAACATGAAGTTAATCATTTGAGGTCGGAATTGAACATCCTGGTAAGGCAAAAAGGTGGAACGAGAGTAACTCGCGGGAGGCATTCCCATATGGATAACCTTAAAACGTTGTGCGACAGAGGTTTATCCAATTAACAGCGTGAGCGTGATTCGGGTCTATGTTGTGTCTTCATCTGATGTGTAACAGCAGTTCATAGTCATATTGCACCCCACAGAAGCCTGAACGCCAGGTTCCGGCAGAGAGCTATCAATTGCTAATCCCCCGGTATAATCAGCCTGAACAAACCATCATTGTTGTTTTGCTCTGTCGTATATGTTTAACTATTTATATAAGCACATAGATTTTATATGTTCAACCCAACCGGCATTGCACCTAATGTTGCATCCTAAGTGAGACCAAATGCGTGGGTCGAACATGGTACTCCATTAATCATTACCTCAATAAAGATTAGAATATATCTGGAATGCCTTGATGTCTATGCTTTGATGAATACGAGCCATTTGCATTGATGTCCTGGGCTAATATCTGGGGTTTAATCTACAGTCATAACAGATACGGTGATAAAACGGAAACTAGGCGCAAAACCAGCTGTAACTTTCCATAGCGTCTTCGTACTGTCATCGTATCTAACTTAAACACTACTTTTTATGCTTGTTAGGTTAGGAAGCATATCAGTGTGGAAGTTTCCTGTAAGGGGGAAGATGATAGGCTGCTATATCTCTGAGCAACTACTGATAGTAAATTGCAATGCCTTAAACACTGCTCAGAAAATACCCTTTTAAAATATTGAATGCAATCCTAGAACAAAAAGATGGCAGATTCCCAAGCTACAAGATGAGATGCCAGACCAAACCGAGTACTCAACGACCGCAATTTAGCTGCGCTGTGAGTCGGATTGCGTCTATATTATGTTGCTGATCGTAATACCATTTGTCTAGCCACATAACAAAGCAATATTGTTACAAATTGACGTCAGTCCATGACAGTTAAAGTGCTTTGGGATAGTTAAAGTGTCGATGAAATAGTAAAAGCGCTGGTAAAGTGGCTATTACTAAAGACTGCTGGCTTTGTTCTGGCGATGGCCAATTAACGAACTGAACTGCTTTTATGATGTCTGCTTTACCCAGCTGTTTTTGATCCCATTAGATTAATATAAATACTTGCTGCTTTAAGTGACAGTCACTTAGTACCCAAGAAAGGTGTGTGGTGAATCGCCAACCCAGGTCATTACCACACAGCTTGTCTTCCACATCAATTAATAGTACAGTGTCCTAAGGCGCGACATAGCATGAGCACTCGGCTAGTGACAGTGTTACTGAATTCTAAGTGCCCCAATAATACAATCTCCATTAACCTGGCCTCTCAACTAGATTTCAAGTTGTCCGGTTCATCCGGCGTAGCACTTCTGCTCCACTTAGATTGTAATTTTGCACCACATTCGCCATTCCCCCATTGCTTATGATAGAGTTCATTCTCCCTCATCTCATGATGACGACCCTTGAGATCTACCACAGTATCCATGTGTTCCCACTTTTAACGTCCAGCATCAATTACCATGACTAAGCCAGCCGAGTAAAGTGGTTGTTTGCCAGTCATGTAATACAACAAAGCTGCATAATTGCTCAGGAAGCAACATTCTTTCCCAGAGTCGTGACTACAGCCCATTGAATAGAACAACTGACATCTCAAAAGGTTGGGTTTCGGTCCGCCCAACGCATGCAACTGGTTGCAAGTGAAACTTATCAGTAATTGACCTTAAACTACGACCTAAGGGCGTTGACAACAGACACAGCACATACAGTGAATCCCCCGTTACGTCGCAGATCAATTCCTTAACACCTGTCACGAGAGACAATCGCGTCATTGTTTGTGTTACTAGACTAACTTAAAGCATGGCTAGTTGTAGACGAGACATTCCCACGTAACTGATCCTCGCTTGAACAGAATACACCTACCCTTTGATATTTATATTCCATCCGAGGCGCTGGTTGTCTTCAGTTACAGATGCGTCTGTAAAAAATCAGATTCCCTACATCCAAAACATATCAGTTCATCACGAAGCTGTTTTCACCCACTCGATATGTACCCTTCCGTTCCACAAAGGTAGCCTTTGTTCTCTCTACCGAGGGCCATCCTAGCCATCCGTCCGTTTGTTGCAGGTTTGAGAGTCTCCAAATCTGTCTCTAGTCATCAAAGGCCTAGGTAGACTTTTTTCCACGCATATTATCTCGCGTTGCTCAGTAGATATATCACAGCTAACCAAATACACCGACCACCCCCTCCCTGGCGCCCCGCCGCCAAAGTATGCAATGCACCCAACGGCTGGAATTATTTCGGGTCTTATCTTTCTGTAACGGACAAGAGGTGTTTTTACCCCCGCTCGAGACATGTAATTAGCCGATGTAACTTTCAGTGCCCTTCTGGTGATATGTCTATGCATAGTCACGTACGCATTTGGAAAAAACCAACATCATAACAACTGTTGTTTTGTTTTACAATAAGCGTGTTGGCAACTTTAGACCTCTAGATGTGAAATCCGCTGACCTTGATGGTTTACTTGACATGCTAACTACAGATTTGACTCGTTCCTCCCACAGCCATGGTGAATGAAATAAATTGCTAATTCGACATGACATATGCGCAATACTGTATACTATCATATTGACATGATTTGCTGCAAACAAACATTTATGAGTTATACGTTACTTTTTCAACAATTGCTTGATTTAGTTAGTGTCCATACGCGAGAGACTGATCGTACACTGTACACAACGGATATATATTAAGCCATGTTGATGTGGGCAATAACTACAACACTGCCATTTATCGACAGCAGGTTAAAGAGAACATCCGTTGATATTGGTAATCAATGTTATTTTTAGTTTATCAGGTTAGCAAAGGCATAATTGCAATTAGACAGCTGAGAGATAAAAATGCCACAAAGCAAAATCACTTGTCACGATAAAAAAGGAGGATCAATGGAACCAGTAATTTGAGGCGTGGATCTGTAGATAAGTTATGCTAAAGATATATTGCTGCTTTTATTGATTGAGCTCAAAACATACGTTACAATAGAAACGCCCGACAGTTTACATGAAAGCTGTCATATTTATGCAAATATAGATATTATACACCATTACATAAACTGTGCATTAAACAAATTGCCAGGTGTGCATTATTTTCCATAAAGCAACTGATATGTGTGCAAGATTGTTACAAGAAGTAAATGTTTATAGTTTATAACTAAGTGCTTACATTGTTCCACCCTGACTACCGATCGCATGAGGTAATATCTTCAATGAATGGGTAATTTATCTGACTTAATTAAACATTAGTAAGCTTATCGAGAAGAAATATTCTGGGCAAACCTAGTATCTGCCTAAAAACATATCAACTTGTAATCAAGCAAGAGGCTATTTGACCCAAATCCTTTTAAAAATTTGAAACATTGTCACAAATGTTATAAGATTTCAACTAATTATTCGTTCCATTAATTCATACAAATCTTTCATGGGGCAATTGTTTCTTCATGATATGCATCCATGAAAAATGAGAATCATTATGGAGCAAATAATGGACAAATAATCATCAGAATAAGATGATATGTATTATCATCATTCATGAGATACCGGAGTGTGCATATTTATACCACTCAACCTATTCAATGATTTTCATAATCATGATTGCTGCAATTAATTAAAGTTTGCTTAACAATGCTTTACATTCAACGGAATTGACATTTAATATGGTCGTATATTTTGAGAGCGCTGTGCGTGCGAACAAAGCGCAAGCTTGCGATTTGTCTGGTTAACTAGTAAACAATAAGTAACCGGCGCAAATTGTGAAATTATTGCATTGTAATATACAAACACTCCGTTTAACCTAGGGCACATGATAATAAAACAGCATTAAACATTCCATTTACATTGATAATAGAGTTCACTCCATATATGCCAACAAATATCTCTTTTCTCGCTATAATACATAAGCGTAAAAATATAAAAATTGAAAATACAAATCGTTAATTTCTATCATATAACTACGTATATGCAAATACAGAAAATGCCTATATATCTACATATCTATATATATATATAATATAGTGCCGGATTTCTATGTAAATTGCCCGCGATTCTATGAATGAGCATGGACCTTTGTTGATATGTATTGTATGTTTATTTATCAAGACAACAGGTGAAAATATGAACGATTCCTGAGGGATTGTGGTTGTCTGAAGGTAGTGCACAACTTGGATTTCATGAGTGTCACATACCCATTACGTTTATGTGGAAAGGCTCATAGCGTAGGGATAGTAACGTCACCCCAGAAGAGGTAGTTCTAATGGGGTAAATATTGTCTATATTGCGTCATTGTTAGCAACTGTGTATTGTGCAATCCGGATGATAAACGGAGACCAAGCAGTGGAAAATGTATAACGTAGCGGAAAGCTCGATTGTGGCTGGTGCTTTATATTTCATACTTTAACAACTCAACGCGCGATTACATGACTTGCAACAATATACACCAGGGGGCACCACTGAATGAGCGTCTTTGAAATGTTTAAATAGCAGCAGAGACGGCGGCAGAAGCAGCATTCGATAAACCAAGCGAGATCTGCTTTTACCGACAGAGCTGTGGTTTAGTGAGTGAGGTAGAGATACATCGGCAATTTACTCGCAGTTAGTCCCAGTGTGCTGTCCCAGAGCCTACTGGGTCGACATTGGCGATTACTAAAACAATATATTTGACTGGAAGTAAAGTTTGACGTTGAAGAGCGCGGTATCGTGGAATAATTTCGGTAATTCATTTTCAATTGCAAGAATATCACGGATGTTATCGTGGAATAATTTCGCTAATTCATTTTCAATTGCAAGAAGATCACGGATGACAGATCTATTTTGCGATTGCATCGGTACTCAAAACGACGAAAATACATGAGCATGTTGCTTGGCAACCAGCTGAATTTACCACCATCAGCAAATACAAGCAATTCACAGCGTGATTTAGCCGTAGTTTATTTTGCTGTGTCATGTATGGCGATCTTGATTGTAGCCGGTACGTTAGGTGAGTGATCAGAATTCATTGACTTATACGACAGTTTGTTATTGCCAACATAGTGGTAAATATTATCAATATCTTACCACAATTCAGAACAAATCTAGATAATACTGTGTCTGTCGATTATATATAAAGCGAGGCGACATAGATATGTATCTCCTACGTAAGGGACGGAATTGCTATTCAAATGAGCAATAGATTCTTGATCTATAATCCATCGTTTGATACAAGGCAATAACTTTTTAAATATTCCATTGCAGGTAACGTTTTAGTTATACTAGCTGTGCTGGGGATGGCGAAACTGAGAACTGCTTCCAACGTTTTCATTGTTAATCTAAGCACCTGCGACTTGCTAATGATGGTCGTAATACTGCCTTTCAACATTTATACCTATATAAACGATGGCTGGAGTCTTGATGCCGAATTGTGCAAAGCAATGGGTTTTCTCGGCTATTCGCTCGCAGGTAAATATAGTAAATGTTTTATTGCGCACGATGTGTAAAGAGTAGAATTAACAGTCCGATCCATTTGTTACATAGATGCCGCAGGGAAGTTATTGCATAACGCCGTACTGTTTTTGTGCAGGTACTACGTTGATCAACGTATGTCTGATTGCATGGAACCGTTACAAGTTAATATCGGACCGCAATGCTTTCTTGGAATTATTTCAACCTCGCTATATGATTATTATGGTAACTATGAGTTGGCTTGTACCTCCTGTGTGCCTGCTGCCCTCGCTCCTGGAACTATGGGGCAGATTCGGCTACGTGGCTGCTCTGGTGACGTGCAATCTCTACGTTAATCACCACACACAGAGCTTCAAACTGCTACTGCTTTCCATGAGAGCTGTTTTACCCAGCATGCTCATAGGGTATTTCTACATCTTCATTTATCGCTTAAACAGGGCCAGCCATCTTCGTTTACAGTCAAAGCTTGCAAATGCATCGCATTTCGACCGACGAAGGCAGCGACAGGCGTTACGTTTGACGCGCACGATGATTGTCATTGGTATTCTATTCCTTCTCTCGTACATTCCTTGTTTGATAAGTGGAATAATAGACTGGTCCTACCTTCTATCTCGCTCGTACCACATGTTCTGTGAAATGACAGTCTTCGTGGGTAGTGCATTTAACCCCCTCATATATGGCTTAATGAATTCTCAGTTTCGTGATTCATTCTTGAACCTCGTATGTAAGTCGTGCTCATATCGACATGTATTGTTAGGGAGAGGTCAGAGCAGCAAGCAATGAACACCTTTCTAAATATTCAACAAGCGAAAACAAAACCTTATTTGCTGAGCCAACCACTTTAAACGTGGCAGTGATTGTGGTTGTGGAAGAGTAGAGGTCCTCAGCACGGATGAGGATGGTGATTCATTTGTCAGCCTGACATAGCGCACCAGGCCCAGGACCAGCACTATGCTACAGGTATATGGTCACAGGGAAGTTGAATTTTTGTGATTAACTTGAGGAACCCTAACATCTAGACGGTAGTAATTCATGCGCAAGGTAGATGGCTGACTCTGTCGAAAATGATAATATCTATTGCCGGAAACACAGAGGCTTACATTGCTGTTATCTTCAATGTTAGCTATTCATTTACTTTGTGTAAGCTGTATGTAGTACATTGTAATTCATGTGGTATATCTCTTTGTGTATGTTCAGTGTATTTAAAAACGCAGTTCAACATTGGTCACAATTATGATAAAAATGTATAATAGCCTCATTCTGTGCTGTAATGTTGTGCGTGTCAAGTAAACATCTGACACACATGCTCATGTATTTGGGACCCTCTATGAATCTTACACTATGTTGTCATATCAATTTCAATGCATCTCTAATGGTTCGGTAAACCCGTTGCCAATGTTGCTTGTGCAGCGGGTAATTTACGTTGAGATCTCGTATTCTATTCTATTAATCCAGACCTAGTTTAGATACGTCAGTGTACAAAGGGATTTTACCAACCATTTTCTTGGCCTACTGGGTATACTTTGCGTGTGACAATAAGTTAGATTCTTTAAAATTTGATCAACGTGATAGTTGATGCATTATACATGATGATTTTGGGCCTCGACTCGTGCGTGGTAAAGTTTCAGCTTTCGGTACCTTTCTATCGCTGTATTTGATTTATTATGTTGTCGAGAAGATTTAGAAAAAATACTGAATAGTATTAGAGGATGGAGTACTTACAGCTAACTGCTATGAATGTAACCACAATTTCGAAAAAGTAGTGAGTTAACGTAGAATCCTCAATCGCAGCAATATGTTATGACTAATGTACCTGGTAGTATGTTATTCTTTCTATATTTGTCCCCATTTATCCATAGAGCTTATGTATTTAGCCAGTAGGGAGCAATCAAGCTGATAACATTGACGATGCGTCTAGACAGCCATTCGTGTGCACCTGGTAAAAATACACAAAAAATGGATGTCATCGTTGTTCTTAAGGTCTGAATATAGTAAAAGGAAGCGATTTTTCGATGTTTGATGTTTTTCTTTCAAGAGCGATACAAAGCAGCATACTAATCATCGACATCACAAATCGAATGTCGGCAAAGTATTGGAATAATCTACGTGGCAAATACTGCTTCATAAGTGGTGCAATGAGATCACCCAAAGGCGATGGCCGCATATATAATATATATTATATATATATATATATATATATATATATATATATATATATATATATATATATATATATATATATATATATATATATATATAAAAATCAGACATTGTTAGATTATGCAAATACATTTTGTTTCAATGAGAAACATACAGTAACCTATGGCACCTAATGGATAACACAACATGCAATATGCTGCCTCGCAATTAATTTGACGTTTTCTATAACCACGATATATATATATATATATATATATATATATATATATATATATATATATATATATATATATATATATATATATATATATATATATTTATATATATATATACATATATATATTAATTTGATGTTTTTTACTATAACCACGATATATATATATATATATATATATATATATATATATATATATATATATATATACATATATATATATATATATATGTATATATATATATATATATGCGTTGATGCCTAGTTTCTATTACGAAGAAAACGCTTTGGCAATTCATAAAATTATATTCCTCACCCAACACGAGTATAATGGTTTAGGTCTGACACACACGCTGCTATTCATAAAAGACGTTTCCAAATATAATCAATTGAATCCCGGTGTAATGTTGTTTTATGAGCTTTTTTGTGTAACCCCAGAGCCACTTCACAGAACCGTGATTGGTTCGTGACACTCCCGAAACCGCATTAGGGCACAAACTTCAGACAATATATTTGGACGTGATGCATATATTCTCACCTAACGCCCTTATCAATAAACATACAATATATATCAATAATGATGCATGATTATTCATTGAATAGCTGGTAATTTCTGTTGAAATCCGACACAATACCGCTGCGCTGTTTTTTAATAATGTGTTCTTACATTGCTTTTTGAGATTTTGTTTGTGAGCACTAACATTATAAACAATCATTTGCATGAGTACTGTACCAAATACCATTCAAACTCGTGCTGTATTAGCCCAATATTATCTCACAAAAGGTTTCCTGGAAGACAGCCCTTGGTTTGATATATCATTAGGCGCCATTGACATTTTTTCATTATTTGTCTTCTGGGAAATATCGGCTAAATTGTTTTCACCGCTGAGCCTATTATTATATGATTTGCATGGCCATTTCTTTGTTGCGTCTACCTTTTGTTTGCTTAAGTCCTTATTGAGAATCTATAGTCATTATATATCTTTCAGCCAGTTGTGAAATAAAATATGGCATTGCACACCCCAAACTAACCAGTCTGACACAATGGTGGTCACAGATACAATGCAATGCTATTGTGATTGCGAATGAGCTTACAGAATAACCTGATAAGAGATTCATTGAAAGCGTCATATGTATTCCAAAGAAGCATCTTCGACGAAACGCAATTGCTTTGCCTTTTGATTGGATGTTAATGATTGACCATACCATCAAAAAACATTGGCTTATCATGATTCGAGAGATAAAGCCGCAATAAATATCGTTTAATTGCCCATAGAATCATATATGTAACTTCCCAAGCTAGTTTAAATATGTTTAAAGTTCAATGAACATAACTACAACTATATATAGTCTCGACTACAAAATCACTATATAAGGAAATATATCCTACAAAGTATGATGCTTGTTCATGAGCGCTAGACGTAACAAAAATGTACCACTAAATGCCATGGCTTCATTTTGCCAAGTTGTCGCCATGGAGATTTTGAATATAGCCTAATTAGATGAAGACGGTATTGATTTGGACGTCTGCAGACTACCGCTAACATATAGATTTATTACTATATATATATATATATATATATATATATATATATATATATATATATATATATATATATATATATATATATATATATATATGAATATATATATATATATATATATATACATTTTATATGTATATATGCATATATATATGTGTATATATATATATATAATTATATATATACTTATAGATATGTATAAATCTAAATATATATAAAACATATATATATATATATATATATATATATATATATATATATATATATATATATATATATATATATATATATATATATATATATATATATATATATATATATATATATATATATATATGCAGGTCTATATATATGCAGGTATATATATATATATATGTATATATATATATTATATATACATTTATATATATATGTATATTTACATATATATATTACAAACATATGTATACATATATATATTACATATATAAACTTATAGATAATTGTAAACATGTATATATATGTTTATATATATGTATCTATATGTTTATATATGTATATCTGTATGTTTATATACATATATATATATGTTTATATCTATATATATGGATATGAATATATATATATATGAATATAAACATATATATATATGTATATATATATATTATATATATGTATATATATATATATTTATATTTATATATATATACATAAAGTTTTTGCCACTAGTTCACCAATTAACTCACATAATTATTTTAGGTTATCAGTGACAGAAGATCATTTTGATAAGCGAAGGGTGTGTGAAGAAGTTGTTATTAAGTCCGAATAAGGTGAGTGTAGTAGCAATTTGTAATGGGCTTCATGATGGGGGAGTCGAGGATCTTCACAAATTCTCTGCAGAATGGGAGAGGGTTGTTAGTAATGCCTCGTTATTGTCATTATAAATGCGTAGACTATACCATCACGTACTAACTAATCCAGAATATTTTTTAAACATCAAGGTTGTAATCTTAAGGCATCAATGGGCATGTTGCATATAAGAGATTGAAAAAGAGGTTGAGGGATTGTTTAGAAATAGAATGAAGCACTTAGTACTGATACGTTTTTAACAATGACTTTCGCTAATAAGTTACGTTTAGTATTGACAATGTGCATGGTCATGTTTTAATGCGTTATATGAATACATTGAGAAAAAATAAATTACATATAAAAGCATCTTAAAAGAGTAGACGACCTTCAATCGTCAGATCATTTAATAAGACACATCTCATAGTTTAGTTGCTGAATAATTGCGGTATTCAGGTGTTTCTTATCGGTTTATCTTAAAGATTGGATTCCACAGAGTTAGATGTAGATAATTATTAAATAGAAAAAAACTGATACCGCAGATTAAGTCTATCAAGTGACCATGATTCTAGTCTACTAAGCGTCGTATCTTGATACGTTTGTTGAAACACAGTGCAATCAAGTCCTAGTGTAAATACTATGACATCATAAAGCCATCACACTCCCGTGTATGAATGTCAGGAAATACACAACACATATGTGTGTTGCCTCTTAATTACAATATGCAGTTCCGTCATCGCTGACTTGAATGTACTGAAAAGTATAAAAATAGCTCAAGCAAGAGCATATATTCAAAACCGATATGGATACTTTTGGTATTTCTTTTGGTCTATGTAACACATTTAGTCAATAATCAATATCTGTTGTTTATGATGTGCAGTGAGTTTTCTGTGACTATACTCCGCTATTTATGTTTTTTATATGGATAGCCAAGTAACAGGATAAGCCTTGCGGCATCCCTGGTGACTAATTAATATTCTCTATTTATGGTTCTGTATTAGTAACCTTTCTATAATAACTAGGCTAATGCTTCCATATAAACTCGATAGGCTACTAGAATCTTAGTGAGGCTTTGATTTCTAAGTTAGATCATGGTTTCTTTGAGACGATCAGAAAGATATGCTCCTCACTCAAATATTTAATATACAAAATATACAATATAGTCAAAAAACAATTTCTAAAACTACAAATCGAGGAATGGTTCCAGGAACAATAGTGTGTTTTCAGTGCTCAATCATAGATAAAAATAAACCGAACTATAGCAAATCGGATTTAATCAAGCCTTTCTAGAGCAGTGATTACCTGACGGTCTCATATTTCATATGGGCACATGCTCTGTCAAAGGCAGGTAACTGGACCACAGTTTGTCTAATATGAACAAGTCATTGATGTGTATGTCGTGCCATGTCCACAATGCATGATTTGGCCGTTATAATTCATAAAATGCTAAGATTATTATATCATACAATCAGCAGTATATCAGCGGTATAAGCTCATAAATCATATTTGACCTGTGTTACAGCTCGATTTGTTTAGTGTGCATAGAAAACGAAATTGCATCGGTTCAAGCCAAACATTAGGCATGTAACATTACAATGGTAAGGCCAGCGAAAACAAAACAATCATCGCCATGACACAACTTGCTAATGGTGGACTGGACGAGTAGAGGGTAATATCTGGTCGGCTGCCTTGATCAAATGTATATGTGCTATCCATTACCCTCAGGTTAATGTGCTATCCATTACCCTCAGGTAAATGTGCTTTCTATTTTCCTCAGGTAAATGTGCTATCCATAACCTCAGGTAAGTGTGCTATCTATTACCCTCAGGTAAATGTGCTATCCATTACCCTCTGATAAATGTGCTATCTATTACCCTCAGGTAAATGTGCTATCCATTACCCTCAGGTAAATGTGCTATCCATTACCCTCAGGTAAATGTGCTATCTATTACCCTCAGGTAAATGTATGCAGACAGTTGCAGCACTTTTGCTTCCTGAAGTATGGGTTCTCTCCAATACAGAGTTAAGCACCACGTTAGATAATCAACAAAATAAACAATAATCGTTTCTCTGCCTCTCATAGGCTGTAGATCAATGTCTCTGAAACGGTTGAGATAAATAAGCCTCAAGATTAGTGGTGTCGACATATATGCCACTGGTCAATAAACAGAAACCAAGTCTACCTGTTGTAGAAGGTAGCCTCTCCATCCTCGAATTGGTAGCTCTGTCCCATTTCGATGCAATCAAATAAGTGGGTGATGTAGTTGACGATCGGAGCATCACTTCCGGTTTCCCCAAAAGCACCACAAGCATGCCGGATGAAGGAACCTAGGATTTGTTATCACAATACCTATCTACGTTTTGACAGCGGTAAATTAATACAAATCATCAAAAACAAGTTGCAAGCGGTAATGTATGCTTTTCTTAAACATTACCCGTTATATATAGGTCACTCCTAACGCATGCATGCACATGACGCAAACAATTTGTATGATATATGAGGCCATCGAGTGCGACATATGTTTCTATGGCCAAGGCGAATCCCACACCCTTTTATGAAAACCATTGGGTTTTCGAGGACAACGTCGCACGCGATTTGTTTATGTGAGTTGACACAGGATAACTAGCCTACGTGAAGTTATCTTTGCGGCTGAAAAAACACTTTCTATTTCTTCGGCTTCTAAACTGGGAAACAAAAGCTTCAGCCGAGATCGAAACCAGAGACAGAATTCATAGCTACCCTGTAGCCATTCGGGGACTTCTCCCATCTCAATAACGACATCCGCATCCACGAATTCATCTTTCACATTGGCGAGTCCTAGCCTCAGTTTGTCCGAGAGGCTCTCTTTGTTTAGCACTCCCTTCGCCCCTCTGACAACGAGACTGACAAAGACGAGAAGGCCTACCGTGCATGACTTCATCTTGGACTCTAGTTAACGATACTGCGGTGTCTGGGTTATAAGTGTGGGCTTCATAGAAGTGATTATTCTTTTTGCCTCTGTCTCTCTGTTTTCTGCTGGAATTATCTCCCAATAAGAGCGTATGATTAGACTTAAGCATTCATACTGACTGATTAGTCACACACCAGTGGACAGGACAATTGGTAAGATACAGAGGGGGTCATAAATCAATAATCTTTTATGCCCTAATAGGAGCACGGATAACGTGAATGAACAGACGAGTCTACCCACAACCCTCTTATAGGTGACGAGACAGAACAACTCAAGGCCACTGATAAGGTACATCTAGGTTACAAAAGTATACTTGACTAATGAGGCAAGTATGAGATCAATGGTTGGCGGCAAACAGTCAACATACTTGGATATAGGACGCATTGATCATACTCCAATGGTCGTTGTTACACTGGCATGAATAACCGCGACTTAGAAATCGGATATAGAACTATATTACTGGCGGTATAAAGCATGCGCGCGCACGTACCTCACAAGTGGATCGACAACCTGTGCCTGTTCACTTCTCAAAGTTTGTTGTTAATGCGCCTTAACCACAGATCCCTTGTTATGGCTGTCAAGTATAATCTGTCTACTGCATATGGACTCCTTATAGAGAGCTACATTAAAGTAACGGCTGCCTAATATAGCGTATTGGATATGACAGGCATGGAAAAAAGCGAATATCTGAAGAGGACATGGATACAGCGTGCATTTACACATTTCTCGCCTGATAAGCTTGCATACTTGAATGACGATTTCCAAATGTAGTAGTTGAATGATATGCTTACGTAATGCATCTATGGGAAGTTATATATATAATTACTCTAATTTGTAACGATCGAAGGTACCTATATGTCGCAATCGACTTAACGTTTGATAATACAAAAGTTGATAAGTAGAAGCTTGTGGTGATTATGGTACGATAGTGCCGAATCGTAGCGTTTGCATAATTTTGCCTTACCATAACGACATGCAAAGTGCGTAAATCACTGCGGCGGCAAGGGAGGCCCACTGGCTTTGCTAATGGTAGTTGTACGTTATGATGTCTACATTATCCAGAAATTGATGGAGTCTAAGGAACGGAAAATCCGCAAGAATGGAACAGCATCTGAGTGAGTTGAAAGCACCGAGAGAGCCAACGCTATCTGAACAATATTGATTTATAATTAAACAAATTAAGAAGTGTAACATATCATGGGCATCCTAATATCAATTATTATTATGTGTAAGCTTTGTCTAAAATCAATCATGTACAACATTGCGGGAGAAGGAGTAATTGTGTGGGTAATTTGGAACCAAGTAAGCTTTACTATACTGTTGCACTATTGGACACGTGAAACTATGTTCCAGCCTTAATTAATGTGTTGGCTTTACAGCAGATGACTGCATGTCACAATATCAATATCTTTGACTGCTGTATCTACAACCTGAGTTTAATAACATGTGTAACCATATGTATATAAATATAATGTAATGTGTTTGAAAAAGGGGTGTATTTTTGTGCAATTACGATGCAAGAGCTATCATGCCGCATAATGAATGAAGCGTTTGTGATTGGTGATCAGTTTTGAGTCTGGTTATGTTGCATCTTCGGTGTTCCCTGTCAGGATATTAGATCTGTAGTTCCCCACTATTGCTTGATTGTTGTGACTGTTGTGGGATAAGAACTTCCGGGGTTTTTCAAGGTTCCCTGGAGTTGCAACCTTTCATCGATATACACGCTAAGGATAGCCCAGTATCTGGTCTGAAATACAAGGGTGAGGCATGTAACGTTCTAGCCAGGTAAACATAGGAACTGGACACACCTGAATTCACGGAGCGTTCACTCTACTGTTCGGCAAATCATCTATTCAGGCTGTTGTCAGTAAAGAATAAATCGCTAAGTGAGGTTGATTTGCGACATTAGTTGCTACCGTGTTGTATATGAAATACACAAATACTCTGTTTTATATGAAAACCACAACTGCCGTGTTATATGCAAAACACAAATGTCGTGTTGCATATGAAAAACAAAATGACGTGTTGCATATAAAAACCACATCTACCCTGTTGTATATGCAAAACACAACTAACGTGATGCATATGCAAAACACTATTACCGTGTTGCATATGAAAAACACAACGACCGTTTTGGTTGCCTAAATATTTGCAAATTTGTTCATTATACAAATGATGGCATAGCATGATATTTAAGAGAGCAACATAATACTGATTACTACAGTAACTTAGAGTTATACCTGATCATAATAGTATTTGACATGGCTATGTCCTCTCATAAATCTAGCATTTAATTTCCTCGTTTAAACTTATTACTGTCGTTGATAATTATTCCATTGTAGAATGCAAAAGGGTGTGTGATATCTTCTTGTTAATTAAGCCTAAGTAAAGCACATACAGCCTAAATGCTTTTCTTAAGGCAAACATTCTGCTGGCTATTTTACTACGCTATAGCCAAATAAAGCAAACCGATTATCGCCAAGACGCAGCTCACAAATGGCGGAGCGGATGAGCCAACGTTAGTTTCAGGTCTGTTCCCTTTATCAAATGTGAAGAAGCTGTTGTGAATCCCAAAGAGGGTGAGTCCAGGAGCGGTTAGGTGTGTGATAGGCTCCATGGTGCGGGCGTCAAGGATCACTAGAAATCCTGCACATACATAAAGGATAATATTCTGAATACAATAATAGAACTACGGTATATTTGTTGTAATGATAACTAATAACTAATGAGCCTAAGTCTGTGGATCATAGTCAAATATTTGCGGCACAAAAGCATACTACCAATAATCAATCATTTACGGTCGGTAATACTTCCATGTACAGATCAAAACCCAATTTATTCATTTGGAAGCAAGCACAAAAGTGGTTCATGCATTGAAGGTGCATTTCTTAAAAAATAATCGAAATTCTGTTCTGAAATAAATTTGTTGATCGATTCCTTATATGGTTTAATACCGACATCCAATAACCTCGAGTTCAATCGGTGACCCCAGATTTGTTTATGACCTTTGTAAAGTTCGATTTCTTATTTTTAACGAGACGTGAATTTTAACCCAAATATGGCGCACGGTAGATGGTACATTCGAGGCTGTAACCAGGCGGAGTTTAAGCGATAATACCAGAAGATGGTATTTTTGCGTATGCTTAGCTTCTGGTTCAGCTCGCTATTCATTTGAATACTTTTGTGGACAAAATTTGGAGGGTGTTTTCAGTGCGCCGTAATCGATTAATTATCGATGGAGTAACTTCCCAAAAATGGAAGCAAAATAGATATTGAACAAAATCGCCGACAAATTCATCTTTGAGATATGTCCGTGAGCTGGATCCAAATGCATGTGAAACCTTTAGCTTGGTTGCCGTCGATGCCTTGTACAAGTATGATGCCATCATCCTCCTCTTGGCTATCAGGGGAGGCAACGAAGATAGGTTCTTGAGGTAATAACCCTTCGGGAAGAACATAAGAGACCTCTTCCGTTGTATCCACATTCAACTGCAAAAGTTGACATCAGAGGGCTAACACACTTTTGATGCATTTTAAAAATAACTTACAGGCAAACAGCAAGGGTAATCTGTCGATAGCATCCATGTCTTACAATGTTTTATTTTCTAACACCAGTTGTGCAAACTTGAATGAGAGGAATGATTGTGCATGATTGCCCTGTTTAAGTCTTTCCGTTAGATGATCATTACAACACTGTCATGGACACCATATCTGACATATGTTTATCATGCATACCGTGCGAAGAAAAACAAACGTTGTACTAACAATTGTAAATATTTGTGAAACGTGCACCAGCAAAATGAGTCAATGATATGAGCGTATGGGACAAATGACTGGTTTGCCCATACGGGCTGTGCTTAAATGAGATGAGAAGTTGTAATTGCAATTCAATGCATCATCAGTGAAGACCTATTCAAAGACACCCAAAACCGCCCCAATTTATTCATATACCAGACGGGGCCTACCTTGAGAATCTCTCCACCTATACGGTAGATATTCTTCCCCATATAGGCAAACTTGTAAGGCCTGGCGTTGAAGTGCTCGTAGTTGATGTTGGAGAATTCAATGGATTCGCCGGGAGGACGAAGGTCAGCACGGAATTCAAGAGTCCAATCTGCCATGTTGATAGTGAAACGCTCCACGGAGGTAGGGTAGGCAGTCTGAAGGCAGGTGATGAGATGTAAGTTTTAATAAACATGAGCTCAATTGATATAAATCGTTTTTGACTACATCGTTTAGTTATTCATTAGGCATTTAATAATAACTTACTGATACGCTTAGACTTTGTTTGTATATCAGCTGATGCGTTCCACATTCAAGTTGTAAACATTTAATCCGAATATCACGCGATTTCAACTTTATGTCGTGTCATTAACGAATACTTGACAGCTATATTGGAGAATATTTGGCAGTCATAAAACTTTCATCATGATATCAAAAGATATCTGCTTCAAGTTGACTTACGTCGTGTAGGAGCTGTGGGGTGAAGGTGTGGTAGGTATAGATGCTGGAGTTGGAGTAGGTCAGCATGTCCAGGTACATCTTACCGTCTTGTTCGTACGAGTTCAGCTGTAAACGTCATTAATTGACTGTAAGGCTGACATAGCTACATATATTGTGTTTTGTATGGTATCAATTTTACAGTGTATGTAGCGACGGTAACAATGTTTATATCGCTAATGAGAGAGATGATTTTGATCACGACGGCTTTGCAGATGATAATATTGATGATAGCGATAATGGTGATGGTTATTAACTGCTACTACAATGATGATGACGATAATGAATATAATAACAAAGAATGATGAAAATGATAATGATGGATGAATTCTTTTGAAATGACAATTCCACACAAAAAACAAAATGACCTGATGAGTGACAAAGAATGCCTCTGTTGCTATGGAAGCCATCAGCTGCCCGTCTGATTTGCGTATGACATACAAATAGCTGGGATGCTCCCCGTGCCATTTGAAGTTAGCGCCGAAGAAGGGCGAGTCAGGATAACTGCTGTGCACTGGAAACACAAACACAACATATACCATGGCCATCGCTTGCATTGTGGTCCTCGCCACCCATACATTGGTACCAACACAGACATCAGTACAAAGCGCTTGCGAAGATAAAATCGCCTGTAGCTACTCAATATAAACAAAGGAAGAATAAAGTAATGCCACACACCGAAGTATGCGCAGGGATCAAACAACCATGATGTAGCTGGCAGGACGATGTAGTTCTCCGTCATACAAAAGGAATGCACGTAGCCTAGTCTGCCTGACAAGTCCGGGTATTCGTCGTCACCAGAACACAGACCCAAGTCGATTGTGTCGACGGGGACCTCAGCAATGACCGTGCGGAAGTCGTCACGAACATCATACAAGGTCCACCTATGGGTGCACAGTATTAAATGTAAAGACAGATTAAACCCATGACTAAACAAAGTTCGTTACCTCTTACGTCAACCCATGGCGAACTATAAAACAAAGTCGCAAACAACGGGTTATACTTAAACCAGTAGTGCCACAACACAAGTCCAAAACGATCTAGTTTTATTTGTCGGATTTTCCTCAGATGTTGTAGTCCCCATCTCGGTGTTATATTTCTGTATGCCTGTATTTCTTTTCTTATATGCTGTTTAATTACTTAAGAATCATTTCGTCAGTCAACACGTTTCTATGTTTTACTTTTTCTGCAATCGATATCCTATTCCGTTGTTTTGTCTCTAACTTAGTATCTGCTCATCTTCGTACTTTCGTTCTTCTTCGGGTTATAGCAATGCGTTTTACATTTAGTCTTTCTACAGAAAGCTCTTCGTCAAAGCCTTTCCCGCTAAAAACCATAATTCTTATACGCTTTTCTCGGCACATCTCTTCCTCCATCGGGATCCTAAGCGTTATTATAACCCCCGTCTCTCTCTCTGTCCCGTACAGCATCTCCGATAAAAGTCCAAAACATCATTGTCTATGACTCTTTATCTTTGTGAGAAAGATTCGTTTAGATGCTGAAAGCGTAGTGTGTTACCTTGGCAACCTGAAGCGGGGATTCTCATCTGCGACCGTCACCATGACAGCACTCCACACTGTTCCATCTGACTCGTAGTGGGGATGCGCCGGGTTGTCAACCATGACTGTGCCTAAAGGGTAACCCATGTTACGTTACGTTACGTTTGACGCGCACGATGATTGTCATTGGTATTCTATTCCTTCTCTCGTACATTCCTTGTTTGATAAGTGGAATAATAGACTGGTCCTACCTTCTATCTCGCTCGTACCACATGTTCTGTGAAATGACAGTCTTCGTGGGTAGTGCATTTAACCCCCTCATATATGGCTTAATGAATTCTCAGTTTCGTGATTCATTCTTGAACCTCGTATGTAAGTCGTGCTCATATCGACATGTATTGTTAGGGAGAGGTCAGAGCAGCAAGCAATGAACACCTTTCTAAATATTCAACAAGCGAAAACAAAACCTTATTTGCTGAGCCAACCACTTTAAACGTGGCAGTGATTGTGGTTGTGGAAGAGTAGAGGTCCTCAGCACGGATGAGGATGGTGATTCATTTGTCAGCCTGACATAGCGCACCAGGCCCAGGACCAGCACTATGCTACAGGTATATGGTCACAGGGAAGTTGAATTTTTGTGATTAACTTGAGGAACCCTAACATCTAGACGGTAGTAATTCATGCGCAAGGTAGATGGCTGACTCTGTCGAAAATGATAATATCTATTGCCGGAAACACAGAGGCTTACATTGCTGTTATCTTCAATGTTAGCTATTCATTTACTTTGTGTAAGCTGTATGTAGTACATTGTAATTCATGTGGTATATCTCTTTGTGTATGTTCAGTGTATTTAAAAACGCAGTTCAACATTGGTCACAATTATGATAAAAATGTATAATAGCCTCATTCTGTGCTGTAATGTTGTGCGTGTCAAGTAAACATCTGACACACATGCTCATGTATTTGGGACCCTCTATGAATCTTACACTATGTTGTCATATCAATTTCAATGCATCTCTAATGGTTCGGTAAACCCGTTGCCAATGTTGCTTGTGCAGCGGGTAATTTACGTTGAGATCTCGTATTCTATTCTATTAATCCAGACCTAGTTTAGATACGTCAGTGTACAAAGGGATTTTAACAACCATTTTCTTGGCCTACTGGGTATACTTTGCGTGTGACAATAAGTTAGATTCTTTAAAATTTGATCAACGAGATAGTTGATGCATTATACATGATGATTTTGGGCCTCGACTCGTGCGTGGTAAAGTTTCAGCTTTCGGTACCTTTCTATCGCTGTATTTGATTTATTATGTTGTCGAGAAGATTTAGAAAAAATACTGAATAGTATTAGAGGATGGAGTACTTACAGCTAACTGCTATGAATGTAACCACAATTTCGAAAAAGTAGTGAGTTAACGTAGAATCCTCAATCGCAGCAATATGTTATGACTAATGTACCTGGTAGTATGTTATTCTTTCTATATTTGTCCCCATTTATCCATAGAGCTTATGTATTTAGCCAGTAGGGAGCAATCAAGCTGATAACATTGACGATGCGTCTAGACAGCCATTCGTGTGCACCTGGTAAAAATACACAAAAAATGGATGTCATCGTTGTTCTTAAGGTCTGAATATAGTAAAAGGAAGCGATTTTTCGATGTTTGATGTTTTTCTTTCAAGAGCGATACAAAGCAGCATACTAATCATCGACATCACAAATCGAATGTCGGCAAAGTATTGGAATAATCTACGTGGCAAATACTGCTTCATAAGTGGTGCAATGAGATAACCCAAAAGCGATGGCCGCATATATATATATATATTATATATATATATATATATATATATATATATATATATATATATATATATATATATATATATATATATATATATATATATATTAAATCAGACATTGTTAGATTATGCAAATATATTTTTTTGTTTCAATGAGAAACATACAGTAACCTATGGCACCTAATGGATAACACAACATGCAATATGCTGCCTCGCAATTAATTTGACGTTTTCTATAACCACGATATATATATATATATATATATATATATATATATATATATATATATATATATATATATATATATATATATATATATATATATATATATATATATATATATATATGCGTTGATGCCTAGTTTCTATTACGAAGAAAACGCTTTGGCAATTCATAAAATTATATTCCTCGCCCAACACGAGTATAATGGTTTAGGTCTGACACACACGCCGCTATTCATAAAAGACGTTTCCAAATATGATCAATTGAATCCCGGTGTAATGTTGTTTTATGAGCTTTTTTGTGTAACCCCAGAGCCACTTCACAGAACCGTGATTGGTTCGTGACACTCCCGAAACCGCATTAGGGCACAAACTTCAGACAATATATTTGGACTGGATGCATATATTCTCACCTAACGCCCTTATCAATAAACATGCAATATATATCAATAATGATGCATGATTATTCATTGAATAGCTGGTAATTTCTGTTGAAATCCGACACAATACCGCTGCGCTGTTTTTTAATAATGTGTTCTTACATTGCTTTTTGAGATTTTGTTTGTGAGCACTAACATTATAAACAATCATTTGCATGAGTACTGTACCAAATACCATTCAAACTCGTGCTGTATTAGCCCAATATTATCTCACAAAAGGTTTCCTGGAAGACAGCCCTTGGTTTGATATATCATTAGGCGCCATTGACATTTTTTATTATTTGTCTTCTGGGAAATATCGGCTAAATTGTTTTCACCGCTGAGCCTATTATTATATGATTTGCATGGCCATTTCTTTGTTGCGTCTACCTTTTGTTTGCTTAAGTCCTTATTGAGAATCTATAGTCATTATATATCTTTCAGCCAGTTGTGAAATAAAATATGGCATTGCACACCCCAAACTAACCAGTCTGACACAATGGTGGTCACAGTTACAATGCAATGCTATTGTGATTGCGAATGAGCTTACAGAATAACCTGATAAGAGATTCATTGAAAGCGTCATATGTATACCAAAGAAGCATCTTCGACGAAACGCAATTGCTTTGCCTTTTGATTGGATGTTAATGATTGACCATACCATCAAAAAACATTGGCTTATCATGATTCGAGAGATAAAGCCGCAATAAATATCGTTTAATTGCCCATAGAATCATATATGTAACTTCCCAAGCTAGTTTAAATATGTTTATAGTGCAATGAACATAACTACAACTATATATAGTCTCGACTACAAAATCACTATATAAGGAAATATATCCTACAAAGTATGATGCTTGTTCATGAGCGCTAGACGTAACAAAAATGTACCACTAAATGCCATGGCTTCATTTTGCCAAGTTGGCGCCATGGAGATTTTGAATATAGCCTAATTAGATGAAGACGGTATTGATTTGGACGTCTGCAGACTACCGCTAACATATAGATTTATTACTATATATATATATATATATATATATATATATATATATATATATATATATATATATATATATATATATATATATATATATATATATATATATATATATATGAATGTAACACATTTAGTCAATAATCAATATCTGTTGTTTATGATGTGCAGTGAGTTTTCTGTGACTATACTCCGCTATTTATGTTTTTTATATGGATAGCCAAGTAACAGGATAAGCCTTGCGGCATCCCTGGTGAGTAATTGATATTCTCTATTTATGGCTCTGTATTAGTAACCTTTCTATAATAACTAGGCTAATGCTTCCATATAAACTCGATAGGCTACTAGAATCTTAGTGAGGCTTTGATTTCTAAGTTAGATCATGGTTTCTTTGAGACGATCAGAAAGATATGCTCCTCACTCAAATATTTAATATACAAAATATACAATATAGTCAAAAAACAATTTCTAAAACTACAAATCGAGGAATGGTTCCAGGAACAATAGTGTGTTTTCAATGCTCAATCATAGATAAAAATAAACCGAACTATAGCAAGTCGGATTTAATCAAGCCTTTCTAGAGCAGTGATTACCTGACGGTCTCATATTTCATATGGGCACGTGCTCTGTCAAAGGCAGGTAACTGGACCACAGTTTGTCGAATATGAACAAGTCATTGATGTGTATGTCGTGCCATGTCCACAATGCATGATTTGGCCGTTATAATTCATAAAATGCTAAGATTATTATATCATACAATCAGCAGTATATCAGCGGTATAAGCTCATAAATCATATTTGACCTGTGTTACAGCTCGATTTGTTTAGTGTGCATAGAAAACGAAATTGCATCGGTTCAAGCCAAACATTAGGCATGTAACATTACAATGGTAAGGCCAGCGAAAACAAAACAATCATCGCCATGAAGCAAATTGCTAATGGTGGACTGGACGAGTGGAGGGTAATATCTGGTCGGCTGCCTTGATCAAATGTACATGTGCTATCCATTACCCTCAGGTTAATGTGCTATCCATTACCCTCAGGTAAATGTGCTTTCTATTTCCCTCAGGTAAATGTGCT
This sequence comes from Urechis unicinctus, assembly GCA_034190875.2. Taxonomy (NCBI): domain Eukaryota; kingdom Metazoa; phylum Annelida; class Polychaeta; order Xenopneusta; family Urechidae; genus Urechis; species Urechis unicinctus. Next base: position 14,876,635 of record CM067349.1, read on the forward strand.
ATCAATAACCTCAGGTAAGTGTGCTATCTATTACCCTCAGGTAAATGTGCTATCCATTACCCTCTGATAAATGTGCTATCTATTACCCTCAGGTAAATGTACTATCCATTACCCTCAGGTAAATGTGCTATCCATTACCCTCAGGTAAATGTGCTATCTATTACCCTCAGGTAAATGTATGCAGACAGTTGCAGCACTTTTGCTTCCTGAAGTATGGGTTCTCTCCAATACAGAGCTAAGCACCACGTTAGATAATCAACAAAATAAACAATAATCGTTTCTCTGCCTCTCATAGGCTGTAGATCAATGTCTCTGAAACGGTTGAGATAAATAAGCCTCAAGATTAGTGGTGTCGACATATATGCCACTGGTCAATAAACAGAAACCAAGTCTACCTGTTGTAGAAGGTAGCCTCTCCATCCTCGAATTGGTAGCTCTGTCCCATTTCGATGCAATCAAATAAGTGGGTGATGTAGTTGACGATCGGAGCATCACTTCCGGTTTCCCCAAAAGCACCACAAGCATGCCGGATGAAGGAACCTAGGATTTGTTATCACAATACCTATCTACGTTTTGACAGCGGTAAATTAATACAAATCATCATGTATGCTTTTCTCATACATTACCCGTTATATATAGGTCACTCCTAACGCATGCATGCACATGACGCAAACAATTTGTATGATATATGAGGCCATCGAGTGCGACATATGTTTCTATGGCCAAGGCGAATCCCACACCCTTTTATGAAAACCATTGGGTTTTCGAGGACAACGTCGCACGCGATTTGTTTATGTGAGTTGACACAGGATAACTAGCCTACGTGAAGTTATCTTTGCGGCTGAAAAAACACTTTCTATTTCTTCGGCTTCTAAACTGGGAAACAAAAGCTTCAGCCGAGATCGAAACCAGAGACAGAATTCATAGCTACCCTGTAGCCATTCGGGGACTTCTCCCATCTCAATAACGACATCCGCATCCACGAATTCATCTTTCACATTGGCGAGTCCTAGCCTCAGTTTGTCCGAGAGGCTCTCTTTGTTTAGCACTCCCTTCGCCCCTCTGACAACGAGACTGACAAAGACGAGAAGGCCTACCGTGCATGACTTCATCTTGGACTCTAGTTAACGATACTGCGGTGTCTGGGTTATAAGTGTGGGCTTCATAGAAGTGATTATTCTTTTTGCCTCGGTCTCTCTGTTTTCTGCTGGAATTATCTCCCAATAAGAGCGTATGATTAGACTTAAGCATTCATACTGACTGATTAGTCACACACCAGTGGACAGGACAATTGGTAAGATACAGAGGGGGTCATAAATCAATAATCTTTTATGCCCTAATAGGAGCACGGATAACGTGAATGAACAGACGAGTCTACCCACAACCCTCTTATAGGTGACGAGACAGAACAACTCAAGGCCACTGATAAGGTTACAAAAGTATACTTGACTAAAGAGGCAAGTATGAGATCAATGGTTGGCGGCAAACAGTCCACATACTTGGATATAGGACGCATTGATCATACTCCAATGGTCGTTGTTACACTGGCATGAATAACCGCGACTTAGAAATCGGATATAGAACTATATTACTGGCGGTATAAAGCATGCGCGCGCACGTACCTCACAAGTGGATCGACAACCTGTGCCTGTTCACTTCTCAAAGTTTGTTGTTAATGCGCCTTAACCACAGATCCCTTGTTATGGCTGTCAAGTATAATCTGTCTACTGCATATGGACTCCTTATAGAGAGCTACATTAAAGTAACGGCTGCCTAATATAGCGTATTGGATATGACAGGCATGGAAAAAAGCGAATATCTGAAGAGGACATGGATACAGCGTGCATTTACACATTTCTCGCCTGATAAGCTTGCATACTTGAATGACGATTTCCAAATGTAGTAGTTGAATGATATGCTTACGTAATGCATCTATGGGAAGTTATATATATAATTACTCTAATTTGTAACGATCGAAGGTACCTATATGTCGCAATCGACTTAACGTTTGATAATACAAAAGTTGATAAGTAGAAGCTTGTGGTGATTATGGTACGATAGTGCCGAATCGTAGCGTTTGCATAATTTTGCCTTACCATAACGGCATGCAAAGTGCGTAAATCACTGCGGCGGCAAGGGAGGCCCACTGGCTTTGCTAATGGTAGTTGTACATTATGATGTCTACATTATCCAGAAATTGATGGAGTCTAAGGAACGGAAAATCCGCAAGAATGGAACAGCATCTGAGTGAGTTGAAAGCACCGAGAGAGCCAACGCTATCTGAACAATATTGATTTATAATTAAACAAATTAAGAAGTGTAACATATCATGGGCATCCTAATATCAATTATTATTATGTGTAAGCTTTGTCTAAAATCAATCATGTACAACAATGCGGGAGAAGGAGTAATTGTGTGGGTAATTTGGAACCAAGTATGCTTTACTATACTGTTGCACTATTGGACACGTGAAACTATGTTCCAGCCTTAATTAATGTGTTGGCTTTACAGCAGATGACTGCATGTCACAATATCAATATCTTTGACTGCTGTATCTACAACCTGAGTTTAATAACATGTGTAACCATATGTATATAAATATAATGTAATGTGTTTGAAAAAGGGGTGTATTTTTGTGCAATTACGATGCAAGAGCTATCATGCCGCATAATGAATGAAGCGTTTGTGATTGGTGATCAGTTTTGAGTCTGGTTATGTTGCATCTTCGGTGTTCCCTGTCAGGATATTAGATCTGTAGTTCCCCACTATTGCTTGATTGTTGTGACTGTTGTGGGATAAGAACTTCCGGGGTTTTTCAAGGTTCCCTGGAGTTGCAACCTTTCATCGATATACACGCTAAGGATAGCCCAGTATCTGGTCTGAAATACAAGGGTGAGGCATGTAACGTTCTAGCCAGGTAAACATAGGAACTGGACACACCTGAATTCACGGAGCGTTCACTGTACTGTTCGGCAAATCATCTATTCAGGCTGTTGTCAGTAAAGAATAAATCGCTAAGTGAGGTTGATTTGCGACATTAGTTGCTACCGTGTTGTATATGAAATACACAAATACTCTGTTTTATATGAAAACCACAACTGCCGTGTTATATGCAAAACACAAATGTCGTGTTGCATATGAAAAACAAAATGACCGTGTTGCATATAAAAACCACATCTACCCTGTTGTATATGCAAAACACAACTAACGTGATGCATATGCAAAACACTATTACCGTGTTGCATATGAAAAACACAACGACCGTTTTGGTTGCCTAAATATTTGCAAATTTGTTCATTATACAAATGATGGCATAGCATATTTAAGAGAGCAACATAATACTGATTACTACAGTAACTTAGAGTTATACCTGATCATAATAGTATTTGACATGGCTATGTCCTCTCATAAATCTAGCATTTAATTTCCTCGTTTAAACTTATTACTGTCGTTGATAATTATTCCATTGTAGAATGCAAAAGGGTGTGTGATATCTTCTTGTTAATTAAGCCTAAGTAAAGCACATACAGCCTAAATGCTTTTCTTAAGGCAAACATTCTGCTGGCTATTTTACTACGCTATAGCCAAATAAAGCAAACCGATTATCGCCAAGACGCAGCTCACAAATGGCGGAGCGAATGAGCCAACGTTAGTTTCAGGTCTGTTCCCTTTATCAAATGTGAAGAAGCTGTTGTGAATCCCAAAGAGGGTGAGTCCAGGAGCGGTTAGGTGTGTGATAGGCTCCATGGTGCGGGCGTCAAGGATCACTAGAAATCCTGCACATACATAAAGGATAATATTCTGAATACAATAATAGAACTACGGTATATTTGTTGTAATGATAACTAATAACTAATGAGCCTAAGTCTGTGGATCATAGTCAAATATTTGCGGCACAAAAGCATACTACCAATAATCAACCATTTACGGTCGGTAATACTTCCATGTACAGATCAAAACCCAATTTATTCATTTGGAAGCAAGCACAAAAGTGGTTCATGCATTGAAGGTGCATTTCTTAAAAAATAATCGAAATTCTGTTCTGAAATAAATTTGTTGATCGATTCCTTATTTGGTTTAATACCGACATCCAATAACCTCGAGTTCAATCGGTGACCCCAGATTTGTTTATGACCTTTGTAAAGTTCGATTTCTTATTTTTAACGAGACGTGAATTTTAACCCAAATATGGCGCACGGTAGATGGTACATTCGAGGCTGTAACCAGGCGGAGTTTAAGCGATAATACCAGAAGATGGTATTTTTGCGTATGCTTAGCTTCTGGTTCAGCTCGCTATTCATTTGAATACTTTTGTGGACAAAATTTGGAGGGTGTTTTCAGTGCGCCGTAATCGATTAATTATCGATGGAGTAACTTCCCAAAAATGGAAGCAAATAGATATTGAACAAAATCGCCGACAAATTCATCTTTGAGATATGTCCGTGAGGTGGATCCAAATGCATGTGAAACCTTTAGCTTGGTTGCCGTCGATGCCTTGTACAAGTATGATGCCATCATCCTCCTCTTGGCTATCAGGGGAGGCAACGAAGATAGGTTCTTGAGGTAATAACCCTTCGGGAAGAACATAAGAGACCTCTTCCGTTGTATCCACATTCAACTGCAAAAGTTGACATCAGAGGGCTAACACACTTTTGATGCATTTTAAAAATAACGTACAGGCAAACAGCAAGGGTAATCTGTCGATAGCATCCATATCTTACAATGTTTTATTTTCTAACACCAGTTGTGCAAACTTGAATGAGAGGAATGATTGTGCATGATTGCCCTGTTTAAGTCTTTCCGTTAGATGATCATTACAACACTGTCATGGACACCATATCTGACATATGTTTATCATGCATACCGTGCGAAGAAAAACAAACGTTGTACTAACAATTGTAAATATTTGTGAAACGTGCACCAGCAAAATGAGTCAATGATATGAGCGTATGGGACAAATGACTGGTTTGCCCATACGGGCTGTGCTTAAATGAGATGAGAAGTTGTAATTGCAATTCAACGCATCATCAGTGAAGACCTATTCAAAGACACCCAAAACCGCCCCAATTTATTCATATACCAGACGGGGCCTACCTTGAGAATCTCTCCACCTATACGGTAGATATTCTTCCCCATATAGGCAAACTTGTAAGGCCTGGCGTTGAAGTGCTCGTAGTTGATGTTGGAGAATTCAATGGATTCGCCGGGAGGACGAAGGTCAGCACGGGATTCAAGAGTCCAATCTGCCATGTTGATAGTGAAACGCTCCACGGAGGTAGGGTAGGCAGTCTGAAGGCAGGTGATGAGATGTAAGTTTTAATAAACATGAGCTCAATTGATATAAATCGTTTTTGACTACATCGTTTAGTTATTCATTAGGCATTTAATAATAACTTACTGATACGCTTAGACTTTGTTTGTATATCAGCTGATGCGTTCCACATTCAAGTTGTAAACATTTAATCCGAATATCACGCGATTTCAACGGTATGTCGTGTCATTAACGAATACTTGACAGCTATATTGGAGAATATATGGCAGTCATAAAACTTTCATCATGATATCAAAAGATATCTGCTTCAAGTTGACTTACGTCGTGTAGGAGCTGTGGGGTGAAGGTGTGGTAGGTATAGATGCTGGAGTTGGAGTAGGTCAGCATGTCCAGGTACATCTTACCGTCTTGTTCGTACGAGTTCAGCTGTAAACGTCATTAATTGACTGTAAGGCTGACATAGCTACATATATTGTGTTTTGTATGGTATCAATTTTACAGTGTATGTAGCGACGGTAACAATGTTTATATCGCTAATGAGAGAGATGATTTTGATCACGACGGCTTTGCAGATGATAATATTGATGATAGCGATAATGGTGATGGTTATTAACTGCTACTACAATTATGATGACGATAATGAATATAATATCAAAGAATGATGAAAATGATAATGATGGATGAATTCTTTTGAAATGACAATTCCACACAAAAAACAAAATGACCTGATGAGTGACAAAGAATGCCTCTGTTGCTATGGAAGCCATCAGCTGCCCGTCTGATTTGCGTATGACATACAAATAGCTGGGATGCTCCCCGTGCCATTTGAAGTTAGCGCCGAAGAAGGGCGAGTCAGGATAACTGCTGTGCACTGGAAACACAAACACAACATATACCATGGCCATCGCTTGCATTGTGGTCCTCGCCACCCATACATTGGTACCAACACAGACATCAGTACAAAGCGCTTGCGAAGATAAAATCGCCTGTAGCTACTCAATATAAACAAAGGAAGAATAAAGTAATGCCACACACCGAAGTATGCGCAGGGATCAAACAACCATGATGTAGCTGGCAGGACGATGTAGTTCTCCGTCATACAAAAGGAATGCACGTAGCCTAGTCTGCCTGACAAGTCCGGGTATTCGTCGTCACCAGAACACAGACCCAAGTCGATTGTGTCGACGGGGACCTCAGCAATGACCGTGCGGAAGTCGTCACGAACATCATACAAGGTCCACCTATGGGTGCACAGTATTAAATGTAAAGACAGATTAAACCCATGACTAAACAAAGTTCGTTACCTCTTACGTCAACCCATGGCGGACTATAAAACAAAGTCGCAAACAACGGGTTATACTTAAACCAGTAGTGCCACAACACAAGTCCAAAACGATCTAGTTTTATTTGTCGGATTTTCCTCAGATGTTGTAGTCCCCATCTCGGTGTTATATTTCTGTATGCCTGTATTTCTTTTCTTATATGCTGTTTAATTACTTAAGAATCATTTCGTCAGTCAACACGTTTCTATGTTTTACTTTTTCTGCAATCGATATCCTATTCCGTTGTTTTGTCTCTAACTTAGTATCTGCTCATCTTCGTACTTTCGTTCTTCTTCGGGTTATAGCAATGCGTTTTACATTTAGTCTTTCTACAGAAAGCTCTTCGTCAAAGCCTTTCCCGCTAAAAACCACAATTCTTATACGCTTTTCTCTGCACATCTCTTCCTCCATCGGGATCCTAAGCGTTATTATAACCCCCGTCTCTCTCTCTGTCCCGTACAGCATCTCCGATAAAAGTCCAAAACATCATTGTCTATGACTCTTTATCTTTGTGAGAAAGATTCGTTTAGATGCTGAAAGCGTAGTGTGTTACCTTGGCAACCTGAAGCGGGGATTCTCATCTGCGACCGTCACCATGACAGCACTCCACACTGTTCCATCTGACTCGTAGTGGGGATGCGCCGGGTTGTCAACCATGACTGTGCCTAAAGGGTAACCCATGTTGCTATCGGAGAACCTGTATCTCTCGATCGCCTCAACATTGTGAACATCTACCATGACACCTGAAACGGTGTAGAACATGACCAATCATACACATGCACCTTCTCATAGACTGGCCTCACAGCCTAAATTACTTTCATGAAGGATAAGTGTCGCGGTAAAGGCCATCAACTCCTGGATATATTCTCGTCTATGGATCATGGCAATTATATCTCATTCTATACTATTAGCTAAGTGATAGAGATGGGTCAAAGCAACAGATAATGATTCAGACAATAATGATAATGATGTCAAGGATAGATTAATGATAGTTACACCTCCCATCGATAAAATATGCTTGAAATAACAATTACAGACAAAAATGTTCGAATTACCTATGCTGTCGTAGAAAGTGCCTTGTAGTTAAATGTACACTCCTTATAATGGCAATATATATCTTGTTTGTGTGGTCGATTCTCCTGTTCTGGTCCATTTCCGAAGAAATTTTGCAATGAGATTTTACAGGATGAAATGTGTAATTTGAGTAATTCTTATATACTACCGTTAGTGCCTTCGCTCCACGCGGCCACGTTCTGCCCAATCGTCCACCATGACACGTGATCAACTTCGCTGAGACGACCTGGTTGACTCATGTTGGGTTGCAGAAGATTTCGCTGATCGGAATCCTGATGTCAAATGCAAAGTTTCAGAAAAAAGAGATCACCGACAATTTATGCATTTTGAAATTATAAATATTTCATGACATTTCTTTTCATGCATCACATCATAATGAAGGGCGTAGAGATAATCAAGATGAATTAATGAAAACATGTAGGGTGTACATATAATCAAGAAGAATTAACAACATATTGAGAGCGTAGAAATAATTAAGATGAATTCACAACCTAATGAGGGCGTATAAAGAATCAGGATGAAATAGCAACATATCGTACAAAGTCAGCAAAGACGGTCCGCCAGAAGACGCGGGAATCATTCATGTTCATCTCGTAGTTGCGATAGACCTCCATCATTGCTGTGTCATAATATCTACAATCATGAAGAACGAAGCATTGCTTGATTGAGTTAAAAAGGGCGTTGTCATCACATCCTCTGGTAGAAATGAAACGAATCATAAGCCCACCACACTAAGACTCTTCTGCGGAATGTACTAGTAGGTTGTGTTAGAATTTACAACATGAGTTGAGCCAAACTTCACTTCTAAGCTAAATACTAACCAAGGCTTCAAACCCCCTCCCTGCCCTCCACAACTACTCTACCTGTTGTAGAAGGTTGCCTCTCCATCATGGAATTGGAAGCTCTGTCCCATCTCGATGCAATCAAATAAGTGAGTGACAGAATTGACGATCGGGGCATCACTTCCGGTCTCACCAAAAGCACCACAAGCATGCCGGATGAAGGAACCTGGGGTTTAATAACACATTTATGGTCAAAAGTTCCATGCTTTTATGCTGCCTTCTATCAAAGCTATCGTAATACATTAAACCAAAGCACGCCACAAAATTCGAACGCCTGCAAAAGTCTTGCTCAAATATTTCGTTTCCTCTGTATATGTCGATGGTTTTGGTAAATGTTCTGAATTTGAATGGAATGTTACTGGGCGCGACAGCCATTCTCGAGGTATGGTGTAATCAAATGTAAACAGAGGCCTCAGAGTATAGCGTGAACTTCAATTGCTACTGTTATTGACAGGATGTGCCTGTAAAATGTTTTTATAAAGGGGTGATAGCAGTTGATCACAGCCAAGTACAGCGTTCAGGTTATGTTAGTCAACCCCCGGGATATTGAGCTGCCATTTGAATGGCGACAGGTGAATACTGTATTGCATAATCTTCTATATCTTCGGTAACTCAACAAAAAACAATTTATCCAAGGCCGACACCAATAACAGAACTTACCCTGTAGCCATTCGGGGACTTCTCCCATCTCAACAACGACATCTGCATCCACAAATTCATCTTCTACATTGCTGAGTGCTAGCTTCAGTTTGTCTGAGAGGTTCTCTTGGTATTTTGCCTCAACCACGATTAGGTTGACGAGAAGGAGAATACACACTACTTGTGACTTCATCTTGTATTTCACCTCTCACTGCTGTACATCACAATACCAGAGTTATATATACATGAACTGGTCACCTTGAAGTTACTATTTCTGCCTCCGTTTGTTTGCTTGCTTGTCTGTTTCATCTATGACTCACCACCAACCCACGGATGTATGTCAAACTTTGATCGATGATTGGTCGCGTGGGTACGGAGAACTATCAACGCTAGATGGCGCACAGTAAAGAGGGACAGGCGCTATACCGACGCGTTGATCATGAGAGGATGCGTCAGTGATCCAAGGACACTGATTATACAGAAGAAAGCCTTGATAAATATAACAGGCAAACCTAATCACGACACAACTTTGGGTCGATGGTTGGTGCATCAGTTAACCTTTGTAATGATTCATTCACCCTACATGGATGATAGTAGCGGTCATAGTTCCTTTGTGATGACTTACAGTATGCAGCACATAGCGAGAGTCACTTGACGCTGATTGTCAATTATTGATATCAACCAATGTATATTCACTTCAGTAACACGGCTAGTTATACGATCTCTGAACCAACATGAAGTGGCAATCACAAATAGCGCAGCCAATGGACTCGAAAAAAATTGTGATCACGCCACCTGTGAGTAGTGCGTCTCTTAACGCCTCATGGAATAATCTGAATACTCGCTTAAAGCCTAATGGAATAATCTGAATACTTCGTGGGCGTGGTCGTTGACCAATCAGAAGAATACATATATAAACATATATACACATAT
>CM067349.1:14889216-14916716 GCA_034190875.2 Urechis unicinctus
TATACATTACCTTGGGCTTGATTCGGTCTTCGCCTGAATCACGCTTGCCATGCTGCTCGGGTTAAGTATTGGTTTTGCAATCCTGAGCATTGTTGCAACAATTCCCTTAGGTAAGTGAGCGTTTCAGTCGCAACTCGTTTTGAAAATATGGCAACGTTATTGGCAAGGGGGCTTTTATGGTTATATTATGTGTAAAAACGTTCCCTTAATTCTGGGGTGTTAGTTTAATTATCTTCAATTACTGCGCATGCAGCATACCCACTTGTGGAACCAACCAAGTTTCATGCCAAGTGGTTGAACTCTACGACTGGCGAAGCACTATACTGCCGTTCTGTGAATGCACTGAGAGTATCGTATGCAAGCACAATGTTGGTGCGGACAATTGGTAACATAGGACGCTTGAGTCATGTGTCTGTTAGCGGACATTTGTTCATTTACCACTATTTTACAATTTAAACAAATCTTGAGGGAGCAAAAGAGTCATTCTAAAGAATTGAATGCGAGTCAACGGAAGCACAGTGAATCAGATGCGTTCAATACGCTCGGTGAACTGTAATATTGTGCAGATACTCTTGTGTATGCTGTTGTCATCGAGAATAATACACATTTGATTAACTGGTAATGATTAAATTGATAAATTAATGCAACCTATCTGATCCTTTCAACAGTGTATGACATGTCGAGGCATGGGGACACGTTTTAACTGTTGGGCATCTGAGAAACGCCTAAGAACATTAATCACGTAAACGTTGGATTTATATCATGGCTATCATTAGCCAGGAAGTTGTGTATTATTTGTATCTAAATATGATGTTGATGTCATTACAAGAGAGTCAATGACAATATGTGTAACAAATTACATGATTTATGCCTTCATGACCTTAACAAATTACCGGGACATTATATAAACTGTCCCACCTAATGCTTGGAGGTCAAGATAAGCAACACTGATTGGTATGACCTTGTCAATATATATTGTATCAGTTGGCACGTTACACATTAAGAAACAGCTTATACAATAATCTGCCATGCAATTCAAACACTAAATACCTTTGAATGACGAAGAGGATTTGTCAATATATTGACGACCATATTAAATATTCCAAATATGTGTATTGCATGTTCTGTGACTGCAAATGGCATGGCAAGTAAATTAAGCGTTTCTTTGGTTGCCCCTGATAACTGTATACAATACGAGTGATACTTTAATTTAATATGGATTTACCTATTCAAAGCCGTATTGTCTGCAAAACCAGAATTATCAAATCAATGGTATTTTTTACATATGTGGCTTAATGCTTCACCATTTTGCAAAGAAAAACACATTCGAGAGTATGAATGAGTAATTGGCAAAGATAGACGATAGCCCCGTGAAGAGAAGAAGCAAGACGCCAGACAACATAAACAATCATTGCTTTGCTGAATTCCGTAAAGTAAACACAGGATCAAGTGAACAAAACCACTTGGCGGTTAATATGCATATAATAACACCGTTACTATGGTGGTGTTCATGTGTTGACATTCGTCTCGTTCGCTATGCATGCTTCATATTTCTACATGTCTTTCTCATATCGTGGGGATTTACTGTCAGAATAAATCTACAATTGTGCAATACAATGCACCACATCGATGACCCACACGAGGCCGCTTGAATCCAGCTATCACAGCATCTGGCTTCATTTAAAATACGTACGTTGTGCTGGCTGTACATCAAATATGCAATCAGCTTTATAAACTACAAAAAGCCAAGATGACTAGATGTGAATCGCTACTTGAAAATTCCTTCTGTAATATGGCGCTATAGTTAGTGAAATACTTGATATGTTATCCTGTCTGCTGTTTGCCTGTCTGTGGTAGGCGTGCCTGCAGTTGTGTCTCTGGGTGATATGTCTGTTGTTGTTATGGAAGTCGCTTGACCTTACCAGCAATACGATTCTAGAAAGCACTCGGAGGTGGAACCTTACGTTTGGGCATTACGGTTTGATTTATTGTAGTTAATTGACTCGTGTCGCTGGTTCACGTGGCCGGGCGGAACATATGTTTTTACATATAACTCATATTGAGCGGGCAATAAGTACACCTCTAAGTGCTTTGCTCGACGACTTAGTAGTGTAAAACAAAGAAGGGTGGAGTATGACGTCATGGTTTAAATTGCATTCATGTACGGAAGCACAGTGGATTACCAGAACAGCTTCTACGTCATCACATCACCCAATAGAAATACATCCACGTACACTTTTGTGTACGTGGGTACCCTCCGCCTTCACCACGTCGTCGATTTCAACATATTCACTTGCCTGGTCGAGGTTTGTGCTGTAATCATGGTAGTTTGGTGTAATGTAACACTGGCTCCAGGTAGGTATCGTACCCGTCACCATTCGTGAGGTAAGCGTTAGTGTCCTTCTCTTCTTAATCTGCACAAAGCACACATGGTGTCGCTGATAGTCGAACACACAGAACAAATCTACAACAAAATGACACATGGTATTAAATGATTCAGCAGTGTCCGGGTCGAATCCCCAAATCATTGCATTTCCTCGGCCAGTGAACGACTTAGTGTGACTCACCCGTGCTCGACGACGAGAATGATCTCATACGTAAGACCAACACGACGACGACAATGACGAAGATGAGTAAGACCACGCCCAGAGTCGCGCCCAATGCTGAGGCTAGGATGTTCCTTCACCCTCATCCGCTAAATAAAAAATCATCAGACGCACAAGGTAAACCGGATTGTACTTAATGCAAAATGCATTATTCTGGATGGAACATGGGAGATCTTCCCTTTTCAGATTCCATGTAGTGGGAATTGATGATACATAAGATCATGTAGTGAGCCATTAGTATCACAATCATTATGATTGAACTCAAGAATGGACATTGACTTGGTGTTATTAGTTTGCTATTATACGACCATTTCTTGGCATTGACAAAAACAAGCCGCTCATCAATTCCGGAATCCATTTTGCCCGACAAGTGCCGCAGGTAAACATTAGCTGGAATTTATTGACCAGTAGCCTACGATATATGAGGCAACATTATCTCCTGGCGCAGACTGCTGCCTCATGTTAGCATATCAATGACATGAGAATGTATTGTTCAGAGATACTGTTGGGTTGTTGACTGAGTGAAGATACCACGATCAATAAGAAATTTGTCAACAGCTTCTACATGGTTACTGTTGTGACTGAGAACAAATATAGAATCTACAACAGCAGAGCTGTATGCTGAACTGAACGGAGTCTAAAATGTCATCCTTAAAATTTGATTAAGGAAAAAACATTTTGAAGGCAGTCTTGGTTCAGTCTACTTCTAAAGAGAAATAACTAGCCTAAGGTAGAATGAAGAACCTTTCAAAGTTTTATTATATTTGCAATTGGTAGCAGTAAACCACCAATACATGGAAGGATCTTGTTTGTACCCACTCGCCAAACATCATTTAACAAACGAAAGCCACCCCACCCTGAAGAAAGGTCAGACGATCTGATCCAGCCTTAAGGACGGGTCGTATTTTTGTGATCAGCAGAGAGGCTCGGCAGTTGACTGCGTTGAATAAGAATGATGAATCAAATCTATCAATAAATTCCGCTATTTTGATTGCCATTTTGAGTGGCAAACTCAACATTGCAGTAGATGGAGGGAGTTTGATATGCTTGAGAGCTGTAGTGTCATTCAAATGTAGAGACTGTTGAAAAGTGTAAAGGTCTTCACAATACGTCAAGGCAATAACTTCTCTTATGAGAGCAAAACCAGGTTTCTTCAAATTGTTACGCATATTTTTTATGATATGGGGGACGTCGTACATAAGATAAACTGGTTTCCATTGATGAAATATGCTTTTGCAATGTCAGAATCTAGTAATTTTCCTTGCCATGTTGTTCTAAACGTGCATTCAACAATTCGTCATTGAGAAAATTATCAAAGATTCGAGATTGAAGCAGTATCTGATGAAATAATGTAGCACTCAGTCAGTCACTTTCGGCAAAGGCAGCTGAGCGATGATTACAAGGATATTGATATATCTAAAGCTCAACAAGGCAAGTAATTAAGCGCCAACAGACAAACGCATGTTAAATAAATAGCATTTATTCGACGACCATATTGCAAACGTGATGGTATCATTGAACACACTTTATTCACTCCATTGGAGAGACCATCATTTAAACTAATGAAAAGCAGACAACAAAATGCATAATTTATTGTGGCCTAACGGGAGTAAAATCCAAACCGTAAATTCATTAAATGCATTGCGCCATTATGGGCTAACCAGAAACGATTTCAGCCAGTTACGATACCTGATTTTTATTTTTCTAGTGACAATTAACACAGAGCCATCCATTCGATTATAAATGATTGTACCTGCAAATATATGTAACGTCCAATGTATTGTAAAGCTCACTCGGCCGTGATGCACACGAGCCGAGGCAAAACACGCAAAGAACCTGAAACATACATGACCTTATAAGGATGGATAATTTAGTAAAGAGTAAAGACAGATAAAATGAATTTTAAAACAAAAGTCATCACATGGCAGATAACGCACCTTGTACGAATTAGTCTACTAACAAAGAGCAAACAGACAGTGTCGAAAAGCTCCAGCGCAAAGCTAGCAAATGCAAATCACGAACGTTGGGTAGAGCGATTTTACACTATTGTTCGTTATTTTGAAATTTCACCACAAAATAATGGTTCTAATTCAGAAATCGGAAAATACCGTGTTCATCGCATTCAATGTAAGGATGACTAAACCGTTTCAGGTGTATTTTAATGCGCATAACGGAAACATGCTAATACAAAAACGGTAAAAAATGCCCGCCTAACCTGCCGTCAACTGCACATGATAGACTAAATCTGTCCGTTGCGAAACAATAAACGGATCCTGATGGTTCGCCAATAATGTTGTAAAAATAATATTTTATGTCGACAAACGGCTAATTAATAACAGATTACAAAGCTTGAACTCCATTGCGTACAACCATAGGTTAGCAAACACAAATAGTTGCTTTCGCATCAAGCAAACACTGCAATATTGCAGTCGATGTGGCCGGAACTGCTTAGTGAGCCAACTACTCAAATATACTACATTGACACCTGTGTTTGTTTTGTATTTTCAAGCTCAATTTGTGCTTAATTTATGGCTGCAATTTATTAATTGTAATAAAGATCAACACCACGATGCAGCACATGGTGAAAAGGTTAATGTAACTGTACAATTTGTAATATTAGGATACGCCTCTTGTTGTTGCGACGATATATGTTATAAACTCATTAAAGCGCACGTCATGTTACCGTTTTTTGATGTACATGATAATTATGATATACATTATATTACTCATATAGGATCAAACAGTGGACCTGTTTATTGTATAGTGCTATAACATTTCGTACGAGTTTGGTTTCATTGAAGAATGGCAATTATTACATTGTATCGTACCTGAATGTGCTTTGCGCAGTCAAGCGTTGCATAGACCACGATTTCTCAATAAGTCTACATCTATGTGGGGTAACCTTACATGCTGAATGTCTCGCCAAATCGGATTCAATCTCTTAGATCGTTTACTTGGCTCAATATTTATTCTGGGTTGAATATTCTCATGAACCAATATAGGGTATATTTTAATGCTAAGTGCAACGAATATATTGAACTTAACCTTCGATGTTGCATTAAATGTCAAAACTGCCAATTAGATATCGGTCTATAGATATACTAGCCTCCATGGCCATGGCTGCATTACAAGTGAAAATATGAATTGTACACATTAAACACCCATCGACAATAAAAGTATTGAAGAACCATGTAATTTCGATCTGCGTGGGAATTACAAAAGTGTCGTGGTGAGATTAGTGTGGGGTCATCGTGAGGAGCATGGAGCTATGGCAGCGTAAAGGGTATGGTACATCTCGGGGCAGGGTGGGAACATATCTGGGATTATATTGGGATCACTTTGGCGGGGATTAAGCAGGATAACGGCAGGATAACCCCGGGGATAAGGCTGGTGTTACGATTGAAGACCATGTTCGGGTTAGAACGTAGATGCAGTAGGGTCATGGCGGGTTAGGATCGTGGTCCATTTGGTTGGGTTAAGGTAGGTTACTTTTGTACCCAGGCAATGATATCATCCAAAACCTCCATCTACCGGGCAACAACGAGTATTCGGTTGGTTCTCCAAGTTGATAATGAAAAACATCACTTGCAATCATCATTCAAATCACCAATAGGACGATTGAAAACAGCATTTGCATTCCAATATGGACGAATATTTAGAAAAGCGCAATCTGAATACAGCGGCAAATCATAAGCCCTATATTTTTAGTCCCTGTCACAAAACCACGTTTCAGGCTACAACATTATGTGGCCTGTCAAAACATCAATCTCTTGTCACGGTTTCACGTAATTCAATATATATAAGATGAGGCATGCGAAACCAATTTTACAGAATTTAATGCAATATCAGATATAGTAAAGGCATGCATTACATCTTGCTGTAACATAGAACGATCTAACTTCATCGCACTTAGCTTCCAGTTATGTTACGTTTTCAATACACGCGCCATGCCGCATTACGAGACCTTCATACGCATATATAGCGAATTATATAGCAACAACAACCAAATTTGACAAAATGTATAGCTTAACATAAACTTTGCAAGACGCAACAAGTAGATAATATACAATATTATATACCGCCTTGTTCGACACCAACTTCTAAGCGAGTGCAACCACAGAAAGCAGACAATTCAAACCAAAAAAGACGTGTTCATAAGAATAACTGCTCGGTTGCTCAACCATGAGTCCTATTCAGCGCAAAGTCATCAAAGACCCCCCAGTATCAGATTACTATCGCGTCATACACCCCCTCCCCATCCCCACCAAGCATCAATTTTAACAGAAGCTCCGCCCCTCCTCTACTATAGCGAATTATACAGCATCAACCAACGCAAACGTCAACTCATAGTACAATTATGAAAATATTTAAAGCTAAACATTAACTTGTCATTACAGCTTTCACAACAAGTAGATAATAAACAATATTATATACCGCTTTGTTCTACACCAACTTCTAAGCGAGTGCAACCACAGAAAGCAGACAATTCAAACCAAAAGGAATAACTGTTCATTGGCTCTACCATGAGTCCTATTCAGCGCAAAGTCATCAAGGACCAAACCAAGTATCAAATTCCGCAGAAACTCCGCCCCACCTCTATTATGGTATCGCACTATCCCTTCTCCCCATCCGCATCCGCCTCCCTCCTGTCCTCAACTATGCTCCATAGAGTTCTCTTTCCGCCGTCAGCAAAACATTCGTATTGTCTTCTGCGTCGACAATCCGCCAGTTCTGCATTGTCAACAGCATTATTTCGTCAACATCCCTTTCCCGTACTATATCCTCCATTATCAGCACCCGTACAGTTTGCTCTTCCACGTCACAGTCATTCCTTAATGTGATTCCCTTACGTCAACACAAAACCCGATAGACACACGTCCCCATGATGTGCCATCTACGTTGCCAACTGAATAAACATTGTCTTTATGCCATTATCTATAACAGTGCATTGTATTGTAAGAATTAATCTGTAACTTGTCAAATAGAAAGGAATTCCATCCCCCATATATAATGTTGGTCATTAAAGTCAACCCACCAGAAGATGATAACATCGGTCATCGCCTGCAAAGTTTACTCTAGGTTCTGATAGACGGACATGTTTGCACTACTATTGATAACATTCATGTATTCTGGAGCTTTTTTACCTGTGCACCCTTCTCCGTCGAGCCGTCAAGCGCCATTTCGTCTATTTCATCTAATACACTTAACTGGTCGGGGTCACAGGTGTTGTCAGAGAGATCAGTGTAATGTGACACTGGTTCAGATAGGTATTATTCCCGTCACCAATCTTGAGGTAAACATCATTGTCCTCCCCTTGTTGCTCTACACAATACAACAATGGTTAAAATGCAAAGGGTTTAATAATGACTCGAGCCAGTACATAGCTATGCTATATCCGGGCAAAATTATCCCATTGGTGAGTGTCTCAAGTCTGTGAATGACATGATGTGCATTACTGTTGTCGTGTGACTGATTCGGCGACGAGGATGATCTCATACGACATACTAACACGACGACGACGATGACGAAAATGAACAATACTACGCCCAGAGCCCGCCTACTGCTTAGGCTAGGATCCTAAAGCTACAATGATAAGACATGATTAATTGATTTTATTTCACAGTAAGATTTTGACGATTTGTGATACGAGGCATATTTAAAGAATTTCAACAAAGCCATCTTCCCGAACAAACAGCATTGGCATAATATTTTGTTTGACTAAAACCAACAGGTCATAAAAGATTGGAAATGGTAATGGTGATATTGGGGTTTAACGTCACTTTCAACACCGAGGTGATATCGCGACGGCATAAAACATTGGAACGAATTGCATGTCACTTTCTTTTTTTTCTTTTCATGCTCCTTCATCTATCACCCCGTTGTGAATGTCTCCTCCACCTCCTAAGGCACATTATTGAGATGCTATAAACAACACCACCACATGGTGATTCGCCCTTCCTTAAGCTACATAAAAAAGGCAGCAACGAATGCTAATAAATTAACATACAAACATGAAGTCTGACAGACAGAATGACCGATCTAAATATGTGCAAGTATACAAAAATACGTAGCAAAATAATGTTTTGTTTCAAATAATCGTTTCAATTTAAATATGTATATGTATGAAAATCTACATTGAAATACGTAAACGCACAAAATAAAAATGCATTGATTTAATTTCTGACGGGTGTTGGTAATACTACTTTGTACTATTGTTAATGTGGTATATAGCAGTTATTGGTTGTACATGCGTTTTGCAGAACAGATTAGCGAATGCAATGTTTGATATAGGTGTGGTTTATTTTGGTAATATACATCAAGTGTGATTTACGGGTATCACAGGGGTGTTTGTTTGTGAAATAATTGGTCAAAAAGGTTGACAAAGAGTGTGTGCTTAGTACAGTATCGAGTATAATTTTGCAATGAAGTTTGAGTGCGTGAAATATGATGATGTGTATTTTCAGAAGTCGCAAATCTCTAACAAGTAGGCCTTTTTGTACGTTGTATTTTGTTTTGGCTATGTTGCAAACTGCTAACAAAGTTCTGCTCTTGAGTAGAACTCCGTGTATGTTGGTGGCACGTTGTCTTATTTAGAAAGCTACCATCCCCAAATTCCACATGCACTCTTATGCAATGGCTCCTTGTAAACTTAAAATCAGCATTATATGACCGTCTGTCCGTTCCTAAACCCAATGTTGATATTTGACTCTTGAACATAAGCTCTTCTGGGTTTGGCATGGCGTTGTCCAGTGGCATTGCTACTTGCTAGCGCCTTTTAACATAGAAAGTCTGTTTCGACCTTATATTAGAGATGTCAACAATGATTGTTAACTTATTTAAAAGGTCACATCGACAAATAAAGATGGTTTGAATCTGAAGCATGTTTATATTACGAGCTAGCTCCCTCAAATGACACTTCATAAGTTGATTGTCCCCTGCAAACTTTGCCCACTGTACTATCTTAGAAAACCTCTTGTTCAATGTAAACCCAATGGAGAATAAATATTGATGGTACATTTGACTATAAAGCAAATTACAATCCCTATATTACACACGAACCCCGCTTATATTGATAGCTCTTTATTAAGTCAAATACAGCCGTACATGACATTTGACCCATGCGTTTTTATTGACAAATCTCGTGTACAATGTAAACCCAATGTGGAATTGCAACTGCTAATTCTATGCAATTGTAAGACCTATTAAAATTTCTTTCAAGTCAAAAGTTATAATCTGTTAGAACCTTCGATTCGAAAGTTTACATTATGGGATTTGCAGTATATATTGAGGTTCTGAAAAAAAATCTTCATTCTTTCTTTCTTATCTTCATTACGATTCTAGAAAGATCATTTCCGGGTTGTTATCTGTCTCTTGATCGTCAAGTAAATGCTTCAACGAAGGCATCTAAATGTGATTGTCATATTGGAATTCCGTGTTACGTAATCAATATTTATTCGACAACTTTTCTGTCCTGGTGTAAACAATTGACAATAATAATTTGCAGTTATATGTTTGTTTAAGTTTATTGCAATGTAAAGTTACATTTGGGTCTTTTGTACATTATCAGTACTTAGTTATAGTGATGTTGAGGGTCATATTATCTTAATAGAAAATAATTGCTGTCTGAAAATAGTTAACTTTGCTGTGAGTTTTTTATAAACGAAAACTAATTTGTAATATTTGTTGCGTTAGTAACCTTTTCTTATTCTTAGGGAACATATCCAATTAGGGTGGCCTTATAGACCTTATCTCCAATTACGGAGGAGTTAAACGACCCTTAAATTTTTACAATAAAATAGAACAACAAAATCATGGACAGACAAATCCAATTACTGACTTTCAAAAGTTATGTATCATTTTATTAGCGTAAATATGTACAAGCTGGAAAAATATATATTTTGTGAAGGAGTCAAAAATCAAGTCAAAGGGTATAAAACATTAAAATTGTTTCTTAGCATACAAGTTGGTATGGAGTGGTATAGTACTAACACTGTCATTGTCATGTACAACTTACATGAAAACATGAGGTAAGTATACAGATCATAAAGATTAAGAATATATGGTATTGATAAGAGATTATAATTTGACATTGATGAGACATGTGATTAACTATTATTTAATGTTGAATACGCAGAAGAATATCAACTGGAAATAATTAGTACAGCAAATGAAAAACACCATCTGGGTACTTGTATGCAAAACTGAGGCACTTTTGAGTTTCTTAGCACCAACCATCTACGGGTAATCTTCGCGCCCTTACGTTTTTCTCTTCTGTTTAGTCGGTGATGTATTCGGTTTTGTGAGCTATGTGCTATCCAAGCCAACCATTCCTCTGCTATAACACGTTTTCGAGTCTGTTCTGGTTTAAAATCAGGCGCATGTTCTCGTAAAGGAGAGTAAACTGGCTGAGACGATACCCACAGATACAATGCGTTGCATCGTAACCCACGATTCCTTCACGCAACTTCGCTTCATTTCCGTTTCGTTCTCGTCTGATGTAAGTTTTTCCTCTTTCGTGATAACGGTTAAAAATAATTGATGGTCCGCCCATTATTCCATTTTTAATTAACCAATTTATGTCGTTGTTTTGTTCGTCTGGTACGGTAAAATAATCTTCCAAGTCTTGAAACAAATATATCACAAACTTCTATTATGAAGTGTGCAGATGTCAACCAAAGGAGACAGAGCGATAATACAGGCAGTGCTGGAACACAGCGATGCACCTCGAATTCAGGCCCGTTTCATGGTTATCAATGATTGATTCACGATTTGCCTGTCCTGTGACGGAAAATTTTCCTGTGGCTTTTATTTGGTTAAATGATGAAACGTTATCGTAAATGAAAACTGCTACTGCATTCCATGGAGATTTTAATGGAGATTTCGTTTTTGCAATAAATCGAATACCATTCCAATATTTTCCTCGTCTGCGGATAGGTAGTTTTAATCTTATTTAAATTCTAGCTCTGGTTTTGGGAGCCGAGCCCTTTCAGGTAGTACCTGTTAAAATTAGATATACCTATCACAATTTGATTGATATACTTTCAGGTTACAATGTTTCATATGTGTCCATCTTTAAAAACATCAATGGTCAAATACCGCAAACAAAGAACCAAGTGAACAGGTGCAATGTAAAATATATTAATTCAGGCCAGGGTGCACAAACAATTATCGTCCACTTATCATCGCGTGCTTGAGCGGAAAGGGTGTTCTGTCACTCGCAGATAAGTTTGCCGTTAGAGGTTGCCTGTACAGCAGTTGTTGTTTTTTTAGTGCCTAGTGTATTCTTGCCTGTTGTGTCTTTTTAGTGTCGGGCTTCAGCAATTGTATGCAATGAGACTTCATACTCCGAGGAAAGCGAGTAGGTGACGACCAGGCCCCGTAAGAGGTACGAGGAGTACACACGGGATGGAATGTCTGTGGAGCGCTCATCGTCAGTTGGAAATAAACATCGCAACAGCTTGGTACTTTGCAAGAACAGATTGAGACGCTGCAGGGGGATTGGCAGCAAACCAAGATTGGTCGTTTGCCGGCCCGTCGGTTGTTGACCCGGAAAGGAGAATGTTAATACGGAGTCAGACCGAATTTTAAACGATTACGGTCTTGTACCTTCTTCCCCAGAAATGGAGTTGTCACAGTCACCGAAGAGAATAAATGGGGACAGTGTATGAGAAATGCTCTTTTCATTCAACTAATTCCGATAAATCCCATGGGACAGAACAGCAGGAGACAGACTCTTACGTAGTTTCAGCTGAACAAATCACGTGGCCTCAGTAGCTGGCTCTGGTCAGAATGGGCGATATACCCCACTATTCTTTGTTTATTGGACAGTCTAGGTCCAAAGGAGGGTAGAGGGTACATATCTGAACGCGGATGGAACAAACATGATAAATAACCTGTCAGGCTAGGAAGGATCATGGGCTTTCGGAGCTAGTAGTCGGTAAATTAATGCTACAAGTCGACAAAGCCACAGTGGTTGATTACATCAACATGCGAGGTGGCACGAGATCAGTCAGTCTTTGGTGTGAGACTATCGGCTGGAACTTACTCGGTGTGACAACCTCCGCTATAATTGAATAACTCTATTAGAAGTAACTACCAGCTCTTTTAGTGTCTCCCATTACAAAGTATGACAACCTCTGTAGAAGGTAGTTCTTTTAATTCAAGTTACTCTCCGTGATTCATAACTACCGCTGCTAGGTCTGACTACCGCTGCTAGGACTGACAACCGCTGCTATGTCTGACTACCGCTGGTAGGTCTGACTACCGCTGGTAGGTCTGACTACCGTTACTAGGACTGACTACCGCTGTTAGGACTGAATACCGCTGATATTGTTGGCTCCATCTTCAACGAACCTCTATTTGAGACAATTGATTATCTCTGTTGGAAATGACTATATTAGCTTTTGCTGGCTTTTTCTACTAGAAGTCATTACCTCCGCTATCAATGACTCACTCAACTACCTTCTCTGTCAATGACTCTATGAGTAAACACCTCCGCTATAGGTGACTTTCAGTGCCTACTTACTGATAGGAGTAACTATCTGCGCTCTCAGTGGATATATGTACAATACGTAGCTAACAGCTGTATATATGACTCACTCTACTAAGAGAAACACCCTGGCCTTTCAGGCACTATATCTACTAGGAGTAACTTTCTGCGCTATCGTTCACTATCTCCACCAGCATTTACTACCTGCGCTGTCAGTGACTCTTTGCACCAGGCGTAACAACCTATGCAACAGTGACTCTATCGAATAGGAATAACAGCTTGTGCATAAGTGAAACTCTCTGTGCCAGGTGTGTCAAGACATATCTAGGAGAAGCTATGATTATACTCCGTTATGATCCCCAAAATTTGACGGTTTCTGAACATTATGTTTATGCACCACTCACAACGTGCGCTAGCGTTAACAAGAAATGTCTTGTCACAGTTACAATATGGACTGCCTTTAATGGGAATGAGCGCTGTGAATAGTCGAAGATTCACATTATATGATAATTTTGGGCAGTGATATATGAAAGAGAGTGCAAAAAATGTATCAATTAATAGCTCATTTTAATTGCAAACTAAATATATGTCAGTGCATAAAACTTATACTTTTTCCAAGCGTCCTAGATCGACAAATCATGGTATCAGTCCAAATGTATTGTTTCACCGCATTTTTCAATATCGCCTGAGTCGGCCAAATCATTGTGAATCAGTCATGGCCCGGACTGCATGATTTCTTTAATGAATTTGATCGCTTATAAAATCATCGATAAACGTGTGATGGTCATGAAAATTGGTTAAATTGTGCTTGCCAAAAATTTAAAATCCATAATAACTTGGTCAATTATCATCTAAATATCACCCAGCTTTCTTTTTGTTTCGAGAAAGTCAGTCACCGAGCACCACAGATTTAACATGGCTAACCTATGGTGACGCCTGATTTCAAGCACACAAGTGTTATAGCATGGATTTGCTTTGCTAAACATTAATCTGGTTGCGTGTTCCTCTTCAGGAAGTCACGGTGTTACCCTATTTACCCGGTTTCCCATTGAGACGCGAAATCCTTACATCTGCAAATCCAGACAACACTGCTGGGTAGCCCAAAATTGCATCTTCCGCAGAAACAAGCCCACCCAGATGGTAAATTATGTTATTGCGCACCATTCCCAACTGGTCCGTCAAGCCCCAATTCATCGTTTACATCATATACACCTCACTGGTAGGGTTAGGCATAGCTGTTGAGTTCAGAAGCTGACTCTAGGTAGGGCCTATTCCCGTCACCAGTCCTGCGGTAAACACCATTGTATTCCCCTTCTTGTTCTACACAATACACACATGGCTTCACTGATATTCGAAAACCCACGAAAAAATCTACAATCAACAAACACATGATAGTTAATGATTCAGCAGTATCTGGGTCGAATCCACAAATTACTGTATATCCCCAGTCAGTGAACGTCTCGATGTGCCTTACCTTTCGACGACGAGGATGATCTCATACGACAGACCAGCACGACGACGACGATGACGAGGATGAGTAAGACCACGCCCAGAGCCCCGCCCAATGCTGAGGCCAGGATGTTCCTTCCTCCGGTCTCATCCGCTACACACGGTGTACATACACTTCATATATCAGTGTCTATGCCTACTAAACAATACTGACTAAAGGTGGCTGACTAAAGATTTGCCTCATTTTATGCTAATTAATCGGAGGAATCGAACGACTTTTCTTACATGAATCCTCGGTAGGTGAACTGGCGCTTATGCCGCTATCATCGATCAAATGCATCATCGTCATGTCATGGTGATCTTGTGACGTCATTACCATATTGTCTATCGTGGTATTCGCGATACTCAGGGTGCTTGTGATGAAAGTCGACAATGTTAGCGGAGTAAGGTGACATGAGGCGGCTTCGTTGTCTGACAATTGAACAACAGTAACGACAGTAAAAGACGCGCAGCTACCTCCGCCCGATGCGAACCATTACTCAATTTATCGTAAAATTATTGAGAGATGTGTACGGTAATCAGGTAATCATCGATTGGATTACTTCAGCCGCATATATAATACAAACATGCGCAATCGCGAACGTACATACACACACACACTGACCTTGACAAAGATCCGTTCTGTTGATTGTCGACCACTCCCGTCCTACCAGCCGTGGAGGCGCCGCGCAGGGCATGCTGGTCCCTCCAACGTTTGTGGCCCACACCCGGTCCTCCAACCCGATCATCCACTCCATGGCGCAGTCACATCGCATGGTGCTTGGGTTTAATATTCCGATTGCAAAAAATGAGCGATTGAGTTGGAAAATATCTGGAAAAGTCAAGATGCTTGTGTTGGAAAAATCGATAATTTTAAGCAGGGGACTCTTAGCTATTGATTCACGAATGCCTTCACAGGTCGCAGTGCTGAAGTTGTTTCCTGCTAAACTCAAATCTATGAGCGTGGATTGCGCCGACTGAAGGTTAGGAGGCCAGGTGAGCTGGTTATATTGCAGGTATAGTGTAGACAGAGGGATGTTGTCAAATGCACTGTTTGGAATGTCTCTTATGTAGTTATAGCCGAGGAAGAGGTATCGCAGGATGCCTCTTTGCCGACTGAGGTCTGGCACTCTAGTCAACCCAAGGTCTCTCAAAATGAGATAGGTCAGCTTCCCTAACTTATAGAGAGCACCAGGTTCCAAGTCCCCGATAGGCCCGGAGCTTATCCACAGCCTGGTAAGGTTGTTATTGTCTGGTAGATAACTAAAATCAGGAAACGATGTGAGCGCAGAAGTCTGAATATTCAGCAGATCGAGTTGTCCCATTCCCGTAAAAATTTCGCCTGTGAATGAAGTCAGATTGGGGTTAGACGATAATTGCAGTGAGTACAGGGTGTTTGCGCAGTCTGAGAACGCTGCAGGATGGACGTAAGTTAATCTATTGATATGAATTTGAAGTTTTCGCAGCCCAGTCACTCCCTTAAACTCGTCTTTGCCAACCCTTTCAATCAAGTTAACCTCAACAAATAAATCCTGTAGACTGGACCCGATGCTGGCAAATCTGGGCAGAGCTGTCAGTTTATTGTGAGTCATTCTTAGACTGCGTATGGAGGTTCCGTTAAAAGCCAAATCAGATACGAAGCTGATCTCATTATGGGAGAGGTATAGTGTGCTTAGACGAGGGAAGAGGCCAAAAGTGTTATCCCCTATTCGTCTTATCAGGTTCCACCTCAAGTCAATCCAGGTTTCGTATGAGTGGATTTGGCTGACGGGAACCTGCGTTAGATTCATTCCGGTGAAGTGTACCAGGCCAGGGACGGTCTGGATGAGTAAAAGCAGGTAGACAGACAGGTATCTCGTCTGGAAGAGGTTCATGTTGTCTTGGTCGCCTACCTATTGAACACGACACACGAATAAAACGCAGCAAAATGTCAGATTAATTATCTTGGAACAAAAGCGGGGAGAATAAAACCAAATCCCTGTGGTTGGATCAGGTGTACGGGCAGGCGCAGTATACCCAATCCCCTCTCCTCGTCCTGGTTAACCCTTTTTACCACTTTAACTTCATACAACTCGAGTTTCCTGAGATGTTATGGTGGCAAGGCGTGTGCGACCGTATTTATCTTTTAAGGTATAGTAGGTAATAAAGTGCAAAAGATGCATCGTCTAACGCAAGGGCCATATTACTCGCAAACATTCACACAATGTTCGATCTAATATCAATCCAGGTGTCGTTAGTGCTTGTTAGCTAAGCGGGAGTCAAAGTTAGGTTCAATCTCTTGCGGTTCACGTTGCGGGAGTCAGATGCATAACGATATATGATGATGATGCCTTTATGGTGACCTAGACAGAGATTTTCAATGATGGCTACGCAAGACGGTTTGGTGTTGTATGAGCTCAGCAAATTTAAATACAGGCGACAAGAGCAGACAAAAAATGCATCACTATATAGGTTAAATTATATTTATTGATATATTTCACAACAGCTAGGTAGCTTCAAGGTGAATATTGTCACAAAGTTAAGTGATCATGATCCGAAAGCACTGGAGAACAGGAAGCATAGCAGCATATCACCTGTCAATACGCTTTAATTGCCCTACCTACTTATCCCTCATCTGTTGAAAATTGACTTTTCTGATTCTCTTACCTGCCGTGCCCGTTGGAAAAACACGCCTTGGAAGCTATCTGACTTTATTCGTGTTAACTGTGCGGTGAACTACGTAAATATTGCTTCGTGTTCTTGAGCAGTTATCGTCTTCTGACTTTTTTCTATAGAGTTGATGGTCACTGGTGCGTGAAAATCTTGTGAGCTCCAATAGTAATCATTTTTCTTAAGCACATAGTAGTATGTCAACATCTTTAAATAACTAGCACGACTAATGAGATGCTGAACGACAGGCGTGTTTGACGATGCTATGTTATAAATTATATATATATATATATATATATATATATATATATATATATATATATATATATATATATATATATATATATATACATGCACATATATATAAACATCTATATATATATATTTGTGTTTATATATATTCATATATATATATATATATGTATATATATATATATATATATATATATATATATATATATATATATATATATATATATATATATATGTGTGTGTGTGTGTGTGTGTGTGTGTGTGTGTGTGTGTGTGTGTGTGTGTGTGTGTGTGTGTGCGTGTGTGTGTGTAAAGAACTATTTGTCGATCTGACCCATCTGCAGATGGGTCTGACCCGTTTACATATCCGCAGATGGTCGACCCATCTGCGGATCACTTGACGGACAGAAAATGGCCCATCTACAGACGGTTCTGACCCATTTAAGGATATTGAATTTAAAGTCAATTCAAAGAAATTCTCTATTTTTCTCAAATATTCCCATCAAAGCTTGCAGAGTGCCACATAAAGCTCACTTTTATTGTGAATAGATATGTTTTTACCGGAATGTTCTTAATCATGATCTTTACTCAGTTACATATATCTTAAATACAGGTGACGAGAGTAGAAAAACGTATTATTTTATAGGTTAAATTACCATATTACATAAACTATTTATATCTATTGATATATTTCACAACACCTATAGGTAACGTCAAGGTGAATATTGTCCCAATATTAACGTCATTATGATGCGAAAGCACTGGGTAGGAAGCACAGAAGCATATCACGTACATGTACATGCTTGAATTGCCCTACCGCCACCTACTTATCGCCCATCTGTCAAAATTAACTTATTTTATTCTCTTACACTTTTTGAAGCTATCTCACTTTCTATGTGTAAACTGTGCGGCGAACTGCGCTAGCTGTAAATATTACTTTGCGTTCTTTATTAGCTGCCGGCTCCTGTTTTTTTGTGGAGTAGAAGGGCAATGAAGCGTGAAACCCTTTATGGCTCCGATAGGAGTCATATTTCTGAAGCACTCAGTGGTATGTGATCATCTTTAAATTAAAAGCACGACAAATAACATATTAAAGGTAATATTAGGGTTTGAGGTCACTATTAGCATCGTCGTGATGTAGCGACGGTAATGGATGAGTATGATTGTGACGCTTGAGCAGCTCCCTTTATTGCTAGTGCGCACTTGGCACAAACCCGTTTGGCAGACTGGGCTGCTGGGACAAAGACCCCGCACGAAACTATTGAGCAATCCTCTCGGGTGTATCTCTTTTCATAAATTCATAAATGGGGCCACCATTCAACTTGATCATCGAGTTCACGTTTTATCCCATTGGTATCAAACCCTCAGCAGCCTGCTTGTCGGAAGACAACGCAGCATAACATTACGCCACGGAAATACGCTGACGGACAGTCGTGTTGGACGACGCTATGTTAGTCCAGTCGTTATGCTCATTGTGACGATTGATTTAATGGATCAATGGCGGTCTTAATTGTAGATTGTATTTATACTAAAATAAGAAACCTATTGTAACTAACCAAGTAAATCATAACGTTGAAACGCTATGACTCGAACGGGTCATTTCGTTGTGTCAGTATGTAGAAAAATCCTGAATATTCGGGTCGTTATAATTGTAGACACTTCCTGAAAGTTCGTTGGATTGAGAATTTATCAGTAAATCACTGCCAAATTCCCACAATTCAGATAAATGTAAATGCCTACTTGTCCAACAACAATTCATTTACATTGATAGAAACTTAATTGCTTTTCTTTTGTGGTTTTGACCCTTCGCACCTAGTGACCAACTTCGTTGCTTCGGAACATGGCGTATGATGCACAGTCATCAACACAAGACCGACAAACGTTAGCTAGTAAAGAACACGAAGGAATATATACAGCCAGAGTAGTTCGCCGCCAAGTTAACACCAAATAATGTGATACCAAAGCAAGCATCAGGTAAGAGAGTCGAAAAAGTGGATGTTAACAGATGTGGGAGAACGAGGTGGCGGTAGGGCAATTCAAGGGTGTCTAGTTCATTCGCCTCATGATAACGCTAACTTTGGGACAATATATTCACCTTGACGTTACCTTGCTGTGTTACACCACCGTTACACATGTAGACGACGCTTGAAAATGTGTGCCCGTTCCTACGACCCTCTTTTCTCTCAGTTCCCCCTCTGTTATAATTTGCTCTTGCTTATATAACAAGGGTGTTTGATAAGTGGATACGGGTAATTTATTATTTGATTACAAGAGAAGGCAACAACCGTTTAACAATCTTAAGACGTACATAAACTATTCGGAGGGGGGGGATTAATCTGGCATACCATTGTATACAAATTATCCGGGTTGTGTGTGGAATAACTCTAGTACCTGCTACACGTTAACAGATACAGACGATTGCACACGCCTTGCATCCATTACATCTAAAAAAACTCAAGAGTTGAGTGCAACTGAAGTTCTAGAAGGGGTTAACCAGGAAGTAGAGTGGTGTTTGAGTATACCGCGCCTGTCCGTACCTGTTTTAACCACAGAGATTTGTATTGGCCATTGATTTTGTTCCAAGATACTTAATCTGACATTTTTCTACCTTTTATTCGTGTGCCATGTTCAACAGGTTGGTGACCCAGGCAGGATGAGATACTCGTCTTTCTACCTGCTTTGAGTCATCTAAACCGTATCTGGCTGGGGAGTATTTACTGACATGAATCTAACGCAGGTTCCCTTCAACCAGATGGTTCGTATTAGGTAGAGATAGTCGTGCAACTTTTTCTTTCTTTTCTTTTGGTTCATTTGTCAGACAACAAAGCCGTCTGATGTCATACCACTCATGCCGACCTCCTCATCAAGCGCCTCGAGTATCGCGACCACCACGATAGACAAGATGGCTCTGACGTCACAAGATCACCACGACATGACGATGATGCATTTAATCCATGATATCGGCCGTAGCGGCATCTCACCTAACGAGGATTCAGGGAAGAAAAGTCGATCCAGTCGGTAAATAATAATGAAACTAAAATGTGGCAAACCTTTAGCAGCCACCGTGAGTCAGTATATCGAAGTTGACATAGACAATGAAGGATGCAGTGTATGTACACCGTGTGTAGCGGATGAGACCGAAGGAGGGAACCGCCTGGCCTCAGCATTGGGCGGGGCTCTGGGCGTGGTCTTACTCATCTTCGTCATCGTCGTCGTCATGTTGGTCTGTCTTATGAGATAATCCTCGTCATCAAACCAGTCACTAAGTACCGGTAAGTCACATCAAGTTGTTCACTGACTGAGTGTATGCAACGATTTGGGGATTCAACCCGGATACTGCTGAATCATTTATTACCATACCTACCTGGAGCCTGTGTCACATTACACCGAACTCTCCAATTACACTGAATATGATAAAATCGACGAATTGTCGCTCGACATCCCGGAGGCGGAGGGTGTGCACGGACAGAGCTGTGAACTTCCTGTCTGCATGGAAGCTATCGATGGTGCTGTCACCAAGTCCGTCGATGACAACCATTATGTATATATGGTGGATAGAATTCTATACAAACTGACAACTTACCTGTTAAAGCTGATCATTCAATATACTGTAATAGATAATTGCAAACAAACAATTGTGTAATTGAACTTTTCGATGGAAGTAACATGTGGATGTGTGTCTATTGGGTGATGTAATGACGTAGACACTGTTCTAGTGATCTACTGTGCTTCCATGTGCAGTTATTTGAATCAACCCATGTCTGAACATTAGGTTATCTACTGTCATCGATTGATCCTGGCTAAGATATTATTATAAACAAAGCGGTACTTATCCATATTTTTTAATCTACTTGTTCTTAAGCCCTTAATGTAAAGCTAGAAATAACACCATTAATCCCAGTATGTGCCATCCACCATTGAACACGTCTTTTGTGTTAGCTTCAGCAATTTTAAGCAATGATCATTTTGTATTATTTCCCGAGTTGTCTATATGTGTTTTCTTCTTAATATATTGATATATTTCATATCGTCGGTGCGTTTTGGCGCCGTGGTTGAGTGACATTGATGGAAGTTTTAAAATATGACGTTTTTAGTTAAGTTACAAAGTGCTTTCCAAAAGTACCCACTTCCCGCTTTTTTTCCAAAAATAACGCAAAACTTCCTGTCGGCGTCCTCTGGTATTGAAATAATTTGTTCTCTTGTGTGCGGGTGGGTCACGGCTGTGGTTTTGCGGTACAGCCAGGAATTTGTGGTTGTAGGTTGGATGAAGGGGCATACATAGCGCTAATGTTATCACACGTACTTAATATGAACACTGCTGTAACCACCACTCATTTAAGCCCCTGTGTGTGGGTGCTTATGCATTACGCACAAAAACTCCTGACCCAAAAAATGTAAAAGATAATGCACTTACCTGCTCTCCTATGGATCACATACATTATAAGCGATTATCGCCTCTAGTTGCGACTACATACGTCAGTAGTGGCTTTATTTTCTGGCAGTCAATTAACCATCAGTAGTGACTAACACAACGGGTAGTGATAATTTTCAACAGCAGAGACAACCTCCTCGGGGAACGACCTCTTCCACTTTGAGTTAACGGTTCTACCGGTAATGACTACCTCTATGATCTATGAAAATGTCGCCGTAAGTAGATCCAGACACCTCTGGTAGTGATTACCTT
Source organism: Urechis unicinctus (assembly GCA_034190875.2). Classification (NCBI taxonomy): domain Eukaryota; kingdom Metazoa; phylum Annelida; class Polychaeta; order Xenopneusta; family Urechidae; genus Urechis; species Urechis unicinctus. Next base: position 14,911,385 of record CM067349.1, read on the forward strand.
TGCCAGTAGTGACGTCATTTTCCACATATCTACAATACCAGTTTCTGTCGATAGAATAATTTCTTAAAAAAACGACCCCCACCCCCTCTCTCTTTCCCTCCCTCAATATGGATGATTGACAAGTACAGATACTCATTTCACCTTAATCTAATTTAAACCAATCCAGCCATGTGGAAGTAAATTTCTTATCAGCCACAGAAAATTCGCCCCGATACACAACAACTACTGACACGCCTACCACAGACAGGCAAACAACAGACATGACAACCACAGACACGTCAAATCAAGATAGACAGGACGGTAACAGACACATCAACTACAAATAGAGAGGGCGATAACAGACACGTCATCTCAAGATAGACAGGACGGTAACAGACACGCCAACTACAGATAGACAGGACGGTAACAGACACATCGGCTACAGATAGACAGGACGGTAACAGACACATCAACTCAAGATAGACAGGACGATAACAGACACGTCAACTCAAGATAGACAGGACGGTAACAGACACGCCAACTACAGAAAGACAGGACTGTAACAGACATGCCAACTACAGATAGACAGGACGGTAACAGACACGGCAACTACAGAAAGACAGGACTGTAACAGACATGCCAACTACAGATAGACAGGACGGTAACAGACACGCCAACTACAGATAGACAGGACGGTAACAGACACGTCAACCACATTCATATCAACCCAAAACACATTCTCGCATACTTTAGCACGTTTGTAGTAGTTTAAAAGAACCCTTACGCTGTGACAGCTTGATTGAGGCGGCATCGTGTGGGTCATTGGTGTACGTCCGTGTATATATGTAAAAAAACATGTGCCATCTGCAGATGAGTCTGACCCGTTTACATATCCGCCATCTGCGGATATCTTGATGGACTGAAAACGGCCCATCTGTAGATGGTTCTGACCTATTTAGTCAGTTTAAAAATAATATATATATATGTATGAATATATATATATATATATTCATATATGTATATATATATATATATAGATATATATATATAAAGATATATTTATATATATATATATATAATATATATATATATATATGTTTATATATATATATGTAGTATATATAAATGTATATATATACATATATATATATATATTCATATATATATATATATATATATATATATATATATATATATATATGTATATATATATGTATGTATGTATATATAAATATTTATATATATATATACATGTAGATATATGTATATGGTATATGCTTGAAAATGGACGTAACCTGGATCGACCTAATCAAGAACTGAGTGGAGGATAACGCCATTGTCCTCTTTCCTCGTCTCTGCTCACTATTTCTCTCTGGTAATAAGATCGGCTTTCTGTCTGATTTGGCTTTTAACGCACCCTCCATACGCAGTCTGTATATGGCTCATAACAACCAGACATCTTTTCCCGGATTTGCATGCATCGGGCCCAGTCTGCAGGGGTTATTTGTCGATGTAAACCTTACCGCAGAACCTGGTGAAGTCGAGTGCAAGGGAGTGACTGGTCTGAGAATGCTTTATATCAATATTAATACGTCCCCCTGAAGCGTTTTCCGAATACGCACGCACTATGAAGGTACTGCTATTGCCGGCAAACCGAAACCGGACTTCAAGGCCAGGAGAAGTTTTCACGGGAAAGCGACTTGATCGGCTGCATATTCAGACTTCTGCTCTTACATCGTTCCCTCATTTGAGATAATTACCAGACAATAACAACATTTCGAGGACTTAGAGGCTGATGCTCTCTATAAGTTGGGGAAGCTGGCCAATCTCGCTTTGAGAGCTCTTGGCCTGAGTGCCAGATCTCAGCCTGGCATAATCTTAATTTGAGACCAAAGTGTCGTCATAGTGCTTGCGCATTCTGAAAACACTATAAGGAAGAGGTATCAATATATGTGTTTGCAAGACTCCCGTATGTAGCTTTGCGTGATACCGTAGTAGTGATTGTACAGCTGACGACAGAAACATCAGCAACATGTATTTAGTAGGAAGGAAAATTGCTAAAGTACCAGGAGCTTTTATTAAAATTATCAAGGTATCATGAGTGTTATTGTGCAGCAACAAATAGAATACTTACATAATGCGAACATTTCTTGTACCCAGCATGGTCTATTTCGGTCTCGTGTACAGTTTTGACCAAAGATGGTGTCAATGGAAACCGCCATCAAGAATTTCTGGTGCTCACCAGTAGCGCTTGTTTTAGCAGGAATAACCAGTTCATCTCGTACGCCTAAGGCTGCAAATCCATTAAGTCAAATTGCTTGGATTTAACGTAACGTCGAAAATATGGATTGACTTCTTCAACTGGGTTTTGTACATGATACACAATGTCTTTATATTTCCCGCCAGTGATCCCTTGCGTTCTTTTACTCTCAAGTAGCTTCTGAGCGTGTTCATCCACCATTATACGCCGGCGTTCTCCGTCAGCCATTTTTCTTACTTTTTTGCATTCTCAGTGGTCAGTTTGAAAGTGAACGGTAATTTTTATTGACAGTGCTTATATTCCGAATCTCCAGACCAGCTGGGGCACGGGAGCGTTTGTGACGCGTGATTGCATTATTTTGTTTTTCCTATTGCATTCAAGTCATTTCTATGAGTTATCGCATATATTCTCCGCTGAATACATGACACTGTTTAAACGGAAGCGGAGTTACAACGTCTCCAAGACGCCTTCTCCGTCGTTAAATTGCGCTTGTCACTTTTTAGTTCCAATAGACACCTATCCCCGATACGCCATTGTCGCTATGCGAGCTGGCGCCAGATGATAACGATGACAGGTATATCTTTGGTACAATCTACCAATAACAACATTGGTCTTCAGATATATGTAACGGAGTTAAGATCATGATAAAGTACATTCAGGTAAAAAACATAGCTATTCACAATAAAAGTGACTTTTGTGACAAGCTTTGATGGGAACATTTGAGAAAAAATAGAATTTCTTTAAAGCAGACTTAAATTGAATATTCTTAAATGGGTCAGAACTCTCTGCAGATGGGCCGTTTTCAGTCCACCAGGAGGTCCACAAACGGTTCAAACCCATCTGCAGATGGCAATAACTACATCCGAAACATACCAACCAGTGCATTTGACAACCTCCCCCTGTTTTCTTTACATTTGGGAGGTAACCGGCTCACCCGGCTCTCTAACCTTCAGTCGGTTCAATCCAAACTCGAACATTTGGGTATACAATTTAACGACTTCAGCGCTGTCACCTGTGAAAATATTTATGAAATGATCGCTAACTGTCCCCTTCTTACGACTGGCCGCTTATCCAACACAAATATCAAGACATTTCCAGACATTTTGCAGCTTAATCGCTCATTCAGCATAGTCAGCCTATTAAACCCAAGCACCATGCGACGTGACAGCGCCATGGGGTGGATGATCGGGTTGGAGGACCGGGTGTGGTCCACAGACGTTCGTGGGACCAGCATGCCCTGGGCGGGGACGGGAGTGGTCCACAATCAACAGAACGGATCTTTGTCAAGGTCAGCGTGTGTGTATCTGAGTGCGTCTGCGCCTGAATGTGCATAAAGGCACGCATGAATGCACACATATATCCGCGCATGTATGCGCGCATGTACCCACGCACGCACGCGTGTATGATGAGAATGATGATGGGATAGTGTCTTTAATAGCGGCGGTAGTCACTCCAAGTAACCGCGATATTGATAACGAAGTCACTCACTGCCCATAGAAGTAGACGACCTTAGCGGTTGTAGCCAATAATATCACAAGTATACATTCGTAGAAGATGGAACCAACAATAGCTGCGGTAGTCCCCAATCAATTAAAAGGATCTCCCTTTTGCTGAGGTAGTTACACATCGTAGAGTGAGACACTATAAGAGCTTGTAGTTACTCCTTACAATGTTATTGAATACTTCCAGTGGCTAGAGGCTGTTTTGGCTGAAGTAGTCCCTCCTAACAGAGGAATCCACTAATAAAAGCGATAGGTATTCCTTGTTAAGGAGTTTCCAGTTGCTTTACACACATGGATCATATAATTATCACCAAATATGCACAATCATGATTCGGAAATACTCAACAAACGTCAACTATCGACAAACACCACGAGTGCAATCATCAAATTAAAATAATATAAGTTATCTAATATCTCATAGCCAACAACACAAAAACACAAAAACCAAAAAGGATTATCCACAGCCAAATCAATCCACAGCCAAATCAATCCACAGCCAAATCAATTCACAATAGACAAACCTCAGAAAACAATCAACCAAATAAATAGCCTTATGAACGAGTGCTTACAATGCACTCGATACAACTGGGATAAGCGTATAATATAAGATATTGGGAATCGCCGGTCATGCGTATGCCATGGAATGACAGAAGCGCCCTCTGGCTACTGTCAGCCTATTGAAACGATGACAGATTCAGTGAGAACATGGCCCGGTCAAAGCGGATACCAATATTTAATTATTGTCTATTTGTTTTACGAAATAATGGATGTCATCGTCGAGTAAAAATCGTTAGCTGACACCAGTTGTATGTACATTCAACACCGCAATTGTCATAAGCACACATATAAAAATATCGAACAGGAACATGCTTATGACCAATAGCACGGAATAGGCAGATCTACTTGTCCCGTTCCCGTACATAACTTTTCTGATATTGAAGTCAGGCGTCGGTTCCCCGACGAATTCGGTGCGTACGCTGTGCTTGCGCAGGCTGGAAACACTTCGGGGTCGACGAAAGTTAGTTTATCAAAGTGAACAAAAAATTTCGCTGATAAGTCATTCCCTTCAACTCGTCTTTACCTAGCCCTTCAATCAGGTTAATCTCGACAATTAAAATCTGCAGACGATGCTAGCAAATCTGGGAAGAGCTGTCAGTTTGTTATGAGTCATATACAGCCTTGTATGATGTTTGCGTTAATTTTATCATGGGAGAGGTAAAGCTCACTGAGACGAGGGAAGAGAACAAATTTGATATTCTGTAATAGACTTACCAGGTTCTTTACAAGGTCGATCAAGGTTTCTTTTCGAGTTTATCTAGCTGACGGAAACCCGCGTTAGATTCATGTAGATAGGTACGTTTCCCCAATGAATGAAATTCATGGTGCTTTGGCCGCCTACCTATCTTTCACCCATGTGAACTTGTCAGATCAGAAATGACCACCGAATACTGTAAATAATCTGGACCATTTGGCTAATATTGAGACAAAAAAACATACAAAAAATAAGCCCGATATTACGCATAGCGAGAAAAGTTTATTAAAATATTTGAAAACATGTTAAGGACGTAAAGTGAATATTATGCCTTGAATT
>CM067349.1:14934216-14984216 GCA_034190875.2 Urechis unicinctus
ATCATAGATACTCGATTGTAGGTGATCAACAAATTAGTTACTCAGCAAAACATAAGATAGGAGCAGATGAACATTGGTATGAGTATTATATTATTAAACAATAAGTCACATCAGCAATTCTGAGCATTTAGATCCCAATATTTTCCAAGTTGCAGTGTGTCCTTATGTGCATAGCCTTCCAACTTCATAGGACTAAAATTAGTTTTAGCATCATACAACATAGCACACATATTCAAGAACCGTTTTCTAGCCACTGTGTTAAGGTCTTCCACGCGTATCTGTCGCGCAACATCAAATATTGACTGCGTGGAGACTACGCGGAGGAAGGAACTTTCACCAATATGCTGCGGCTTGAATAACACATTCACATTTGATATTTGAATGAGGAGATGAAGATTATAAAGCTCGTGAAATGGAGCTCCGAGCGCCGAGCCGCTTCCGAGAGCGCCGAACCGCTTCCGAAGGCAGAGCCACTTTCAAGCGCCGAGCCGCATTATTATAGATACTCGATTGTGTGATGATCAGGCCCTAAATTGGTAGAGAAACAAATCCCGTTGATTTTATCCAATTCGTTACTAGTTGCAGTTGTTAATAGATGACATTGATCCAATGTCCCCTAATAGCCATCATTTGGGGCTAGCACAGTGCTTCATTCCTATTAATGGGATTTGCAAAAAATATTGTTACAGCACACATAATTTAACGTTAATTTTATAGTCTAGTCATAATATAATCGTCTTGTTTATAAACCTGTGCCTCCATTTTTCACGGTGCAACAAGAGCATATTTTATACCAAGGCCTTGTTAGCCCATCAGCTGGAACTGTCTGCTGTGATCCAATGTTCGAGTTTTGGTTTTACCTTAACTGCCCTGACAATGTGTTGTTGATATTTTCAAGTGAGCGGTTAGTGACGCAGGCGTTGGGTTCCCGATGTCGAGCTTCCGAGCGCCGAGCCGCTTCCGAGCGCCGAACCGCTTCCGAAGGCAGAGCCACTTTTAAGCGCCGAGCCGCTATCTATATTGTTATCTTATTTTCGGCTCGGCGCTCGGAAGCGGCTCGATGTTCAAAAGCTTGGCATCGGGAACCAAGCGCCTGTGCTTTCTGGTACGGCTTTGAAGCATGTCTCGTTTCGCGTTATGACGTTCCACAAGTTCATGCCCCTTTATCCCGTGATGCCACTGTAGCATAGAGAAAGAAATCTAATTGGCTAGAAAGCATACCGTCATAATGCATGCGTATTACCTAAAGTGAGCATATCTTTCTGATCATCTCAAAACACCCATGATCTTATTCGGAAATAAATGCGCTTATGCAGCGATACGGATTCATTCATCTATATGAATACTTGGTCTATGGTCTATGGGTATTTCCATCCACTCTTGTTGATTGGTAAGAAAAGCGATCCAGTGATGTGGGCTCGCTTATAGCCGATCGGGTATATATGGAGGCATTAGCCTATTTATTATAGAAAGGTCATGGACCAAATACGGACACTTCAAAATAGAAACTCAACTAATAACTAGGGATGCCGCGAGATCCTTTCCTGTTACTAGGCTGTCTGTATATAACACAGATAGTGCACCGTGAATGGTAGGTAATACACAGTATGTTTCCGCATATATATATATATATATATATATATATATATTATATATACATATATATAAATATATATATATATATATATATATATATAAATATATATGGTACATGCACTGTGTAGAATATACTTGTGTGTGTGTGTGTGTGTGTGTATATATATATATATAAGAAATTCCGATAAATTTAATATGCATGCTGCATGTGGGGTGATGTTGTGTCCAAAACTTATATGTCAATGTCGAGCTTTGGCCGCCGTTGTGTAAATGTCCGTAATACACTATTTGACAAATATTGCACAAGTTTTTATGGATCCCCGTTATGGAAGTTTTCGAGCAATTCATTTAAAAGCTTGTGTTGCACTTGGAGCAAATGAATCCGTCATATATGGAGAATGCACCCTAGAACAGTGTGAATGTATATTCCTCTAAAAGAACAATTAATCTTGCCATGTATGAATTTTGTTCTCAATAGTATGAATAGTACAAATGATCTTGTATCGGCGGGTAGCCGATTATGTGCCTTTAGTAATTCGAATGTCGCAAATTATATAAGATATATTATGAGTATCACCAATCTTAATACTCCCATGATTTATGGCCAAACCATTACTTTTAATGAAATTGCTAGCGAGCTAAGTCTACAGAACATTGACCAAGAGAGATTGAATTTTGTAATCCAGATCGGCGTTCTACAGATAAAGATGAGATTACCAATACGTGGTATCATATACCGAAAAATTAGCGCTATAAAATATAAATCATGTAGAGTGTATTTGGTAAGTGACATATTATATTGATATAATGCGCGTGTTCTGCGCTGCTAGTGTTGGGATCATACTCTCTCCGAAGTAACTGATGCTGATCAGGGGAACTTGCTTACATATTAATATATATATAGAGATATATATATATAGATATATATATATATAGATATATATATATATATAGATATATATAGATATATATATATATATATATATATATATATATATATATATATATATATATATATATATATATGTATATATATATATATATATATATTTATGTATATATAAATATAATATATATTTATATATAGCTATATATATAAATATATATATATATTTATATATATGAATATATGCATGTATGCATATATATATATATATATATATATATATAAATATAAATATTCATAGATTTAATAATATACATATGAAAATATGTATACATATATATATATATGTATGACTTTATGTATATATGCATGAATGTATATATATACATATGTATAATATGAATGTAAATATATATAAATGTGTAAATATGTATGAATATAAAGATGTACATAGAAACATATATGTATGCATATATGTATATATGTATGTATATATATATATATATGTGTAAAATATGAATTAGTATATATATATATGTACATATATGTATTTGTACATATGTAACTATATGTATACATCGAGAGAGAGACAGGCGGAGAGAGAGCGCGAGATATATGTATATATATATATATGTACACACACACGCACACACACACTCACACATATATATTTATATATATATATATATATATATATATATATATATATATATGTGTGTGTGTGTGTGTGTGTGTGTGTGTGTGTGTGTGAGCGTGTGTATACACACACACACACACACATATCGAGAGTGTGTAAGAGATACAGGCCTGTAGCCAGGATTTTTATTGGGGGGTTCTTTTCCCCTCAATTGCGGACTTTTCTCCTGGCTCATGCTGATGCGGCTATAACACCATAATTAAAGGCACCATCGACACACGATATATCTATGCTCATCACACATTCATTTAGACTGATCATCAGGTAAGTTTAACATTTAATAACCCCCATCCTTAAAAAATCAATAAAAAAAATTCATTGCCATGAGTTTCATTGTTGATTCAAACCAAAAATGTTGAAATGCCCTACTTTGTAAATAACCAAAACTTTATTTTCTAGCAAATAATGCTGAAAAACCCATCAAATAAATTTCCGACTATCTATCTCTAACTCTAGTCCTCATGATGACAATAATAATGGACACAAGTCTTATTACAAACATGTTGTGATTCCAGTTTTACTCAAACATTGTGGTTAAGATAGAGAAGAGCAGTTTTACATTACATAAAGAGACCTAAGAACAAAGAAGGGAATCCAGTTCTATTCGTCTAGGATGTTTCTTCCGGAAGGCATCAACCACACAATCAAGGTTGATAGCTGTGCTATAATGAATGTGAAGGAGATGTAAGTGTTGAGGCGGCGCAGGGCAAGCTGTAGAAGAACAAAGAGGTTGGGATACATGCCTCTGTCACATTCTTTAATGGCAGCTGCTGGTGTGCATGGCTGATGTTCTTCTGGCGCTTTGTCATATCTGGGAACAATTATTGAAAAGTTTTAGTTCTAGTGCTAGTAAAGATAGTTCCAATTTCCAACATTGAATTTAAAGTACCTCATCTTCCATCTTGTTAGTTCCTGTGGAACTAGCTCAGGGGCAGGGAGGTCATTATTAAATAGACTCCCTGCATGTGCGAGGTCTGGCTGTTGCATGCATGTAACAGCCGGCACTAATCCCAGCAAAGAGCTTGCTGTTATTGACAGGGCTGTTTGAAAAAATAAAAAATTATATAATTTTTCAAAAGTTAATTTCCAGTTTATAAATGCAAAGGGAAAGGGAAAAAATTTAAACTACAGTACAGTATTAAAAATTGGTAAACGACAGTAAAAAAAAGGTATATAAAAAAGAATGAGACTTAAAATCTTCCAAATATTATATTAAACAAATTGTAGCTTAAAATTATTAAAAGAACCATCTTAATTAATTACAGAGTTAAACTCCTTAATTAACAAATGTGTAACTCCTAAATTAAAGTGTGTTAGATAAAACAACAAACCAATGTGCATGTATAAGTTAATTTTCCATTTTTGACCAATTCTTACATGAGAACTGAGCATTAAGGTTAGAAACAATATGCTCTAGGAATGGGATGGCTATGTTCAGCCTGTGGTGGTTGAATGTGTCCTGAGATGGCACATTGCAAATATACTATAAAACTTTGACTCTTTGATTTCATTGATTATGCTGCTGAGAATAAATTCATTTGTAAGTATGTCCAACAGTTCGTTCTGTATTTGAGGCGAGATATAGGTAGCGTTCTTCATGTTGGGTGTTGCTAGGTGGTTTTCAACCACACTGTTGTGTTTGCCAATGACTCTGAGCTCATGAAGCTCCCTGGATTGCTCTCACCATCGAGTTTCTCATTGTCACCACGAAGGGCAATACACTGGCGACCACAAAAGAGAACAGTTTCAGCAACGGCTTTCACGACTACTTTGTTTCTCTTGACATTGGCAGTTTTCTGTTCATCAAACAGCATTCTTATATTGGAAGCTGATTTTTCCATACTGTTTAGAAACTGCTCCATGGTTCGCAGTGTATCAAAATGGTATTTGGCATTTTGATGCTCATGACATTTTTCTGGTTTTTTTCTGCCAAGCTGTAAAGGGCTTGTTCACCAACACACCTTTGGTTGCACGGTTGGAACAAAACAAAGCACAGCTGACGCAGAATGCACCATCCAAGCATTGACTGTAAACCATACATGGAAAGGTTTTTAGCCAAGATCCTTGAAATGATCTGTTGCAGCCTCCAGTAAATGTAGCCGGGAATATGTACCCTGGTCCTGGTTTGTCGTGGTTCTTAATAAGCAAGTACTTTTCACAAGGTGACAAACACTGAACAGATTCATCAACATCGCTGGAGGGCATTGTCGCTTTAATCACCCTCCCGATATCAATTGCGCATGCTTGCAGACCTTGAAAAAAAGAAAAATATTTTTAAGGGCTTTTTTGAATAAATTCATAACAGCTGAAAGCTTCAAAGCCTCTTTTGTCTAAACTTATAATTATTGTTGACTCAGAAAATGCTTTTTATTTTCTATTTTTAAGCAGAGAATTATTTGACTTAAGTTAAACAAAACAATCACGATTCTCAGTCTCATTTTCAAGCTGAAGACTTGCAAACCGTTTTGCTCCAGAAGCCACCGTATCACCTGAACTATGATCACCTTTAACAACACAAAAGATTCTAATGTATGTAAATATGATAAATGATTGTGGCATTTCATAATGCAAGTCGTTTGTAAAGAAGCATTCATATAATGTGTTAACAAATAAAATACGAACTGACCTGATTCACAGGCAACCTCTGAATGTGGTGCTGGTATCATCAGTGCCTGGATCACAACTTTGCACCTCATCTGCTAAAAGATCAAAATCTCACCAAGTAAATAGCTAAATGTGCCTTATTAATATTAATAATTTAAGAGGATTTGCACTTTGAGCCAGTATAAGAACATTATTCATTTATGATTTTATATGGTCACCATTGAATGTGCATTTCCCTGTTTAAAATTTTGCTCTTTTTATGCCTCTATTATTATTGTAAATTGAACGTTAATAACCCATCGAGCAATTCACAACAGACTTTCTGTTTCTTGGAAACAAAGCTGTCTAGGGACACACATCTTTTGGCAGCCCTCTTCCTCTCCCTCTCTTTCTGTTCACGCCTACCCATCACAAAAATTAGTCTTTACAAAATATATGACAAAGAAAGCAGAAAGTAAATCCTTTCAAGAACCTGTGTCTTGCTGATTTTACTTTTCGAACTTTAATAACAAAGAGGTTTGTATCACTGCCCAATAAATTGCTCGCCTGTTGCCCTTTAAATGAAAAGTATAAAATCGAGTATTGGTTGCAAATGTAAATTATGTTATCTCGTTCAGTGCGATTGGTGAATTAAAATACTAATTATCAATAGATCTTCAGTAATCTAGATACATTAACAAACTCTGAAACTTAAGTGACGATCCTCATTGACGTTCCGATTGCAACTTACGAAGAAATTTTTGCAAAGTAGTTTGTTAGGTGCATTGCTCGCTTACCATTGAAAAACGAATGACGAACATAAATCATCTACAAATACCAACGATGAGAAGATTTTCTGAGAATAAAACTGTTGAAAAACTTAGCGTCCGGTACGTTTACGTGCGACTTGGATGTGCAAAGCTTTGTAATTGGTCGAAAACTGTTATGCGCAGCAACACAAATGCGCTACAGTAAGGCGGACCTTTCTGGGCAAAGTGGGCGGTTCGTTCGAACCCCTCGAACAACACCCCACCCCCTCGGCAACGGGCCTGGTTCATTACCCCATACGTTAGATAGTTTCGTACATTCGACAAAAATATTTGGTGCAAATTTCTGTCATATCTATTGAACTGGTCTGGTTTTGAAGATTCCTTTAAATGATAGTACCATAGCAGCTTTCTTTTGGACCTGTCGAAACTGAAGATTGCGACGTATTTAATTACAGTTTCCCAAAGCAATCGTTTAATATCTTAAACACTAAGTTTACAATCAGCCATGCCATGTGTAAAGTTATCGGTTGTGCGTGAGTGAGAATGGCAGTTATGGAGTTTTAAAAGACACATAAGTTCTTTGAGATAAAGTGCATATTCTAAAGTGACATTGATTTACCGGTAGACGGACAGTTCATAGTGTTTCATTTGGTCCATGCATCTGTTGTCATAACAACCACTGCCATTGTGTCTGGGATATATGTACTGGTGAGGTCTGGTTGCTGATCCGGATCACGAATCATGTGTCTTCGTTTTAGTTGTGTTGGATATAAAGTGCCCCTGACCATCCGTGTTGCCGTAGGATTTTCTAACGATTACATTGCTCTCGATGGATGTGCTGATATCTTCTAATTGTTGTGAATGACAGGTGCTGCTTCCGAATTCGTCCATTTCATAGAGCGACACACTTCAAAGAAATGGGAAAGCAGTATTTAACAAATATGTGATGATGTGCGGTCGAACCATACGCTTCAATTGAATGGACAAGCATTTAATTTATTATTGCCATTAATATGGTGCATGTGTTCGCAAGTGTCTGGTGGCATATGCAGTGCAGTTTCCAAAATAAATCAAATACTCTTGTTTTTGTCATAGCACCACTTATGAAAGAGTATTGGCCAGGTCGATTATTTCAATACTTTGCCGGCGGAGAAGGAGCATTCGATAAATGATGTCGATTATCAGTATGAGGCTTTGTATCGCTCCTGAAAGAAAAACATCAAACATGGAGAAATCACTTCCTTTTACTATATTCAGACCCTAAGAACAACGATGATATCCATTTTAAATGTGTTTTTACCAGCTACACACGAGTGGCTATTAGCCGCATCGTTAATATTATCAGCATGATTGCTCCTTATTGGCTAGATACATAAGCTCTATGGATAAATGGGGACAAATCTAGAAAGAATAACATACTACCAGGTACATTCAGTCATAACTGTAGCTGTGGTAGACAAGGATATTGGGTATTGTACGTGAACTCACTACTTTTGCGAAATTGTGATTACATACATAGCCAACCTATGCACCAACGTAAATTAGCCGCTGCACAAGCAACATTGGAAACGGGTTTACCGAACCATTAGAAATACATTTAAATTGATATAACAACATAATGTAAGATCCATAGAGGGTCACAAATACGTTAGCATGTGTGTCAGATGTTTACTTAACACACACAACATTACAGCGTACTTTTAGAACAGAATGAGGCTATTATACCTTGATCTCGTAATTATGAGCACTGCTGAATTGCGTTTTTAAACACACTGCGCATACAAAAAGAGATATACCACATGAATAGATTACAATGTACTACGCACTGCTTAAACATAATAATAATAATAAATAAATGAATAGCTAACATTGAAGATATCAGCACATCCGTCGAGAGCCATGTAATCGTCTGCGTTCCTGACACTAGTTAATATAATTTTCGACAGTTTCCGCCAGCTATCTTGCACATGAATTACTACCGTCTATATGTTTGGGTTCCTCAAGTTAGTCACAAAAGTTCAACTTCTCCGTGACCATATACCTGTAGCATTGTGCTGGTCCTGGGCCTGGTGCGCTATGTCAGGCTGACAAATGAATCACCATCCTCATCCGTGCTTAGGACCTCTTCTCTTCCACAACCACAATCACTGCCACGTCTTAAGTGGTTGGCTCAGCAAATAAGGTTTTGTTTTCGTTTGTTGAATATTTAGAAAGGTGTTCTTTGTTTGCTGCTCTGACCTTGCCCTAACAATACATGTCGATATGAGCACGACTTACATACGAGGTTCCAAAATGAATCACGAAACTGAGAATTCATTAAGCCATATATGAGGGAGTTAAATGCACTACCCACAAAGACTGTCATTTCACAGAACGTGTGGTATGAGCGAGATAGAAGGTGGGACCAGTCTATTATTCCACTTATCAAACAAGGAATGTACGAGAGAAGGAATAGAATACCAATGACAATCATCGTGCGCGTCAATCGTAATGTCTGTCGCTGCCTTCGTCGGTCGAAATGCGATGCATTTGCAAGCTTTGACTGTAAACAAAGATGGCTGACCCTGTTCAGGCGATAGATAAAGATGTAGAAATATCCTATGAGCATGCTGGGTAAAACAGCTCTCAAGGAAAGCAGCAGCAGTCTGATGCTCTGTGTGTGGTGATTAACGTAGAGGTTGCACGTCACCAGAGCGGCCACGTAGCCAAATCTGCCCCATAGTTCCAGGAGCGAGGGCAGCAGGCATAAAGGAGGTAAAAGCCAACTCATAATTACCATAATAATGACAAAGCGAGATTGAAATAATTCCAAGAAAGCATTGCGGTCCGATATTAACTTGTAGCGGCTCCATGCAATCAGACATATGTTGATCAACGTAGTACCTGCAAAAAAAACCATATATTCTGTGTCAATAATTTATTAATTCCCAGTGGCAACTAATTAAAAAAGAGATTTGACTCTCTTAGAACCTTGTGTGCAATAAAATATGTACTGTATACACCTGCGAGAGAATAGCGGTGAAAACCTATGGCTTTGCACAATTCGGATTCAAGACTCCAGCCATTATTTTAGTAGGTATATATGTTGAACGGCAGTATCCCGTCCATCATAAGCAAGTCGCAGGTCCTTAGATTCACAATAAAAATGTTGGAAGCTGTTCTCAGTTTCGCCATCTTCAGCATAGCTAATATTACTAAGACATTACCTGCAACCGAATATTTCATAAGTAGGAGAGATATATCTATATCGCGTCGCGTTAGTCATGATCTATGTATAATAATAGTCTGCAGATACCGATTTTTTCTATATTTGTTCTAAATTGTCTACAAAAACTGAAATTTCAAATATTTATCACCATGTGGGCAGCACCAAACCATCAATGAATTCTGAACACTCATCTAACGTACCAGCTACAATCACGATCGCCATACATGACACAGCAAGATGAACCACGGCTAAATCACGCTGTGAATTGCTTGTATTTGCTGATTGTGGTAAATTCAGCGGGTTGCCAAGCAACATGCTCATGTTTCTCCCTCGTTTTGAGTGCCGCTGCAATCCACAATGATTCCACGTAATCTCTTTGGTCAATGCAAAGCTTTACCCCGAGTGAAGATCTTTTTCTGGAGATAACCAATGACGACAAAGTAAGCTCTTTTGACCCATCAACAGCAGACTGTGACCCCGGGGGGATGGGGGGGGGGCACTTGGCCTTATTCTGGATAGGGGTGTGCCGCGGGACCTCAAAAACCCGTACCCGTCGTACAGGTCAAAATGGCCAAAAAGCATACCCCGTCGTACAAGGTATTATGCGAATGTATAACCCGTCGTACAAATTGAACCTGAAAAACATACCCTGTCGTACAAGTATGAGGCCCAAAAACCCGTCGTACAAGTCGAGAGGCCCAAAACTGCCGGGACTGTGACCAACTTGGCTGCTAAATAGAATGCCGATGTATCTCTAGCACTCTCACCAAACCACAGCTCAGAGAGCAAGGTAGGTCTCTTGGTATGATTGATGCTGCTGCTGCCGCCGTCTCTGGTGCAATTGAAACGTATCGAAGAAGCTCATTCAGTGGTGTCCCCTGGTGTACATTGTTTTATAGGATGGAACATGAAGCGCAAGTCACAAATGTTATCGATGGCATGCTCTATGACTGTAGAATAAACCAACACAATTAGTAATCATCATGCGCAATTAAAAGTAGATCATATTAGTTAGCCCTTGTTGCGGAGACACACGAGTGTTTTCCTTGCAGATGAACATTGTAATGAACCATATTGTGATAATTGAATACTCCATACACGTCTGAGTACTTCCTGCAATGATAATATTAATTAGCAAAATGTTTTACTCTCGAATACCTGTATGCAAATTATTGGTATCTGTGTTGAGGCGTTACTAAGACGATATATATATATATATATATATATATTATTGTGAACTCCCAGTCCCTTTTGTTGGCAATTTTAGCCTTGAGAAAGTATAACATCTATATACAAATGATACGTTTCTGCTTAACAAATCCGTTGCTGTTCGTTGAATTATATGAGATCTCGATCTAGTTCTGTTCTCATAAACTTTGGCCTAGCCCTTTTTTTCTGTTGAAGGCATTCTTGAATTGATTATTCTTGCCTTCTGGGTATTTATACTACGGCATTTTCTGAACGGTGTAATTTCCTCATTGCATCCTCAACTATATCTATTGATGCCCTCTCTGGCTGATGTCGATGCTGATGAAAAAGATGATCATTCGAAATGGCAATTGCTATCATAATCATAATAATCATCATACTAATCATCATCATCATCATCGTCATCATCATCATCATCATCATCATCATTTTACTTGCCTTATACTCTTTCTTATGTTCAGTGATTGCCTCCAAACCCACAACCAAGTTGATAGTGAACACACTTTGTCTTGTACTGGCATTCCTAATTTTCGTAGCAATAGTCAGCGTCATTGTAGACAAAGTTATGGATACTTGCGCTGTGACGCTTACGTTAACAACGTCAATCATAATCTATTGAAATATTTGCCAAAGACGACACGAGGTATCGGAAATGATTTTCAGAATAAGGCGCTTAAGTTCAGTGGAAATGAGCAAGGAATGAATTACAAACTGCCTAGCTTCTTCGATTCTAAGGATGACCGGTACAGTTACAAACTTGGTTCACACGAAAACACGCAAACACACACATGTGTGTCTGTGTGTCTGTGTATGTATATATGTACGTTATTTACGTACATGTGTTTTACATGTTAAAGTTACATGTATTATAGTGAACAACGTCGCACTTAGAGCACATGCGTGGGGGTGGGGGGTGCACTTGGATTTCTTCTAACTATACGGTAACATGGACAGTTCTTCCACCATAACTTCAAATCCCATCGCTGTCCATGAAATGGTGACTCTGTTACACTTCATTCCAGGAAATAGTGCATGTTTCTCTGTAGACATATACTAACTTGTAAGATTAAAACAAATAAATGTTACAACATTAAAACTCAAAGTCAGGATTTGCCAACAGTCTTTTAACTTGATTCCCTCGATGTGGAAGCCAAGCCTCATTTATACAAATGGACCCTTGCAGATCATCACAACCGCGTATTACTAAAGCATTTATCAGGACAACTCCTGTCTCGTTATGTCAACGCCAGCTTTGTTAAGGTAAATTGACACAATTCTCCTTTATACAAATCAAAAGGAGCTTGCACTATTGACCTGACGTGGTCGGGTAAGCCAATTTACGTCAGGGTGTTTGTCACAGGGCCGTTATGTAAGAATGTTCATTGCCTCACAAGGTTCTGCTATGATAGCCGTTGTTTTGCGAATGCTGTAGTCTCTCATAAGGACGAAATGCCAAATCACCGAGCAACTTCTAGCGGGTGGAATGGGAACAGAAGGTTGACGTCATTGTCATAGTCATCAATGTCATGTAGAATGGGAAAGTTAGGATGTACTTTAATTTCTCGCTTTTTCCTTCTAGAATGCTGGTGTGCTTACATAACAGCAGGGTTTTGTTGCTTTTCTTTTACCGCATTGATTGTATTAATTCATTTGTTACATTTGCCATTTATCTAAAAGATTATTAGCACATGTGTTACAACATCCGCAAAATCAAGGACCTATGTTTCTTTTCAATGATCGTTCTAATACCGTCAAAACCAGCTGCCTGTTTTAATCTAATGAGGATTCTGATGATTAGGCCCCATGTTGTACGATAGGTCATTCTGTATATGTTATTCTAAGGATTATGCAAATGACACCTTTGGTACATTCTTCGTTCGTTGTCCCTGAGTTTATTGATAACGCATGAAAGACCTGTAGCGATAAATGCATGGCAAATTGCGGAATGAGGTGGTGTGGAATGAGGCAGGGGTGGAGGAGCATGCCAGGTATCTGCTCCAGTATCACTACACCAATTGGCCTGATCATGCTGTACCTAGTGATACATTGACTTTCATCCGTTTCCGACGGCGAGCCCTGGACAATTTGACGTCATCAGTATCTGTACTTGTGCATTGCAGGTGAGATATAAACTTTGTATCGCCAATTACTTTTATTGCAAAAACATAATGTAGAAAATGATCTATTAGGAAGTAAATATCCGTTGTTTGGGACGTTATCCATTCACGATGCACCATATAGATTGATGGTAGATAAGATACGGTGAGTTTCGACCATTCTATGTTTGAGATGCATCACAATGAACGTCTTTGTGGTATTCCGTGTTGCCAATACAGCGCGGGTGTAGGTCGTACAGGGACATTTCTAGCTCTAGACAAACTACTACACGACGCAGAAAGCCTAGCACAGATTGACGTCGTGCAGAGTGTCTATCAACTCCACACATATCTAATGGTTATGGTCCAGACTGTGGTTAGTATATAACGATGACGTTCTCCGTTCTTCATTTATCAGACAGTTACTAGATTGTAGTACCGTTAAGTTTGTCTACAACGGCAAGGATGGCGAGGAAGGAATGAGTCTTAGCGGTGTCAATGGGTCCTTTTTTACAAAAAAAATAAAATTTTGACTTTCCAATTGTTTCACAGACATTGGGTCGTTACTAATCTTCATGCTGCTGGTTCGCACATACAATATATCTGGTTCCGGTTACCACAGGAGCTTGGTCCTTATTGTGTGATTCTGTCATTCTGACGCAGAAGTTATTTTGGAAGGTTCTATCAATACGCTCATAAAGGGAAACAAACGATTGCTGCTTTGTTCGCTTTGTTTGACTGATTAATTTTTGTCATAAGGACGGTAACATAATTTACGTTTGAAGTGACAGCTTTTCAATCATCGTTTCGTTTATCGTTGTCCTAGCCGCACTGATCAAATTACCTGTTTTTTACTTTATTGCTTTGTATTCAGGAGCAGTTTGTTTTTCTATATACCGCCATCGCGGCCTACCTTAGCAGGCCGTGTTCTGCTTTCTCCGAGGGTGACGTGATCAGAAGCCACGCTGACGACCAAGATCAGAGGGCGCTGGTTGACCATGAATTTGAAGTCATTGGCGTATACTACATCAAGCGTGCAATGTTAACTAAATGCATCCAAACTACTTGCTACTATTATGGTATATTAATGCATGATAGAACGTTGCAGTGTCATTATGTACGGTGAGTTAATTATCCCACATTTTGTAGTACAGAAACTAAGTGATCTCACACTTCCAGAAACCGAACCACTGATAACAGTCACGGTACTAGACGCCAACATCAGTAAAACCAGAGACCTACATTCCTATGTAGGTTTCATTAATTACATCTGGTTTGATGTTTGCCGTCAAAGTCTCGTTAATAAAATTTGATTAATACTCCATCCGGATATTCATCCACCATAGTCGTTATAATAATGAGGGATTTGTTCGCCGGGAACGCATAACGAGTGCAATTAATGAGAAGTTATCCAGTAGCCAGTGATTTTATCAACGACGTCTTCGTTCAGGTTAGTGTTTTTTTGTATCAGGTGAGATGGAAATATTACCTTCGGTGATTGAAGCAATCTTTTCATACTTTCGTGTGCATTCACGCAGGGTAACCACAGGCGTAACGTGTTTTTCAGCGCGCAGTGGTCTTCGAGTGATACATTCCATGAGTTATGGCGCATGATCACAGAGGAACGTCGTTGTCTTAAACTACTTGGACACGCAGGTAAATTTCATAGGATCTCAGTAAATATTGAAATATAAAGGTGATGATCACACGTTCATAGTAGCTAATGTTAGACATTGTAAGATAAGTACCCACGCACATAGGCAGATAAAAGTTTGTAGCATGTGAATGCGCCATGCTTCATGAACGTATAACCATGAATTTTTAATCGATCCTCACCCTGTAGATGTGACCCAAGATACTACAATTCTTATCTCAAGTCGTGTTCTACAGATCGTAACACGCTGTACATCTGAATTTCAATCTTAGATATTGATATTGTCATGCATACAAACTGTACCCCTACCGCTGGTATGATAATAACGACGTATTTGAGGGGACTTAGTCAAAGCCAGAGCCCTCAAACTACAAGATATTAACGAGCTTTGTTCGTTTCTCCAACTGCTTGAGTATATTTTCAGCCAAGCCATTGTGGCAACGTGTGGACATTGATTGACGAAGAAGAGCCTATCGCGCTAAACATCATATCTTTCAACGAACAGACAAGAATTAAATTTACCTATTGATGAACTGCTAAAACCAAATCCCCATACGATCATCACATTCAAAATAAGTTTTACAACCGCTTTGACGAAACCTTCCAAGAGAACTGACAAAAGCATGGCTGAATCGGTATGATGACACTGGTTTCCCTTCCGCTGGAACATTAATGCATTCTGTGCCGGATAGTGACGTCATTCACATCCATAATATTTCCCAATTCGATTCGCGCTGTCCATGACAGCAATTGACCTAATTTCATTTTATTAAGGGTTGAAGTCTATGTGAAAAAAATGCGCTTTAAAAACGACATATATATTGATAGAACATGTCCATTATGAAAGTTTGTTAGTGGTTTCAGCTTTCAGAAAAATGTCATATCGGACGATAATTGGCTTGTCAATTACGAAATTTTCGACATGCTGGAATTTTTTTTAACAATGCATTATTTACAATTACATATATTTAGGAAAAGTTTGGAATTAAATAAAACATCAAGAACATGGAAGCTTTTTTAATATCAAAGCGCTATACATAGATATATTGGTAGTTAAACGTGTGGTATTTTTAATCAACTTTGATGCGATCAGAACCGGATATGACAGCATCAACAACCATGAAATTTTGCGATGCAACTTACCATATCACGGATATCTTTACATTTGTAGCCATTGGACGGTTATTAATGGTTTTATAGACAATTAAATTTCTGAGGTTAATTTTCTTAAAAGTGTGACTTTTTCGACCAGGGGCTTGAGAAAACCAATCTTATTACAAGAGTTTATGTTTCAGAGAAATTTGTAATTGAATGAAGCTACATAATGGTGTAAATTTGGTAAGGATCGACCAATAATCTCCTGAGATTTTCACATTTTCGATGACCTTGACCTAATAGTATGAGGAGAAAGTCAACAAAAAGAGTCTGGGGTTCTACGCGTCATTGTTGCCAACCTTTAAGAAAAATAATTCGAAATTTCAAAAACAATTGCGACACACAAACACACAAGCAAACCCACATACCGCACTGTTCAAGATAACTTGACGAAAGCATTCGCCACGTTAATAAAAAAAGACACTGATAAACAGGAGCTGTATAATATCGTGGTATATCCATGCGTCAATGTTTCAGGTTGCTTTATCAGCACACTACCATTAAATGCGCATCATTTTCTTGCATAATGATAGATTATTGCAAATTGTATGTACGCTACATGGTCTTTTCTCAGATTACCTGTGTAATTGCTGTGTTTATGATAGATACGGGAGATACGGTATGTTTATCGCAATAACATGGACATGCTGGCCACTGAAGCTGAGGTGGATGTGTTTTTCTTGGCTCAGATGATACAAAGCCATCGACCGGATGTTTTTAATCAGAGTTTTTACAATTCCAATAACCGTGACAGATGAAAAAGATATGTTGGTGATGTTTTTCCTCTACATTCAGGACTGGTTATATGAGTACCATCTGTATTTAACGAACACTTCAAGTATCCATTATAACATATATAATTCATTGGGTTTCCTTTTTGGTGCCGCGGTCGATTACCGAAACCTTCACTTTATGGTGAAAGAATACTGTCAACGACGGGGCTGAAATGCCACCAAGGAGCCTTAATTGCTGCTGAATCATATACATCAACTTTAGGGACATAACATTAATTGTAAGTATTGCTTGTAACTTGATATTACAAACTATGTCAATCGATACTTTGATTCTACAATTAAAGAATATTACAAAACAGTCATCGAGCATTGCATTGTTTTGAATGAGTAATGTCTACGCCTTGAAACTATTGATATATGTATATATTTAGCCATGTCTGCTGGGTACTCGTTGTGGCTTTGATATCTGTTCGACCCGCTTGAATTTGGATCAATCAAAAAGTTATGGACGATTCTGTGCCAAAGTTTTTTAATTGGTGCGCTTATGTAGGAGTCAGCCGATTAAAGCGATCATCAGTAAATGATTTAGGGTATTTCACGTAAGTAGTTATAACCATCCTACAAGCTTCTTGTGAAATGAATCAAGTAGTGCATTATCGTTTTAAGTAATCCCGATTCCCAGGAAAATGTAAACAATGTGGTATCAATCACATTAAATATTATTATCGTTAGACAACCTATACATTTGTACACACCTTACTGAATTTCTGTGATCAAGCAGTGTCTCTGGCCTCCATCTGCGCTTGAGAGCGTTTGCCATAGCTCCAATGCCATTCCAAATCTCGTTGATCGGTGGCACTATTTCAGAGGTGTATATGATAAAGTTAGTTCCACGTAGTTCCGGTGTAAATGCGTATCTTATCCTTGTCACACCTCTCAAGCAATCCATAGCATTTCCACTGGCATCATCTGAAATGGCTGTTATATTATGTTTGCTATACAGGAGTAACCCCCGTATTATTACACAGTCAACAGTAACCTCTCTCGTTGTCATGTGTAACTGGTATAAATACCCCAGAATTCGGGTGTATCTCCCTCTTCTGCTTATTCGCTGTTTAGAACTTTGCGTTATAAAGTACGTCTTCATCACCACGTGTTAGCGCAAACAATAGCGCAAATAGGGTGAATGAAATAGTGTTATCATCGAATTGGCGTGATGCAATTGGACGTGAGAGGATGATTTATGAGCCGCGTCTACTCGATAGAACCCAGGTGTATTGTACAGTATTCGTGGCATCACTTAGGTCATGTAGTCGAGGAGAGTTTGGTTTGTTTCATTATTAGTGGCCATGGTATCAACCGTTAACTGACATATGTTGAACAAAGATTAAATAATTGTCCGTTGCGATAACTTTACACCACTTATAAAGCGTGTCGCACAGGGCGCCTCTTCGCCACCTCGTGCCATATGTATTGGCGACAGCATCAGCAGCGGTTTTGGCAACGTTTAATTGCCACAAGAGAACAAAGAAGGAATTTGACCGTTGCCTCATAGCATCACAGGATATATGTTGAAGTGGTGAATAGGTTCTATGATTTAGGATATCACTTCAAACGTGAACCCAACTGAAAACATTGCTGAGCAGTGAAACCCTAATGCGACATCATGATTGACAGATTATAATATGATGCCGTTGTGCGACTATTACGTTTAAACAATTCAGAAATACGCAGGAACCTCAAACCTACAATTTCGTCATAATTTTATGGTTGAGCGTCGACCATATCACATGAATTTAGATACATCACGATCAGCGCCTTTGAAGACCACACTGTGCTTGTCAGCGATATAAGGGCGCCTTCGCCTAGTCTTGCAGAATATGTGTACGCTTTCATCATCGAAGCTCAACCACTACCCTCCAGGGTTTGTAAGCATCTTTCTTTTTTCTTGTCCCCTACCTCCACTGTCTTGGCAGGGTCACTTTCGCAGAGCAATATCTTCCTTGACTGGGATGCGCCCGTCAAAAAATTAAATACGATCATGAAAATATTTGTTGAAATATCAGTATAAGATTGGATGGGTGCGACGTTTATTCTGGTATTCTCATCGCGCGATTTAGTGTTTATTCCCTTCATCCTCAGTGTATATACACCATATAAATCACGAGATCTAGTTTTTGTACACCATATCAATGCGCGACCATCGCTTTTGACGTTTCGTTGAGAGCATGAACGCACTGCGCGCTCATTATCCCTTAACTCGGCAACATCGTGCGTGCTGCACAGAGCGTGTTTGAAGTTAAAATCGGCTATCACTGGAAACGGTGTGCACGTGACGCATCTCACGATGGTCATCAGCTACTCAGCAATCTGTCTCTACTCTAAAGCATGCTTCAGGCGGCTATCGACTTATGCATACACTCAATAGGTATATAGGTTATGCACGCTAACCACTGCCAGTATAGTTTGATCGCTGTAGAAAATGTTGTACAAAGACATGCTAGTTATATTTCAACAAAGCGTAGAAATGCCGTTCCAGATAAATCATGCATGCCATATAAAAGTTTAAGAAAAAGTCCCGTGTCGATACAGACGATCTAGAGACAGAATAACGAGTCACATAGACGCCAGCCACGTACATTATGCTTTCTTATAATAAAACCAATCGGTTGCAACCAGCTGGGAATATACTATACAGATATTTGAAACCGATAGCCTATTGCCTGAGAGTGAAGGCTGGCTCTTGACAGATGTCAAATAAAGCATCCATAGGTGAAGCTTGCATAAAAAACGAGATTTCATCCGGTTCAGCACCTGGTACTTTGTGGCTTTGACGACAATTGTCAATACCAGGTAGTTGATATTGCAGGCCCCTTACATGTGCTGTGTAAAGATGGGTCGATTCGGTATGTCAGAGGTATTTGAGCAGCGTTTTGAACGAATTTAAATGAAACCTTGTGCTTGTGTAATCTTTCATGAATATGTGCTTGCTTACGATTTCATTTGATATGAGGCGGGTTCTTAAAGGTAGATATCGATATGCTGGCAGCAGGTGGTGGAGAATGAGACCATCTCACGGAGGGTTATACTGCATATTGCAGAAAATTGTATCATTATTATCAATGACAAATTGCCACTGCTGATGCCATCGTGCCATGGAGAGAACGACACCGCAAATATGTATTAATAATCAGTTAATGCATTCCTGGGATGGGTATGAAGGTATCACAATAGGTCTTTAACGAAATCTGCCATATTAGTAAGGACAGATAATTGTCGGCTCTGCAAAGGAAACATTTAGCGATTTGTGACACCCATGGCCAATTATCTGCAACTACCGCGCGGGTCACGTGGCTTGTCACCTGATTAATAATCTTGATTAAAGGCTGGTAGGTGTTAACATACTAGTTTGATTCACACTATTATTTCTCTCGATTATTCACGCTCAATTAATCATGTGTACAACCTGGTGCTTTAGCTGCAAGATTTCGAGGCGATGATGATTTCGTAAAACCAAAACAATGATTAAGTTATATAACTCTTCCAGTCAGGGTACTATGGCTATTGCAACAATGATGCAAATATGTGGAGTAGAACATATCCCTGACACTTCCATCCACAGACGTCATCACCTTAACTGTGCCTAGTGACCTTCCGTCGACTATACCAACGCAATCGATTCATCCGGTGTGCTTAATAATGCATTCATAATCACGCTCAGGAGGGCGCTGCATCAGCGTCATGTTTCAGACGCGTGAAGAAAACCCGTCGCTTCCAACGGACTACCACTGCCACTGCAGGGAAGCGAGCCCCGAGCATCTCTGGAAGCTTGAAACATTTCATTTTCCTATATTTTGGAGGTCAGCAAACCTTGATATGTGCCGATGTTCGCTTGAAACCACTCTCGGTTGGTTCCACCTTTGCAAGGCGTGAGTAATTCTAAACGTCAACTGCGTCTTCAGATGCTGCCTGTCTCTTCGCAAAGGGGGCCAGAACAATCGTGAAAGACCCACCTGCCAAGTCATGGTAAGAAACATTTTCTTATAACGTTTGTTGTGCAAACCCCCAGGCAAGGCGTCTTTGCTTGTCACATCAGAATAGTAACGTTAAACGTTTGTGCATGGTAGATGCATAATAAATTGATTGATTGAAATATCTATTGGTGGCCACGCAGTTTAATATGATTTTAATTCGATAGATATTGAATAGTCATTGATGCGGACGAACCTAAGGCTCGGTAGAATCTAAACAGGTATTGTTAAACTTCATAGAGTGTCAGCCGTAAAGCTGTGTAATATTCAGAAATGATGGTCAATTAACATAATCACAGACACATAATAGGCTAACGAATCCTTCAATCTCACAGCCTCTGCACTCTTTCGACTTTACTAGGTATGGTGTGGAAAGCGCACACAATAATCTCCGTCATCGAAAATTACGGTTACTCGTGACGTCACGTACTCATCCCAACCCCATGCCCAGCATGGCTACCCCCCGGCCCAACGTTAGCACGACTGGCCCAAAACCCACCCCCAGCACACCTCCCCCACCACCCCAATCCAGCTGCCCCGTTCCACTTATGATGTCACTAGTAGCAATGTCTTCCATTCAGTGTATATTATCCATGTATTGAATATTCAGATATTTCGCCATACGATTGACGTTACCGTTACAATGTTTATGTTAGATGGCTTATGAAATCAATGTGGTTTTGACGAATATTATGACGTCATCTGTCACATTGATCCTCTATGACGTCACAGTAGATGTATTGATTCCATAAATAATGCTTATTGGCGAAAGTACTGGGTATTGGGAAAGAATTAGGTACCGGAATATTGTCTTAAAGCGCTAGGTTTTGTTTGAGTAAAGACGTGCTTATTTGATGTAGAGTGGGGGCATGGGTGTGCAGCCAAACTCAACTGCGCATGACTCATTGTTCTTAGAATTTCTGACAGGCTGACACATAAATGACTACTGATGTAAGTAATGATCTGCGTGAGAATGGGCGTCATAAGATAAAATCATGATCGCACCGAAAATGTGCTGATTTAGCTCTTCCATTTGCGTTCTAGACACATAAAATAAGCTTTTTGGCATATTGTTTCAGTATGGTCAAATACATCTGTGCGTCCGCTCCCTGGTGCTAGAGAACTTCGGAGAACAAAAATGGCGAGACATTTTGTAAGTATAATGCACCATGAGTCTTGTCTCTGGACCCTTGTTACAACAGGTAAATGTACATCTCCTGGTGCATGATTGGAACCAAGGTGTAATCGATGTTACCTGAATTATCCACATCTTTACGTGTGTCATCTTAACTTGTCTCTGAATGATGAAAACAACCCAGCGCTAAAGCATAAAATGATTCCACTTAATTTGAATGACGAATACCGTTTGGCTTTAAGGGTGTGGAATCGATATGTTCCGGCTTCAGTGGTGATCTTACCTTATCTCCCTCCCCGAGCCGCATTACCCACATAAAGTTTTGAGGTTAAGATCACCAATCAGAGAATTGTGTCATGGCGGATTTTAGTCTGCGGACGCATACAGAATCAAAACAGCAACGCGAATCTGGCGCCTGCCTTCATTTACTTCAGCATGCGCAAGTAATCAGAACTTCGATAATGACGAAAATACACCAGCAAGTGCCGTTTACAGAGTAAATTCGCTTTTACACTATATTTTCGATACGAGTTAAATGGCATGGCATTGAAAGATACCCTTACTTCCATCCAGCACAGTATCGATGTTATTCAATATACAAAGCAGAATACTGAATCAGCCCATTTAGTCCACGCTTACGCGCTGTTCTGCCTGCATCCAATGCAAGAGACATCGCCTGCAATCGGCGAGACGCAGACTACACGCTTTCGAACACATCTCTGTTGGATAAATCTCCATGACAACCTACAGCACACCCTGCTGGCTCATTTATACATAGCGTCATCATATGATCTACGCCTTCAGCCTCTTTTCTGTACCCTGCCATATAATTAATGCAGCAGCATCATTTCAATGACCCCGTCTCTTACAACATCAGCGTTTGATATCGAAGCTATGCATGGTCCTTTGATGTAGATCGATACAAGCGAAGAGTAGCTGACCAACAAAAGGGGTGAGCTATTACAACGACGGCCGTATATGTATGAATATCACATGACACAGTCGTACATGAACGTCACAATAATATTCGCCAATCGACGCATGATATATATCAATTGCGCATCAAGTACATTGATGGCAACAGCCTTATCATGGAATATTCATGTTTTACGCCGATGCAAAGGGGAATACAGCAAAACTACCAAGCGTCGAGTGTTATCCTATTCGTTAGACACACCATACATATGAATAAAGGAAACAATGGAAGTGAATTCAAGCGCGCTAGCACTGCTTTGTATGTAGACACAAGAGAATTACTTCAAACTTAACACACATAAATGTCTCTAGTGCCGTCATGGCTAAACAATGATCGAACTTTGAAGGATTAAGTGAACCTTCCGGGATAATGAATAACCTCGTATCGAAGATTATCAGTTGCTGACGATTAGTTATCATGGATGCGAATATTACATATGTCATGTAAATATCATCGTAGAGGCGAAATACGGTTGAACCACGCATATTCCACGAATATTTGTTGCTTGAAATATTTCGTCTGTAGCCCTTTGATGTTTTATGGTTCATTTTCACGGTGTTGACTGCACTGAATGACCTTTTAGTGTTAATACTGGTTGTGCAGGGAGAAAGCTGGGTGGAATGACGTGGATAATTTCCTCACCTTTGAACATTACGATGATTCATGTACGTTTGCTTTGGTGGGTGCTGCCTGTGATGTGTTAGGTGAGTGCAGTATCAACAGTTGTCTGTTTCATTGGGATTTTGGTGTTAAGCAATTGATTGTCGTTTAAGTGCGTTGCATGTTTTTGATTCGTTTAAATTGGCATGTTATCTCCATCTATGCTTGCTGGGATTTGTGTGTATGCCAGGCGCTCCACTGGACACAGTACTAGAATTGTTTGGGGCTCATTTTTTCAAATACTGTTTGGAAAATGGTTACGATAAAATGTTACGCACGCTCGGGGAAGATATGACTTCCTTCATCCAGAATCTCGATTTTCTTCATAGTCTTCTGGCAATGTCCTACAAAAATATCAACGCCCCATCATTCAGGTTACACAGACGCAGTTAATTTACATGCATAATTATTGTTTGACCATAACTTGATGGGTGGTGTTGGCCTTGGCCTGCATATTGCAGATGTCAGTATCAAGTTGTCCATACTAATTAGACATCCATTATTTCGGAGATTTACACAATTTTTGACAATGAATAGATTGCAGTAACTGCAATTGGTGTGAGTTCTTTGTGTTCTAGTGTCTGTGTTCATCTGCTGCTTGAAAACAGGTGTGAGACGGTGGACGACAGGCACTTGATATTACATTACTACAGCACACGTACAGGTCTGCATCCAATAGTTTGCGGTGAGTCTCTCCATCTTTCGATCACCAGATCCCCAGCACAGAGGAGGTCGCGTTGATATATATTTAAGGTTTAAGGTTAACAGAGTATTTATACTTGATATCTTGGGTTAATAATGGGTACAGTGTTACATGGGTCCCAGCAACTTTCATTCCAGCCAACGCATGTTGCAATGAGAACACTCCCTCTACCTACTAACCGTCACAGTCCTTGTGCTCGTTGTCTGGTCTCGATTTCTGGTATCATCTCAACGACAAATACAACGATTTAGCGTCAGAAATGAATATGTAATTCAGTACTGTCAGTTCAGTCGCCCGTGGTAATGTCGTATGGTCGTCGTATCCCCGTGCATGAATAGCGAGAAGTGCTAAACGTACATCATAATGTGCATCGTTATCTTCAGGTTTATTGCCTGCAGTGGCAAAACAACTTTACAATCAAGATGTCAAATTGGAAGTCTTGGAAATGGGACGAGAGGAACTCGACAATAATGGTTACCTCAACCACGTCAAATTTGCTGTGACCGTCACAGACCTCGTCGATAGCTCCCTAAATACCGACAGTGCTAGGGCTGATGCCGTGGATACGGAAGGCAATGATGATGAAGCGCATGAGGAACCTGAGCTACATACGGAAGCATCATCATCACATCTGGTTCACGCTAACCCAGCTCACACTGTGGAAATCAACGTCTTGTCTTTCTGTACCATCTTCCCTTTCCACGTCATCTTTAATTCGGATCTGATCATCAGACAATGCGGGGAAAATATTGCACGCTGGACAAATATGAGAGACGGGAACAAGAGCAAAGTGCGACTGGCAGATATATTTACGCTGACCAAGCCTACCATGCCTCTGACGTTCGCGAACATCATGAGATTTTGTAATGCCGTCTATATACTGGAGGCTGTGGAGACCAAATGGGATAAGGCAGCCAAAGCGCTGATGCGGAGCCAACGTCGGGCTAGACTGACATTGAAAGGTAAATATGATGTTTATGGATTTTGCTGCATATAATGAGATGATGTTATTGATTATGCTTTTGTTTATTTATAAAGTATACCGCCAATATGTGCCATTGTCTAAATACGAAGGGATGGCATTGAACCTGATTGTATTGATAACGCAATAAGCGTGATGAAATAATGATGGGATCTTAACTTAAGAGTAGAATGGCTTTATAACACTGGGGAATTAACGCTATTTTCTGATAAACTATCGTATTTATGGCATGGTATTCCATGCCTGAAAGAACTATGGGTACGTTTGGCACGGTATTAGTTATGAAGCTATTGTGGTTCTGTGTTATGCGTGGTGATTTCTCTGAGCATCTTGAGTACAAATCAAGTATTCACAGAGCATCTACACCACGCCCCAAAAGTAAAAGCTAAAACCCGATTCATGCCTTCGATCATAATACCAATACCAGGTCAGCGTAGATATATAAACTATTGACACCTTGCGGTGTGTGATGACAGGGTCCATGATTTTCTTGACCAACACGAATGAACTTCTCTTTCTTGGATCACCTCGTCTGTCGAGTCTCACAGACATGGTCGAAAGAAAGCTCTACCTATCGGATATTCCAGCCTATGACGTCACACGGGAGCTGGTGCTGCTCAATCAACAGCGCATAGCGGAAATGGAAGTCAGGTATGATCATGAAAGAGAGGTGAGATATAGAACAGATAGCAGAAATATACAAGATATGAGACCAATTGAAAATGAGTAACGATGAGTAGTAAATTTTAGGTTGCATCAGAAATGAAAGAGAAGTACACTATGTAACGAAAGTGATTTGATATTAGGTATAAAGGTGTGGTAAGATGACGGAGGGTGAGCAGGTAATCATACATGACAAATGATTGTGAGTATAAATAAAAACTGAACATTCGTTAAGACATGAAAGTGACATAATGAAAGCAATGTAAATATTTTTCAAGATCAGAAATGATAATGCGATCCGAAAGTGAGGTAACATAGAGTAATGAAAGTGAGTAAAGATGAGATATAAATATGCGATAAAAACAATATAATGGGTAAGAGAGAAAGGATCATGTTAATTGCATAAGATGGTGATGAAGATAGGCACGGTAAGTAAAAGATAAAAACAAGAGTTAGGATACTGGTAACATCAAGCATGGTGTACGAGTAAGTGAGGTAAGATAGTGAGATGACGTGAGGTAAGATAATGAGATGACGTGAGGTAAGATAATGAGATTGCGATGACGTGAGGTAAGATAATGAGATGACATGAGGTAAGATAATGAGATGACATGAGGTAAGACAATGAGATGACGTGAGGTAAGATAGTGGATGACGTAAGTTAAGATAATGAGATGACGTGAGGTAAGATAATGATATGACGTTAGGTAAGATAGTGGATGACGTGAGGAAACAAAGTGAGATTACATGAGTTGCTATAAGGAGATGACATGAGAAAACAAAGAGACATGACGTGAGATAAAATAATGTGATAACGTAATCCAAGATCTGGGATGATGTGATGTAACACAGTGAGATGACGTGGTTTAAGATAGTTGGATGAAGTGAGATTTGTTGATGAGATGATGTTTAGCAAGATAGTGAGATAACGTGAAATAAGAGAGTGGGATGACACGAGGTAAGATAGAGAGATGACATGCGTAAGATAGATGACATGCGGTAAGATAGAGAGATGATATGCGGTAAGATAGAGAGATGACATGTGGTATGATAGAGAGATGACATGTGGTATGATAGAGAGATGACATGTGGTAAGATAGTGGGATGACACGAGATAAGATAGAGAAATGACATGTGGTAAGATAGAGAGATGACATGTGGTAAGATAGTGAGATGACATGTGGTGAGATCGAGAGATAGTGGGATGACACGAGGTAAGATAGAGAGATGACATGTGGTAAGATAGAGAGATGACATGTGGTAAAATAGAGAGATGACGGATCGTGACATAGAGACATGATATGATAGTAGATAACAACCGGAAGCAAGACTTCATCAATATATAATTGCCTGATTCACCGTGTGATGATTATACCTTTGTCCAATTTATATAACGCAAATAACAACTTGCGTCGTCGAATCAGCGAGGAGACGCTTTCCTTCTGTATATACCGGAATTCGTTGTGTTTGCAATTTGACGATGCAACGTGGGCGAATTGATTATGCTCCTATTAATTTCCGTATGTGGTGATCTAAATAACACCTGGGATACCGTTAGTGACTTTAATGCCCATACTTGATAAATATCCGTTAACTTTCATACAATTTTATTTGTGAGCAACCTGGTTTAATGCTATGAAAACCACATCTATCATGATTGCCTAAATCGAATGCTACTCTAGTCTAATGTCAATCCACGCATATGACATATATTCTAACAATACCGTGCCAATCAACATCAATTATGCAAGGCCGCCTGCACTTGTTTTGTGCTATGTGGACAGCATGAAACTAGACGAGACCACAGCCGAGCTGAAGAAAACCGCTCTGGCCCTGGAGCTGGAGAAGGCGAAAACAGATATCCTGTTGTACCAGATGCTGCCGGAGAAGGTCGCAAATCAACTGAAAAACGGCATACGCGTAGAAGCAGGTGCAGGCTATCTGAAGAATTTTTTTATATTGTATGAGAATTGAATAGACGTCTTCAACTTGTATTACGATGGTGCAAGCTCTGCTTGATGGCTCGTGTATTTTTAAGCATGTCTCAATTTTATACTACGGTTTACTTGCTTTGGTGTGGAATTTTATATGTTAAGAGTAACTCACCTTTGGTTTTGTACAGGTTAACATGACATTGTTTTTCTCTCTTAAGAATCAGGGCTGTTACTTATCTGCACCTGAGTGCCGTAAAGGTCTTTTTCACATTCCGTTAGACTAATTGCGAAATGGTGAAAAACGCATTCGTTCCAATTACTTAAGAACGCCGGGAATATTGTGGATTTAAAAAAGACCTCTCATGATGGGGTATGTACTGTCATGGAAGCTTGTTGTATGATTGGATTATGTTTTCAGAAAAGTTTGCCGCAGCCACTATTTTATTCAGTGACATCGTGACCTTCACTAACATAGCTGCGGCAGTCCAGCCTATAGAGATCGTACAGATGTTGAATGAACTCTACTCCAAGTTCGACAAGCTCACCAACGAGCATCATGTCTATAAGGTGGATGGGATAAACAAAGATTGGTTTTAGTTCGTCTGAACGCAACATAACATGCTTATGGGGGCATCTGAATTTAACGGTAACCTTCATATAACGGTCTCGACTGCTCGAGATGGACAAAGCTAGCGACAACCACCTCACAACATCTATCAATAGCGAATCCCGACTTGTTTTCGTAATTACCGTACAGTAAGGTTCGATCATCTCAGATACTACAGTCCGTTTATTCCAATAGTTCTTTAGAACAGCATTGAAGTTCCTTACCCAAAATGTTGCCATTACGTCCTGATGGTAGCTGATCATGGCCATTTAACACTGTCCCAATAATCATCATCATCATCATCATCATCATCATCATCATCATTCATCATTATAATCGTCGTCATTATCATCATCATCATCATCATAATCACCATCACCATTATCATCCGCATTACCATCAGCATTCCACCATCTTCATCATTACCGATATCATTATTCATCACCATGATGAATTGTTATTGATTATTTCCGTCATTATCATCAATAACTCACCCCCTCCCCCTCTAAAAGAATTATTCAGTAGTTTTGGATCATCCGTTAAACTGTGGTGTTTGGCCCCAGGTTGAGACTATCGGCGACGCCTACATGGTGGTTGGCGGAGTGCCGGAAGAAAATACCACGCACGCGCAGTTGGTTTCTGATTTTTCGTTGGATATGGTGGAAGCCGCGGGTCACATACAGTCCCCAGCTACGGGGAAACCTCTACAAGTAAGTTACCAAAATTAACAAAAGTGACCCTGTGCTGTCATGATTATTTTAGAGAATATCATGCTGGAGAGCTATATAATTTGTTTTAGTGGTCCACATTACGTCGAGTGTGTTATATCCGGTTTTAAAGCTTACCAAGCATGGCTCTCGCAAATAATAATTTCAAATATTTTTTAGGGATGACCATTTATAAATTTTCTTAGTTATCAAAAAGGTATTTGTCATGCGCATCTAAATTTTAAATTCAAAAACTGTCGTTAGAGTCTATGATATTTAAGCCTACCCTCCGAAAGCATTGATTTAAGAAATTAATGCTGCATTATCTTCATTCATACTCATTAAGTTGACATTTAATTGCATACCATCAATAATTGCAGCAAAGTTCTCATTGATCGACGCATTGACTCCATTTGCCATCATGTGTCCAGATTCGAGTTGGCGTGCACACTGGTCCGGTTGTAGCCGGGGTGGTCGGTGCTAAGATGCCTCGCTATTGTCTGTTTGGGGACACAGTCAATACTGCTTCACGCATGGAGAGTCACGGTGTACCTGGCCGCATCCACCTCAGTCCCACGTCATACCAGTAGGTTGATGATGTAGCGGCTTGATCGCTGCTACAATGACTAACAGACTCAGGTAGAGAGGTCGGTAGAGGAAGGCATACTGATAATCAGATGGGCAGTCAGCCAAACCGTTAGCAAACCGTTAGTTAAGGTCAGAGGTAGACAAATGTCGAACTGACAAACACATGAGAGTAGACATTACCCGACCTGTAAATGGACAAAAAGAGGGTCACCAAAATCCGGCAGACAGATCATAACAATTGGCGAGTCATACCAATCAATGAGACAAATAAGGGAGTCATAGCAACCAGAGAGACAAAGAGGCAGATAGGGAGTCATACCAATCAAAGAGACAGATAGGGAGTCATACTTATCAGAGAAACAGATATATAAATATGTCATACCAATTACAGAGACAGATAGAGGGTCATGTGAATCGGAATTGTCAGTGGTCATTGCAATCAGACATAACTGAAGGGGGTTATAGCATTCTAAAGGAGGTCATAGCTATCTGACTGACCGATCGGGGGTCGTACCCATCCGGTCGTTCATTTACACCCTGCTTTGTTGGTAGGAGGACTACGGCATCTGAATGTGGTATTAGGCGCAAAAGTCACAGGTGTGAACATTAAGCAGCCAATGTTCGTTAATCTGCGAAGCCCCGAATCGATTGCTCAAAGCATGACAAAAGAGTTTATAGCTACGATTTCTGTGAGTGACCCTGCTATGACAATTTTCACGAGGAAACACCGCGACAGACTTCAGATGGCGCTTACATCAACAAAAACAAAAGTCAGACTGTTTATCCACCATCATAGCGAATCATCTTTGTATTTTAGGGTAAAGCAATGTAGCCTGCCACGTGGTCAAGGCGACCATCCTCTCATATTGACCAGCGAATTTCTTACGCGAATGAATAGCATAGATAGGGTCTAAAATGTATGCGTTACAGATGGCGTTGTTATGCATGGTATCAGACAGAGGCCTGTTTGATCTCCCGAGCATCCTTCTAATCATATAGCGACCATTGATTGTAAATGTAGCATACTTCTGCCAGCATTAATTTGTTCCATGTATCCTATACATAGTACCATATAGTTTTAGCAAATAAAGAAGTGCAGTTTATTGCTTCTTTTGATTCCAGAGCATTGCAAACGATGCCTGACGACTATAAGACGGAGAGCCGAGGCGAGATACAAGTGAAAGGCAAAGGTCTCATGCAAACGTATTTTCTCTTAGGAAACTTGAAGCAAATGTTGCCATCCGAAGCTACTACGAACGACAAAAGGAACAATGGACAAATGAAGGAACACACAGTTAGGAACGTCATCCGAATTGACAACGGTGATTGCAAGAAGTGTACGTTCCAGAAACCTACAACCGAAAGAACTCAAAGAAGTCTCTTATGTGTGGTATCATAGAAAGTACAAAGAAACATTAACTATACTTATATATATATATATATATATATATATATATATATATATATATATATATATATATATATATATATATATATATATATATATATATATATATATATATATATATACTTGTATATATATATACATATATATATATATATATACATATTTCTCTTTTTTAGTACGTTGTGTGTGCTTGTTTTTTGTTTTGCGGTCTGATATTCGGTGTATTGTTGTTGATATATCACTGCTGCTGATGGTGAGGTGACCGCTTCAATTTCAGAATGAGTATTCGTATTAGCGCGAAAGTTACATGACAGCAACAACGTTATGATGGCCTACATAGAACCAAAGAGTTTATTGCAATGCTACAAGCTCTTTGTTGTGAATGTCATTTGCTTACATCATAACGATTCGTTGTTTTAATATTGTCACATAGTGGCTCTTGATTCAATGAAAACTCGTCAAATTTTGAATCCTTGAGATGGCAGTGTTCATTTGTGGTTTGATTAGGCTTAATGCGTACATTTCAGGTTATACATTGATCATGCGTTGCAATAATTGTGTTGTACCGGCCATGCATTGGAAAATTATCTGCGTTACTGAGAAGTTTCTTCAACCTGGTAAATGACCACCAGCGAGGCATTAATCACCTGCCCAATGTCTTCAACTTATACTTGAATGTCTATTACTGTTTGTATGTGATTGGTAGCGGGTCTTTTCCCGTTCAATGGGAGCTCTTCATAACCCGTACAACAGAGTGCAAGTAATCCAGACATTAGCTGCGCTTTGTAGACAGCAAAAGGTTGTGTATGCATTGGCATACACAACGTTTGTTGACATAGAAATGTTGTGCTATTTATTTGACAGACACATGCAGATGAGGACATGTGCAGCATGTGAATCAATATATACCATTCAATATCACCTTCTTGAGCCACTATAAGACGAAGGTGGAAAGTTTGATCTTTTTAAACGATGAAAATATGTCACAAGACGATATATTATAATCATGAATTACAAATGTGTTTTGTCAATTATTCCATATAAAATAATAAAAATCAATAAATGAAATAGACGACATTCGTTTAAAATATAAACACTGCTTTTGCATTTTCGGTTGTTGAGTCCATCGCCATCTGGCGAAGATGGCCAACCTGACGTTATTCATTTGAGGTCGGAATTGAACATCCTGGTAAGGCCAAAAAGTGGAACTTGTTCTTGCGAATAGGCATCTCCCATGTGGATAACCTTAAAACTTTGTGCGACAGAGGTTTATGCAATTAACAGCGTGAACGTGATTCAGGTCTATGTTGTGTCTTCATCTGATGTGTAACAGCAGTTCATAATCATATTGCACCCCACAGAAGCCTGAACGTCAGGTTCCGTCGGAGAGCTATCAATTGCTAATCCCCCCGGTATAATCAGCCTGAACAAAACATCGTTGTTGTTTTGCTCTGTCGCATATGTTGAACTATTTATATAAGCACATAGATTTTATTTGTTCAACCCAACTGGCATTGCGCCTAATGTTGCTCAACGGCCGCAATTTAGCTGCGCTGTGAGTCGGATTGCGTCTATATTATGTTGCTGATCATAATACCATTTGTCTAGCCACATAACAAAGCAATATTGTTACAAACTGACGTCAGTCCATGACAGTTAAAGTGCTTTGGGATAGTTAAAGTGTCGATAAAACATTAAAAGTGGCTATTACTAAAGACTGCTGGCTTTGTTCTGGCGATGGCCATTAACGAACTTCAATCTGCGTCTGCTTTTATGATGTCTGCTTTACCCAGCTGTTTTTGATCCCATTATATTAATATAAAAACTTGCTGCTTTAAGTGACAGTCACTAAGTACCCAAGAAAGGTGTGCGGTGAATAGCCATCCCAGGTCATTACCACACAGCTTGTTTTCCACATAAGTTAATAGTACAGTGTCCTACGGCGCGACATAGCATGAGCACTCGACTAGTGACAGTGCTACTGAATTCTGAGTGCCCCAATAATACAATCTCCATTAACCTGGCCTCTCAACTAGATTTCAAGTTGTCCGGTGTCCGGTTCATCCGGCGTAGCACTTCTGCTCCACTTAGATTGTAATTTTGCACCACATTCGCCTTTCCCCCGTTGCTTATGACAGAGTTCATTCTCCCTCATCTCATGATGACGACCCTTGAGATCTACCACAGCATCCATGTGTTCCCACGTTTCACGTCCCGCATCAATCACCATGACTAAGCCAGCCGAGTAAAGTGGTTGTTTGCCAGTCATGTAATACAACAAAGCTGCATAATTGCTCAGGAAGCAACATGCTTTCCCAGAGTCGTGACTACAGCCCAATGAATAGAACAACTGACATCTCAAAAGGGTGGGTTTCTGTCCGCCCAACACATGCAACTGGTTGCAAGTGAAACTACAGTACTTGACCTTAAACTACGACTTAAGGGCGTTGACAACAGACACAGCACATACACTCAAGCCCCGTTACGTCGCAGATTAATCCCTTGACATTGTTTGTGTTACTCGACTAACTTAAAGCATGGCTAGTTATGGACGAGACATTCCCACGTAACTGATCTTCGCTGGAACAGTATGCACCCACCCTTTGATATTTATATTCCATCCGAGGCGCTGGTTGTCTTCAGTTACAGATGCGTCTGTAAAAAATTCAAATTCACTACATCCAAATCATATCAGTTCATCACGAAGCTGTTATCACCCACTCGATATGTACCCTTCCGTTCCACAAAGGTAGCCTTTGTTCTCTCTACCGAGGGCTATCCTGGCCATCCGTCCTTTTGTTGCAGGTTTCAGAGTCTCCAAATCTGTCTCTTGTCATCAAAGGCCTAGGTAGAGTTTTTTCCATCTCGCGTTGCTCAGTAGATATATCACGGTTAACCAAATACACCGACCACCCCCTCCCTGGCGCCCCGCCGCCAAAGTATGCAATGCACCCCACGGCTTGAATTATTTCGGGTCTTATCTTTCTGTAACGGACAAGAGGTGTTTTTTTTCTCCCGCTCGAGACATGTAATTAGCCGATGTAACTATCGGTGACCTTCTGGTGATATGTCTATGCATAGTCACGTACGCATTTGGAAAAAAACCAACATCATAACAACTGTTGTTTTGTTGTTCAATAAGCTTGTTGGCAACTTTAGACCTTTAGATGACAAATCCGCTGACCTTGATGGTTTACTTGACATGCTAACTACAGATTTGACTCGTTCCTCCCACAGCCATGGTGAATGAAATAAATTGCCAATTCGACAAGACATATGCGCAATAATGTATACTATCATAGTGACATGATTTGCTGCAAACAAACATTTATGAGTTATACGTTACTTTTTCAACAATTGCTTGATTAAGTTAGAGTCCATACGCGAGAGACTGATCGTACACTGTACACAACGGATATATATTAAGCCATGTTGAAGTGGGCAATAACTACAACACTGCCATTTATCGACAGCATTAAAGAGAACATCCGTAGATATTGGTAATCAATGTTATTTTTAGTTTATCAGGTTAGCAAAGGCATAATTGCAATTAGACAGCTGAGACATGAAAATGCCACAAAAGCATAATCACTTGTCACGATAAAAAAACAGCGAATTTTCAGGATCAATGGAACCAGTAATTTGAGGCGTGGATCTGCTAAACATATATTGCTGCTTTTATTGATTGAGCTCAAAACATACGTTACAATAGAAACGCCCGACAGTTTTCATGAAAGCTGTCATAATTATGCCAATATAGATATTATACACCATTACATAAACTGTGCATTAAACAAATTGCCAGGTGTGCATTATTTTTCCATAAAGCAACTGATATGTGTGCAAGATTGTTACAAGAAGTAAATGTTTATAGTTTATAACTAAGTGCTTATATTGTTCTACTCT
Source organism: Urechis unicinctus (assembly GCA_034190875.2). Lineage (NCBI taxonomy): Eukaryota > Metazoa > Annelida > Polychaeta > Xenopneusta > Urechidae > Urechis > Urechis unicinctus. The sequence goes on from CM067349.1 coordinate 14,969,105, forward strand.
GACTATCGATCGTATGAGGTAATATCTTCAATGAATGGGTAATTTATCTGACTTAATCAAACATTAGTAAGTTTATCGAGAACAAATATTCTGGGCAAACCTAGTATCTGCCTAAATCGTCAACATATCAACTTTGAATCAAGCAAGAGGCAGTTTCCTATTTGACCAAATTCCTTTTATAAATGTTTCACCAATGTTATAGGATTTCAACTAATTATTCGTTCCATTAATTCATACAAATCTTTTATGGGGTAACTGTTTCTTTATGATATGCATCCAAGAAAAAATGAGAATCATTATGGAGCAAATAATGGACAAATAATCATCAGAAAAAGATGATATGTATTATCATCATTCATGAGATACCGGAGTGAGCATATTTATACCACTCAACCTATTCAATGATTTTCATAATCATGATTGCTGCAATCAATTAAAATTTGCTTAAAAATGCTTTACATTCGACAGAATTGACATTTAATATGGTCGTATATTTTGAGAGCGCTGTGCGTGCGAACATAGCGTAAGCTTGCGATTTGTCTGGTGAACTTGTAAAAATAAGTAACCGGCGCAAATTGTGAAATTATTGCATTGTAATATACAAACACTTCGTTTAACCTAAGGAACATGATAATAAAACAACATTAAACATTCCATTAACTTTGATAATAGAGTTCACTCCATATTCGCCAACAAATATCTCTTTTCGTGCTATAATATATAAGCATAAAAATATAAGAATTGACATGAATCGTGCTGACCAAAATCGGTAATTTCTATCATATAACAACGTTTAAGCAAATACAGAAAATGCATATATATATATATATATATATATATATATATATATATATATATATATATATAGATATATATATATATATATATATATATATATATATATATATATATATATATATATATATATATATATATATATATATATATATACTATATATATATATATATATATATATGTATATATATATATGTATATATATTTATATATATATTTATATATGTATATATGTATAAATGCATACATTTATACTTCTATCATATACCATCGTATATGCAAATACAGAAACGTGATATCAAAAATGACTTCTTACATATTCTGAAGCATTACCGGTATGAACCAATAAGCAATGCAAGAACACGCGGTTTGCAAACGGCAATATAGTGCCGGATTTCTATGTAAATTGCCCGCGACTCTATGAATGATCATGGACCTTTGTTGATATGTATTGTATGTTTATTTATCAAGACAACAGGTAAAAATATGAAAGATTCCTGAGGCATTGTGGTTGTCTGAAGGTAGTGCACAACTTGGATTTCAGGAGTGTCACATACCCATTACGGTTATGTGGAAAGGCTCATGTAACGTCACCCCAGAAGAGGTAGTTCTAATGGGGCAAATATGGTCTATATTGTGGCAGAATAATGAGACTGAGAGAGAGGAGAGGATGAAAGAACGAGAGAGAACGAGATAGAGACAGCGAGGTAGAGAGAGCGAGAGGGGGAAAGAGGGATAGGTAGTCAAAGGGAGAGATAGCTATGATTGCATAACAAGCATCATTGATAGCAACTGTGTATTGTGCAATCCGGATGATAAACGGAGACCAAGCAGTGGAAAATGTATAACGTAGCGCAAAGCTCGATTGTGACTGGTGCTTTATATTTCATACTTTAACAACTCAACGCGCGATTACATGACTTACAACAATATACACCAGGGGGCACCACTGAATGAGCGTCTTTGAAATGTTTAAATAGCAGCAGAGGTGGCGGCAGAAGCAGCATTCGATAAACCAAGCGAGCTGTGGTTTAGTGAGTGAGGTAGAGATACATCGGCAATTTACTCGCAGTTAGTCCCAGTGTGCTGTGGATGGTTCTGGAGAGCCTACTGGGTCGACATTGGCGATTACTAAAACAATATATTTGACTGGAAGTAAAGTTTGACGTTGAAGAGCGCGGTATCGTGGAATAATTTCGGTAATTCATTTTCAATTGCAAGAATATCACGGATGTTATCGTGGAATAATTTCGCTAATTAATTTTCAATTGCAGGAAAGTCACGGATGACAGATCTATTTTGCGATTGCATCGGTACTCAAAACGACGAAAAAACATGAGCATGTTGCTTGGCAACCATCTGAATTTACCACCATCAGCAAATACAAGCAATTCACAGCGTGATTTAGCCGTAGTTTATTTTGCTGTGTCATGTATGGCGATCTTGATTGTAGCTGGTACGTTAGGTGAGTGATCAGAATTCATTGACTAATACGACAGTTTGTTACTGCCAACATAGTGGTAAATATTATCAATATCTTACCACAATTCAGAACAAATCTAGATAATACTGTGTCTGTCGATTATATATAAAGCGAGGCGACATAGATATGTATCTCCTACGTAAGGGACGGAATTGCTATTCAAATGAGCAATAGATTCTTGATCTATAATCCATCGTTTAATACAAGGCAATAACTTTTTAAATATTCCATTGCAGGTAACGTTTTAGTTATACTAGCTGTGCTGGGGATGGCGAAACTGAGAACTGCTTCCAACGTTTTCATTGTTAATCTAAGCACCTGCGACTTGCTAATGATGGTCGTAATACTGCCTTTCAACATTTATACCTATATAAACGATGGCTGGAGTCTTGATGCCGAATTGTGCAAAGCAATGGGTTTTCTCGGCTATTCGCTCGCAGGTAAATATAGTAAATGTTTTATTGCGCACGATATGTAAAGAGTAGAATTAACAGTCCGATCCATTTGTTACATAGATGCCGCAGGGAAGTTATTGCATAACGCCGTACTGTTTTTGTGCAGGTACTACGTTGATCAATGTATGTCTGATTGCATGGAACCGTTACAAGTTAATATCGGACCGCAATGCTTTCTTGGAATTATTTCAACCTCGCTTTATGATTATTATGGTAACTATGAGTTGGCTTGTACCTCCTGTGTGCCTGCTGCCCTCGCTCCTAGAACTATGGGGCAGATTCGGCTACGTGGCTGCTCTGGTGACGTGCAATCTCTACGTTAATCACCACACACAGAGCTTCAAACTGCTACTGCTTTCCATGAGAGCTGTTTTACCCAGCATGCTCATAGGGTATTTCTACATCTTCATTTATCGCTTAAACAGGGCCAGCCATCTTTGTTTACAGTCAAAGCTTGCAAATGCATCGCATTTCGACCGACGAAGGCAGCGACAGGCGTTACGTTTGACGCGCACGATGATTGTCATTGGTGTACTTTTCCTTGTCTCGTACATTCCTTGTTTGATAAGTGGAATAATAGACTGGTCCTACCTTCTATCTCGCTCGTACCACATGTTCTGTGAAATGACAGTCTTCGTGGGTAGTGCATTTAACCCCCTCATATATGGCTTAATGAATTCTCAGTTTCGTGATTCACTCTTGAACCTCGTATGTAAGTCGTGCTCATATCGACATGTATTGTTAGGGAGAGGTCAGAGCAGCAAACAATGAACACCTTTCTAAATATTCAACAAGCGAAAACAAAACCTTATTTGCTTAGCCAACCACTTTAGATGTGGCAGTGATTGTGGTTGTGGAAGAGTAGAGGTCCTCAGCACGGATGAGTATGGTGATTCATTTGTCAGCCTGACATAGCGCACCAGGCCCAGGACCAGCACTATGCTACAGGTATATGGTAACAGGGAAGTTGAATTTTTGTGATTAACTTGAGGAACCCTAACATCTAGACGGTAGTAATTCATGCGCAAGGTAGATGGCTGACTCTGTCGAAAATGATAATATCTATTGCCGGAAACACAGAGGCTTACATTGCACTCGACGGACGGATGTGCTGTTATTCAATGTTAGCTATTCATTTACTTTGTGTAAGCTGTATGTAGTACATTGTAATTCATGTGGTATATCTCTTTGTGTATGTTCAGTGTATTTAAAAACGCAGTTCAACATTGGTCACAAAATTACGATAACAATGTATAATAGCCTCATTCTGTGCTAAACGTACGCTGTAATGTTGTGCGTGTCAAGTAAACTCTGACACACATGCTCATGTATTTGGGACCCTCTATGAATCTTACACTATGTTGTCATATCAATTTCAATGCATCTCTAATGGTTCGGTAAACCTGTTGCCAATGTTGCTTGTGCAGCGGGTAATTTACGTTGAGATCTCGTATTCTATTCTATTAATCCAGACCTAGTTTAGATACGTCAGTGTACAAAGGGATTTTAACAACCATTTTCTTGGCCTACTGGGTATACTTTGCGTGTAACAATAAATTAGATTCTTTAAAATTTGATCAACGAGATAGTTGATGCATTATACATGATGATTTCGGGCCTCGACTCGTGTGTGGTAAAGTTGCTTCTATCAGCTTTCGGTACCTTTCTATCGCTGTATTTGATTTATTATGTTGTCGAGAAGATTTAGAAAAAATACTGAATAGTATTAGAGGATGGAGTACATACAGCTAACTGCTATGAATGTAACCACAATTTCGAAAAAGTAGTGAGTTCACGTAGAATCCTCAATCGCAGCAATATGTTATGACTAATGTACCTGGTAGTATGTTATTCTTTCTATATTTGTCCCCATTTATCCATAGAGCTTATGTATTTAGCCAGTAGGGAGCAATCAAGCTGATAACATTGACGATGCGTCTAGACAGCCATTCGTGTGCACCTGGTAAAAATACACAAAAAATGGATGTCATCGTTGTTCTTAAGGTCTGAATATAGTAAAAGGAAGCGATTTTTCGATGCTTGATGTTTCTAGAGCGATACAAAGCAGCATACTAATCATCGACATCACAAATCGAATGTCGGCAAAATATTGGAATAATCTACGTGGCAAATACTGCTTCATAAGTGGTGCAATGAGGTCACCCAAAGGCGATGGCATATATATATATATATATATATATATATATATATATATATATATATATATATATATATATATATATATATATATATATATATATATATATATATATATATATATATATATATATATATATATATATATATATATATATATATATATATATATATATATATATATATATATGTATATATAAAATCAGACATTGTTCGATTATGCAAATATATTTTGTTTCAATGAGAAACATACAGTAACCTATGGCACCTAATGGATAACACAACATGCAATATGCTGCCTCGCAATTTATTTGACGTTTTCTATAACCACGATATATATATATATATATATATATATATATATATATATATATATATATATATATATATATATATATATATATATATATATATATATATATATATATATATATTTATTTATTTATATATATATATACATATATATATATTAATTTGATGTTTTCTTTAAAACCACGATATATATATATGTATATATATGCATATATATATATATATATATGCTTTGATGCCTTGTTTCTATTACAAAGAAAACGCTTTGGCAATTCATAAAATTATATTCCTCGCCCAACACGAGTATAATGGTTAAGGTCTGACACACACGCTGCTATTCATAAAGACGTTTCCAAATATGATCAATTGAATCCCGGTGTAAAGTTGTTTTATTTGCTTTTTTGTGTAACCCCAGAGCCACTTCACAGAACCGTGATTGGTTCGTGACACTCCCGAAACCGCATTATGGCACAAACTTCAGACAATATATTTGGACTGGATGCATATATTCTCACCTAACGCCCTTATCAATAAACATACAATATATATCAACAATTATGGATGATTATTCATTGAAAAGCTGGTAATTTCTGTTGAAATCCGACACAATACCGCTGCGCTGTTTTTTAATAATGTGTTCTTACATTGCTTTTTGAGATTTTGTTTGTGAGCACTAACATTATAAACAATCATTTGCATGAGTACTGTACCAAATACCATTCAAACTCGTGCTGTATTAGCCCAATATTATCTCACAAAAGGTTTCCTGGAAGAAAGCCCTTGGTTTGATATATCATTAGGCGCCATTGACATTTTTTATTATTTGTCTTCTGGGAAATATCGGCTAAATTGTTTTCACCGCTGAGCCTATTATTATATGATTTGCATGGCTATTTCTTTGTTGCGTCTACCTTTTGTTTGCTTAAGTCCTTATTGAGAATCTATAGTCATTATATATCTTTCAGCCAGTTGTGAAATAGAATATGGCATTGCAAACCCCAAACTAACCAGTCTGACACAATGGTGGTCACAGTTACAATGCAATGCTATTGTAATTGCGAATGAGCTTGCAGAATAACCTGATAAGAGATTCATTGAAAGCGTCATATGTATTCCAAAGAAGCATCTTCGACGAAACGCAATTGCTTTGCCTTTTGATTGGATGTTAATGATTGACCATACCATCAAAAAACATTGGCTTATCATGATTCGAGAGATAAAGCCGCAATAAATATCGTTTAATTGCCCATTGAATCAGATATGTAACTTCCCAAGCTAGTTTAAATATGTTTATAGTGCAATGAACATAACTACAACTATATATAGTCTCGACTACAAAATCACTATATAAGGAAATATATCCTACAAAGTATGATGCTTGTTCATGAGCGCTAGACGTAACAAAAATGTACCACTAAATGCCATGGCTTCATTTTGCCAAATTGTCGCCATGGAGATTTTGAATATAGCCAAATTAGATGGAGACGGTATTGATTTGGACGTCTGCAGACTACCGCTAACATATAGATTTATTACTATATATATATATATATATATATATAATATATATATATATACATTTATATATATATATGCATATATATATATATATATATATATATATATATATATATATATACATATATAGATATATATATATGTAATATATATATATATATATATATATAGATATATATATATATATATATATATATATATATATATATATATATATATATATATATATATATATATATATATATATATATATATATATATATATATATATATATATATATATATGTATATATATGCAGGTCTATATATATGTATATGCATATATATATATATGTATATATATATATATATATATATATATATATATATATATATATATATATATATATATATATATATATATATATTATATATATATATATATTATATATATTAAGACATATGTATACATATATATATTTACATATATAAACTTATAGATAATTGTAAACATGTATATATATGTTTATATATATATGTATCTATATGTTTATATATGTATATCTGTATGTTTATATACATATATATATATATGTTTATATCTATATATATATATATGAATATATATATATATATATGAATATATATATGTATATATATATATATATATATATATATATATATATATATATATATATATATATTTATATTTGTATATATATATACATAAAGTTTTTGCCTCTAGTTTACCTATTAACTCACATAATTATTTTAGGTTATCAGTGACAGAAGCTCATTTTGATAAGCGAAGGGTGTGTGAAGAAGTTGTTATTAAGTCCGAATAAAGTGAGTGTAGTAGCAATTTGTGATGGGCTTCATGATGGGGGAGTCGAGGATCTTCACAAATTCTCTGCAGAATGGGAGAGGGTTGTTAGTAATGCCTCGTGATTGTCATTATAAATGCGTAGACTATACCATCACGTACTGACTAATCCAGAATATTTTTTAAACATCAAGGTTGTAATCTTAAGGCATCAATGGGCATGTTTCATTTAAGAGATTGAAAAGGGGTTGAGGGATTGTTTAGAAATAGAATAAAGCACTTAGTACTGATACGTTTTTAACAATGAGTTTCGCTAATAAGTTACGTTTAGTATTGACAATTTGCATGGTCATGTTTTAATGCGTTATATGAATACATTGAGAAAAAATAAATTACATATAAAAGCATCTTAAAAGAGTAGACGACCTTCAATCGCCAGATCATTTAATAAGACACATCTATAAGTCCATTGTTTCGATGGTCTAGCAACATTGTAATTGTAAAAAAAAATTCTAGTAAATCGACAATGAAATAGTCTAGTTGCTGAATAATTGCGGTATTCAGGTGTTTCTTATCGGTTTATCTTAAAGATTGGATTCCACAGAGTTAGATGTAGATAATTATTAAATAGAAAAAAACTGATACCGCAGATTAGGTCTATCAAGTGACCATGATTCTAGTCTACTAAGCGTCGTATCTTGATGCGTCTGTTGAAACACAGTGCAATCAAGTCCTAGTGTAAATACTATGACATCATAAAGCCATCACACTCCCGTGTATGAATGTCAGGAAATACACAACACAAAGAATTACAATATGGATTCGTCATCGCTGACTTGAATGTACTGAATAGTATAAAAATAGAATATATTCAAAACCGATATGGATACTTTTGGTATTTCTTTTGGTCTATGTAACACATTTAGTCAATAATCAATATCTGTTGTTTATGACCATGATTTTCTGTGACTATACTAAAATCAAGCATCTAAGTGATATTTGGTACCGTTTCTTATGACGTTGTATGTAGATGTATTGTGGTCATAAATTATACACGAAAACATTGGCACTGGTCACTGAGTGCCTTTAAGTGTCACAATGACGCATCCTAATGCACATTAGTCTGGCAAAGATGCTACTTAAGATCCATTCGTGACTTGAAGTTTCACACACGTACACAGCAGATGGCTAGAAAAACGTATCTGCAAATGTAGGAGCATTTATAAACATACATTGGCATAGTACATGTGGTGAAAACAAGGGGATGGCAGATGCATTTAAGTTGCCACCGCTCCCCACTTCCCATCAGCAGCTGCATCCTATACATGGATCTAATTCTTTTAAAATGGTTAAGTGACAAACATTGCATGCCACATATGTTGCTGGAGCAATAAAATGATAGATCCCCGTGTTCGTTTGCACCACAGATATGTGATAATGTATTACAATATGCGTTCCTGTTGTAAATATTTATGCGCACCTTGCAATGTATGTGTGACGAAAGACTGTGGGCCAATGCAATAGTTGTACATATATAAAGCAAAGAAGTCGTACCATGGTGACAACAAAAACAGTTCATACAGAAGCAAATCCACGTGTAATGAATGATGAGAGTTGCGGTGTAGAAGGCATAACCTGGGTAACCTATCGATTACCTGCTAATCACATTATTAATATCGCAATCCATACAATTTCGACTTTTTCAGACAAATGCAATATCGATGGCTGCAACATTTGAAAACATCATTTGAATTAATTTGATTTTATCAGGTTGTTCAAAACTGTCGGGTTATGTAATGTAATGATTACGTTCATAATAAACTTAATACTGTATTCATCTTGCTAACCTGCGATTACAGAAGGGTACTCACAACCCTTATATCAGGTGTATAAGTCGCGTTCGTGTGGTGCAACTTGTAATCGTGGTGTGATAGATTTGTTGTTGGCACGGATTAAAGGTAAACCAGATGTGCTCTAAGCCAGTTCAGGCTGCAGCTTGGTGAAAGGCGAGTGTAAGCGTTTCACGTTTGTCCGAATTTAGGACAGGAAGCAGTTATCCGCGGTATCTCGTAATTGGAGCACGTCTGAAGCCCCCACCATACCACTCAATTATTTATGTCATACATTGCTGGAGGATGTCAAATGCTACCTGTTAGTTAGAAAATCCCGCTGCAACATGTATTGTAAGAAGGGCTTTAACTTCAAAGTCACTACATGGGTCCTACAACACAGAGAAACGAAGACATAAGATTTGTGATCCAGATCAGCAACAAGACCTCACCAGTGCATACATTGCCGATATTAATACAATGGTTTGAATGAAACAGATGCATGGAAAAACAATTCACTCTATATCGACTGGTAAGTTTATAATATTAGAAAATGCACCTAATCCCCAGAACGTGAACGTGAGTCAAACAAAACAATGAAGCGTAATTATAACTTAGAAGCACAATCGACTGCTTATAACTGTGGACGGCGTAGGCTGATGAAAACATAGAATTAATCAAATGTAGACGTATTCGCTAACACGCTATCTGACTGATCAGAGGTAATATAAGTGAAGGTCATAATTATTTGCGTATCTATCCCATGTGTTCGATTTTCCTTCGTCTATCTCGCAGCTGCGCACCAAACGTTCAGTCGGAATATTATGCAACGTTGACTGAGGTAACTGTAACGTATTTTATGCCTATGCTAACATCACTGAAGTTCCTCCAATACATTATGGCTTAGTCTTAATTATATTTCTAATTTCCAGGGCGCAATGAACCGACGTCCTTGGCTAACTACATATTCTCAGACACCTACAGCTAACAACGCCCTTATCTCTATCTCTATTTTTTCTCTATGTCTCTCTCTCATTCTTCTCCCTCGCACACACACATACTTTCAATACCTGTACTGTCTTGACATTGATGTAATCTCTACCATATTTACCAGATAAAAACTGCACTCTAACTACGAATTAACGGCATTGAATAAGTTCACCTGATCAACAACAGTCACTTTGCAGAGAGTATGATCCCAATAATGGCAGCTACCCACAAAACACGAGCATAATATCAATGTGTCACGTCTAGCAATGTCATTCATACCATAAAGGTATGATTGTGGAATCATATGTCATATACACTCGGCTTGATTTTTATATCGCATATGTTCTGGAATATGGTACCGCGCATTTGTAATCTTATCACAGTCTGCGAAGCGCCAATCTGGTGAATAATGCGCAAGCATTATCAAGAACCCTTTCCGTTTAATATTGTACTTAAAATCACTGACTTATCAATGTTCTCACTTCTCCTTTTTTAAAAAACGCGAAAATATTTTCGCATTTTTCGCATAAATTCCACATAAATTATACATACATATATATATGTGTGTGTGTGTGTTAATATATATATGTATATGTATATATATATAGATATACATATATATATATGTATATATACATACGTATATATACATATTTATATTAATATATATATATATATATATATATATATGCATATATATATATACATATTTTCATATATATACATACATTTAACTACATTTAAATATATATGTTTATAAATAAATAGCATATTGATATATACATTTAACACATATATATGTGTTTGTATATAAGTGTGAATTGATATGCGTATATATATAAATATATATATATATGAATATTTATATATTTATAAACATATATATAAATACAAATATAAATGCATATCCATGACTATATATAAGTAAATAAATGTGGATATATATTTGTAAATATATATTATATAAATATATATAAAAATATGTATATAAAATGTATATATAATATGTATAAATATATATATATATATATATATATATATATATATATATATATATATATATATATTTATATATATATATATATATATATATGTAGCTCACAGCGTATATTTGGGAAAGACAATATATATGTGAGTGTGTGGTCGTGTATTTGTGTTTGTATGTTTCTGCTATATAGCTTTACTAACGTCGCGGGTATGTAATGATATGACACATGGGGATGCGTTTTGCCTCCTTGATATGCTTGGGATGCGCATTTTTGTCCTACAGCTTTAGGTCAGCCGGACGGGTGCTTTCTAAGCTGTGCTAGTCCGGGAGCTAGCACTGAGGCTTGGAAATTTAGCTGGGTAAAATTTACACTACCTTTCCTAGGCGGACATCGCAGGAATGACCTCTCGCCCACCTGGGCCGACAGCACTGGAATGTCCACTCACTCGAACCGGTGTTAAACTACCATTAACGGGGCACAATCCGCTATTTATGTTTTTTATATGGATAGCCAAGTAACAGGATAAGCCTTGCGGCATCCCTGGTGAATAATTGATATTCTCTATTTATGGCTCTGTATTAGTAACCTTTCTATAATAACTAGGCTAATGCTTCCATATAAACTCGATAGGCTACTAGAATCTTAATGAGACTTTGATTTCTAAGTTAGATCATGGGTGCTATGAGACGATCAGAAAGATATGCTCCTCACTATTTAATATATAAAATATACAATATAGTCAAAAAACAATTTCTAAAACTACAAATCGAGGAATGGTTCCATGAACAACAGCGTGTTTTCAATGCGCCGCAATCATAGATAAAAATAAGCCGAACTATAGCAAATCGGATTTAATCAAGCCTTTCTAGAGCAGTGATTACCTGACGGTCTCATATTTCATACGGGCACGTGCTGTGTCATAGGCAGGTTACTGAACCACAGTTTGTCGAATATGAACAAGTCATTGATGTGTATGTCGTGCCATGACCACAATGCATGTTCGGCCGTTATAATTCATGTATATGCTAATATTATTTTATGATACAATCAGCAGTATATCAGCAGTATAAGCTCATAAATCATATTTGACCTGTGTTACAGCTCGATTTGTTTAGTGTGCATAGAAAACGAAATTGCATCAGTTCACGCCAAACCTTAGGCATGTAATATTACAATGGTAAGGCCAGCGACAACAAAACAATCATCGCCATGACGCAACTTGCTAATGGTGGACTGGACGAGTGGAGGGTAATATCTGGTCTGTTGCCTTGATCAAATGTGTAGAAGTTGTTGTGAAGTCCGAACAAGGTGTGACCAGGTGCAGTGAGGTGGGTGATAGCATCCATGGTGCGGGCATCAAGGATCACCAAAAATCCTGAACGAACAGGGAGAGCATTATGACTAATACACTGTGACTGTGACAAGGCATATGTCTGTCATCAACAATCAACGGCGTATAATCAACAGACCGCGGGGTAAAATGCAATAACTAATCGATTGACGGTAACAAAAATATACATTATTGATTGATAAGTATCATAAACTCGTGGATGGGAGAATCGTATTCTTCCGAATTTCATAAGCAAAACCGCCTGTAGGTTGGGAAATAGAACATGAAGTTTCAATTTAAGACATAAGCATGGAAAAAATATCAAACCTTTAGCTTGGTTGCCGTCGAGTCCTTGTACGAGTATAATCCCATCGTCCTCTTCTTGGCTTCCAGGGGAGGCAACGAAGATAGGTTCTTGAGGTAATAACCCTTCCGGTAGAACATAGGAAACCTCTTCCTTTGTGTCCACATTCAACTGCAAAAGTTGACATCGAAGGGCTAGCACTTTCGTCATTATTTTAGATCAACATCTTTCTTATGTATTAGAGCTCGACCTCGACCTCTCCATATTTTTATGCTCGTCGCGCAAACAATGATGAATGGATGTGATTATGCTGTGTGAAATGCAGTTAACCTCATTCTGGATAAACCTGAAAGGCAAACCATATATGACACATTTAACTGTGCCATGGGTGCAATTTAACCTCTATTCTGGTTTTCATATATACCACGAAAACCATCAAAGACAGTCAGGCGATGTTGGTGCTGAGTAAACATTCGTTTGAACTGAATGCGCCATGTATCCGGGTTGGGGCAGAGTACCCCAAACTTACCCACTTTTTATCAACTAATCAAGACCAACCTTGAGAATCTCTCCACTTGTGCGGAATATATTCTTTCCCATGTACGCAAACTTGTACGGCCTGGTGTGAAGTGGTCGTAGTTGATGTTGGAGAACTCAATCGATTCGCCGGGAGGACGAAGGTCAGTACGGGACTCCAGGGTCCAGTCGGCCATGTTGATCGTGAAACGCTCCACTGAAGTTGGGTAGGCAGTCTATAAATCAGAGGCATAGTGCGCGCATAACTTCCTATATTTTTATCATTTTGAATTCATTCTTATTTAAAACCGTGATTCCAATGCAATTAATATTTCTCTACTGCAATGATGTGCGCCGCAATGATGACGTTCATGTGATCATCCTCTGCTGGGTCAGTAACGTCCATTATGATATCCAGCATTACCGGCATGAACTTGTGGAATGTCATAACGCGCAATTGACGAGACCAAAGCTTCTGAGCAGTGTCGCAACCACAGCGCTTACTATACTTAAAGAGACTGTTCAGCCCCATATTTGGAACGAGGTTGCCTAGCAAGCTGCTTGGCAACCGATTCTTGGAAACCGAATAAGTTTCAGACTTTCAGTCGCTACGCGGCGCTGTGGTCTTAGAAAAAAGATCCTTACTTCGGCTGTCGCCATTTGTGTTGTCGGACATTACCCTTCCTGCTTGTGGGTCTAATGTGTGCACAATGATGCCCACATCTTGAATGAGTGAAGATTTTATGACATCTACATTATGTAACTTAAGCACAAGAATACACATCGATAGCGAGGAAAATTCAGAGCAATTTATGATTTACAGCTAACATTCGCGTGGTTCATGGTTTAAGGGAGGCACCGTTATCGATGGTACGACATAACTGAATAGAACAGATTTCCACAGTAGATCATGAATATTTCCAGTCAAATAATAATGTTTAAAACTTAACAACATAATTTCCATCATGTAAACTTTGCGGCACAAATTAGAAGATGTTATTACTTACGTCTGCGTTAATCGTAGTAATGTAATAACGAGAGGATCCCTGATTGCCTTATATGGGGCTGAACAGTCTCTTTAACAATATCGAGAGCGACTCGGCGCTCGGATGCTTGGCATCGGAAAACCAGCTCATGTGTCTCTAACGAAATGAAATGAATCTCCGACCCACAGTGTTATTTATGATGCTACTGCCGTGGTTCACTTACGTCGTGTAGTAACTGTGGGGTGAACGTGTGGTAGGTATAGATGCTGGAGTTGGAGTAGGTCAGCATGTCTAGGTACATCATACCGTTTTGTTCGTACGAGTTCAGCTGTAGCATAAATAGAACTTTACCCAGCAAGTTTTTCATTGAATGTGGTTGGTGATGATGAAGTTTTGGATCAGGGTAATGAAGATTCCACACTAAATACATATAACCTGATGGGTGACAAAAAATGCTTCTGTTGCTATGGAAGCCACCAGCTGCCCGTCTGATTTGCGTATGACATACAAATAGCTGGGATGCTCCCCGTGCCATTTGAAGTTAGCGGCGAAGAAGGGGGAGAAAATTCCATGAACTGTATGTATAACAGAACACCTGCTATTCAGCACACAATACAATATGGATATATTGTATGAAAACATAAA
>CM067349.1:14989216-15011716 GCA_034190875.2 Urechis unicinctus
TAACATCTAAATAAGTATACGTCAACATAGCAGGACTAGCCTAAAGGTTCAAGCCAACAGATCTCACCTGTTGTCGTTGCCTTTTCTCCGAGGCACTCCGTCGCTTACTTTGACTGTCATCAACTCCAACGTGGCTAAAGAGAGCTCTGGGTCAGTATCATAAGCACCATTCTCGAAATGATCAGAACATAGAACTGTCGTAAGGGTAGGACTCCAGTGTTTACGTTTGACTTTCGACACCCATATGCGGCGCATTTTGCTGTCTTTTGGGAACAGAAAAAAATTCACGCCTGACTTCTCATTGTTCCGACAACCAAACGCACAACAATAAGGCATAATCCACACCAAGAAACGCACCAGACCGTGATGGAAGACAAGTAAGTCACACGCTGTCAACCAACCGTGAAGGCTAAAGATGGCGAGAAATATTCGTGACGTCATTGTCCGGAATTCACGAATTTTACCGAGCGATATCTTGTCAGATCCGACGTGGAAAATGTACATTTAAAAATAATTTTTCTAAAAGAAAAAAAGCGCGCAGTCACCTTATTTTGGTTACGATACCCTTTTAAAACATAGAACTTTGGAAAAATGGAATAAAAAAAATATTTGTAGTTGACCTTTAACAGTGCAGTGATAAAGAAACGTATAGAGTTAAGATGATACCATAGATTAACATACAAAGTCAGCGAAAATGGTACTCCAGAAGACGCGGGAATCATTCATATTCATCTGGTAGTTGCGATAGATTTCGTTCTTTGTTGTGTCATAGTACCTGTCAGAGTGTAAGCAAACATCAATGGAGGACACCTGTATAACAGAGCATCAGCTTATCAAAATAAACCTGAGGGGCCGGGCAGGAAGGGGGGTGGGGGGGGGGGTGGGTTTAGAGTAATATCTTATGATACAAAGTCGACAAAGTTGTTGATGCATTGTTGGGACACATCTTAACCTTTGACGCCCTCTATATTGATCTCTACATAGCAAACAGTTCATGGAAAATATTGTGATATTCGTAGGAACGTTTAGGATTGCTAGATTTGTTTGCCAATAAGAGGTTGGGGATGGAGAGGAAAAAAGCAAACTAATTGTCGGTAAATGTGCTATCCATTACCCTCAGGTAAATGTGCTATCCATTACTCTCAGGTAAATGTGCTATCCATTACCCTCAGGTAAATGTGCTATCCATTATCCTCAGGTAAATGTGCTATCTATTACTCTCAGGTAAATGTATGCAGACAGTTCCAACACTTTTACTTCCTGAAGTATGGCTGCTCTCCAATACAGAGTTAAGCACCACGTTAGATAATCAACAAAAAAATAAACAATAATCGTTTCTCAAACTCTGCCTCTCATAGGCTGTAGACCACTGACTCTGAAACGGTTGAGATAAATAAGCCTCAAGATTAGTGGTGTCGACATATATGCCACTGGTTAATAAACAGAAACCAAGTCTACCTGTTGTAGAAGGTAGCCTCTCCATCCTCGAATTGGAAGCTCTGTCCCATTTCGATGCAATCAAATAAGTGATTGATGTTGTTGACGATCGGGGCATCACTTCCGGTCTCCCCAAAAGCACCACAAGCATGCCGGATGAAGGAGCCTAGGATTTGTTAACACAATACGTATCTACGTTTTGACAGCGGTAAATTAATACAAATCAACAAAAACAAGTTGCAAGCGGTAATGTACGCTTTTCTCAAACATTACCCGTTATATATACGTCACTCCTAAAGCGTGCATGCACATGACGCCAACAATTTGTATGATATATAAGGCCTTCGAGTGCGACATATGTTTCTATGGCCAAGGCAAATCCCGCACCCTTTTATGAAAACCATTGGGTTTTCGAGGACAACGTCGCACGCGATTTGTTTGTGTGAGTTGACACAGGATAACTAGCCAACCTGAAGTTATCTTTGCGGCTGAAAAACAGTTAAGACGAGTTTTGTATCACTTTCTATTTCTGCGGCTACTAAACTGGGAAACAAAAGCTTCAGCCAAGACCGAAACCAGAGACAGAATTCATACTTACCCTGCAGCCATTCTGGGACTTCTCCCATCTCAACAACGACATCCGCATCCATGAATTCATCTTTCACATTTCCGAGTGCTAGTCTCAGTTTGTCCGAGAGGCTCTCTTTGTTCAGCACTCCCTTCGCCCCTCTTACAACGAGGCTGACAAAGACGAGAAGGCCTACCGTGCATGACTTCATCTTGGACTCTAGTTAACGATACTGCGGTGTCTGGGTTATAAGTTTGGGCTTCAGAGAAGTGATTATTCTTTTTGCCTCGGTCTCTTTGTTTTTCTGCTGGAATTATCTCCCAATAAGAGCGTATGATTAGACTCAAGCATTCATAATGATTGATTAGTCACAAACCAGTGGACAGGACAATTGGTAAGAGGGTCATAAATCAATGATCTTTTATGCCCTAATAGGAGCACGGATAACGTGAATGAACGGGCGAGTCTACCCAAAACCCTCTTACAGGTGACGAGACAGAACAACTCAAGGTCACTGATAAGGTACATCTAAGTTACAAAAGTATACTTGACTAAGGCAAGTATGAGATCAATGGTTGGCGGAAAACGGTCAACATACTTGGATATAGGACGCATTGATCATACTTCAATGGTCGTTGTCACACTGGCATGAATAACCGCGACTTAGAAACCGGATATAGAACTATATTACTGGCGGTATAAAGCATGCGCGCGCACGTACCTCACAAGTGGATCGACAACCTGTGCCTGTTCACTTCTAAAGTTTGTTGTTAATGCGCCTTAACCACAGATCCATTGTTATGACTGTCAAGTATAATCTGTCTACTACATATGGACTCCTTATAGAGAGCTACATTAAACCATCGGCTGCCTAATATAGCGTATTGGATATAACAGGCATGGAAAAAAGCGAATATCTGAAGAGGACATGGATCAAGGGTGCATTTACACATTTCTCGCCTGATATGCTTGCATACTTGAATGACGATTTCCAAATGTAGTAGTTGAATGATATGCTTACGTAATACATCTATGGGAAGTTACATATATGATTACTCTAATTTGTAACGATCTAAGGTACCTATATGTCGCAATCGACTTAACGTTTGATAATACAAAATTTGATAAGTAGAAGCTTGTGGTGATTATGGTACGATAGTGCCGAATCGTAATGTTTGCATAATTTTGCCTTACCATAACGGCATGCAAAGAGCGTAAATCACTGCGGCGGCAAGGGAGGCCCACTGGCTTTGCTAATGGTAGTTGTACATTATGACGTCTACATTATCCAGTAATTCTAAGGAACGGAAAATCCGCAAGAATAGAACAGCATCTGAATCAGTTGAAAGCACCTAGAGAGCCAATGCTATTTGAACATTATCGATGTATAATTAAACGAATTAAGAAGTGAAACACATCATAGGCTTCCTAATATCAATTATTATTATGCACAAGGTTTGTCGAAAATCACAGCAGATGACTGCATGTCACAATGTCAATACCTTAGTCTACTGTATCTACAACCTGAGTTTAATAACATATGTATCCATATGTATATAAATATAATAAGGTATATATACACATAGGGTTATCCACATACGTTAACATATATATTTATAAATATATATATATATATATATATATATATATATATATATATATATATATATATATATATATATATATATATATATATATATTATTTTATATGTATATTTAAATATACGAAATCTATATAAATATGTGCATAAATACATAAACATTAATATCACTAGATATATTTACATAGATATACATACACACACATACACACACACACACTCACATATATATATATATATATATATATATATATATATATATATATATATATATATATATATATATATATATATATATATATATATATGCATAAATACATCTATACATTAAAATAAATAAATATACATATCTATTTATATATATAAATGTGTGTGTGTGTGTGTGTGTGTGTGTGTGTGTGTGTGTGTGTGTGTGTGTGTGTGTGTGTGTGTGTGTGTGAATGTATGTGTGTGTATATCTATACATTGTGAGAAATATTTTGCGGAATACACTGTTGACAGGAAATAGGCTTAGAAGGAGTTTAAAGGCTTAGCCATTCTTATGATCCTTTAGGTCGGCCAGAAAGTGTTATAATATTAAAGTGCATTTGTAATAGTTTGTTTCAAAAAGGGGTGTATTTTTGTGCAATAACGATGCAAGAGCTATCATGCAGCATAATTAGTGAAGCGTTTGTGATTGGTGATCAGTTTTGAGACTGGTTATGTTGCATCTTTGGAGTGCCCTCTCAAGATATCAGATCTATAGTTAACCACTATTGCTTGATTATTGTGACTGTTGTGGGATAAACACTCCCGGGGTTTTTCACGGTTCCCTGGGGTTGCAACCTTTCATCGATATACATAATAAGGATAGCACAGTATCTGGTCTGAAATACAAGGCTGTGTCATGTAACGTTCTATTGTTTATATAACTTGTATCACATTTGCTGCAGCCAGGTAAACATGTAAACTGGACACACCTGAATTCACATAGCATTCACGGTACTGTTTCGGAAATCATCTATTTAGGCCGTTGTCAGTAAAGAATGAGTCGCTAAGTGAGGCTGATGTGCGATAGAAGTTGCTACCGTGTTGTATATGAAAAACACAAATACCGTGTTGTATATGCATAACACAACTACAGTGTTTCATATGAAAAACCCAATGACTGCGTTATATATGAAAACCACGTCTACCATGTAGTGTATGCAAAACCCAACTACCGTGTTGTATATGCAAAACACCACTATCGTGTTTCAAATGAAAAACATAACGACCGTGTTGTATATGAACCAAAAACTACTACCGTGTTGCATTTGAAAAACACAACTACCGTTATGGTTGCCTAAATATTTGCGAATTTGCTCAACATACAAATGATGGCATAGCATGATATTTAAGAGAACAACATAATACCGATTGTTACAGTAACTTAACGCTTCACCTGATCATGACAGTGTTTGACATGGCTATGTCCTCTCTTAAAACTAGTCTGCATTTAATTTCCTCATCTGAACTTATTACTGTCGTAGATAATTCAATTATTCCATTGTAGAATGCATAAGGGTGTGTGATATATTTTTGTAAATAAAACCTAAAAGTACTAAAGCACCTACAGCCTAAACGCTTTTCTTAAGCCAAACATTCTGCTGATTATATTACAGCGCTATAGCCAAATAAGGCAAAAGAATTATCGCCAAGACGCAGGTCGCAAATGGCGGAGCGGATGAGCCAACGTTAGTTTCAGGTCTGTTCCCTTTATCATATGTGAAGAAGCTGTTGTGAAGCCCAAAGAGGGTGAGGCCAGGAGCGGTTAGGTGTGTGACAGGCTCCATGGTGCGGGCGTCAAGGATCACTAGAAATCCTGCACACACAAAAAGGATAATATTCTGAATACAATAATAAAACTAAGGTATATTTTTAGTAATGATAACTCATAACTAATGATCCTAAGTCTGTGGATCATAGTCAAATATTTGTGGCACTGGAGCATACTACCAATAATCAATCATTGACGGTCGGTAATACTTCTATGAACAGACCAAAACCCAAATTATAATTTGGGCAGCAAGCACAAAATTGGTCCATGCATTGAAGGTGCATTTAATAAAAAGTAATCGAAATTTTGTTCTGAAATGAATTTGTTGATCGATTTTCTGAATAACGATATCCGAAAACCTAGAGTTCAATCGGTGACCCCAACTTTGTTTATGATCTTTGTAAAGTTCGATTTCTTATTTTTGACGAGACGTGAATTTTAACCCAAATATGTCACACAGTAGACGGTACATTCGAGGCTGTAACCGGGCGGAGTTTGAGTGATAATACCAGAACATGGTATTTTTGCGTATGCTTAGCTACTGGTTCAGCTCGCTATTCATTTGAATACTTTTGTGGAACAAATTTGGAGGGTGTTTTCAGTGCGCCATAATCAATTAATTATCGATGGAGTAACTTCCCAAAAATCGAAGCAAAATAGATATTGAACCATATCGCCGACAAATTCATCTCTGAGGTATGTCTGTGAACAGGATTCAAATGCATGTGAAACCTTTAGCTTGGTTGCCGTCGAGTCCTTGTACGAGTATGATCCCATCATCCTCCTCTTGGCTTCCAGGGGAGGCAACGAAGATAGGTTCTTGATGTAATAACCCTTCAGGAAGAACATATGAGACCTCTTCCTTTGTATCCACATTCAACTGC
Source organism: Urechis unicinctus (assembly GCA_034190875.2). Taxonomy (NCBI): domain Eukaryota; kingdom Metazoa; phylum Annelida; class Polychaeta; order Xenopneusta; family Urechidae; genus Urechis; species Urechis unicinctus. Next base: position 14,995,505 of record CM067349.1, read on the forward strand.
AAAAGTTGACATCAGAGGGCTTTCACGTTTTTGATGTATGTTTAAAATAACGTACAGGCAAACAGCAAGGGTAATCTGTCGATAAAATCCATACCTTCTCAGGTTTTATTTTCTAACACCAGTTGTGCAAACTTGAATGAGAGGAATGATTGTGCATGATTGCCCTGTTTAAGTCTTTCCGTTAGATGATCATTACAACACTGTCATGGACACCATATCTGACATATTTAACTATGCACACTGTCCGAAGAAAAAACTGACGTTGCACTGACAGTTGTAGATATTTGTGAAACGTTGACCAGCAATATAAGTCAATGATATGAGCGTATGGGACAAATGACCGGTTTGCCCATAGAGGATATGCTTAAGTGAGATGAGAAGTTGTAACTGCAATTCAATGCATCGTCTGTAAAGACCTAATCAAAAGACATCTAAAACCGCATATTTATTCATATACCAGACGGGGCCTACCTTGAGAATCTCTCCCTCCGTACGGTAAATATTCTTCCCCATATAGGCAAACTTGTAAGGCCTGGCGTTGAAGTGCTCGTAGTTGATGTTGGAGAACTCAATGGATTCGCCGGGAGGACGAAGGTCAGCTCGGGATTCAAGGGTCCAGTCGGCCATGTTGATAGTGAAACGCTCCACCGAGGTAGGGTAGGCAGTCTGAAGACAGGTGATGAGATGTAGGTTTTAATAAACATGAGCTCAATTGCTAAAAATCGTTTTTGATTACAACGTTTAGTTATTCATTAGGCGTTAAATAATAACTTACTGATACGCTTAGACTTTGTTTGGATATCTGCTGATGCATTCCACATTCTAGTTGTAAACATTTAATCCGAATATCACGCGATTTTAACGGTATGTCGTGTCATTAAGGAATATTTGACAGCTGTATTGGAGAATAACAAAACTTTCATCATGATATCAAAAGATATCTGCTTCAAGTTGACTTACGTTGTGTAGTAACTGTGGGGTGAAGGTGTTGTAGGTATAGATGCTGGTGTTGGGGTAGGTCAGCATGTCCAGATACATCTTACCGTCTTGTTCGTACGAGTTCAGCTGTAAACGTCATTAATTGACTGTAAGGCTGATATAGCTACATATATTGTGTTTTGTAAGGTATCAATTTTACAGTGTATGTAGCGACGGTAAGAATGTTTATATCGCTAATGACAGAGATGATTTTGATCACGACGGCTTTGCAGATGATAACATTGATGATAGCGATAATGGTTATTAACTGCTACCACAATGATGATGACGATAATGATTATAGCAATAAAAATTTGGATAAGAATGGTATTGATAGGTGAATTCTATTGTAATGCAGGTTCCACATAAAATACATGTAACCTGATGGGTGACAAAGAATGCCTCTGTTGCTATGGAAGCCATCAGCTGCCCGTCTGATTTGCGTATGACATACAAGTAGCTAGGATGCTCCCCATGCCATTTGAAGTTAGCGCCGTAGAAAGACGAGTCGGGGTAACTGCCGTGCACTGGAAACACAAACGCAACATATACCACGGCCATCGCTTGCATTGCGTTCCTTGCCACCCATACTTTGGTACCAAAGCGCATACAAAGATGAAATCGCCTGTAGCAACTCGATATGAGCAAATGATGTAACGCCACACACCGAAATAAGCACAAGGATCGAACAACCAGGATGTGGCTGGCAAAATGATGTAGTTCTCCGTCATGCTAAAAGAATGCATGTAGCCGAGTCTGCCTGACAAGTCCGGGTATTCGTCGTCACCAGAACACAGACCCAAGTCGATTGTGTCGATGGGGACCTCAGCAATGACCGTGCGGAAGTCGTCACGAACATCATATAAGGTCCACCTATGGGTGCACAGTATCTAGTGTAAATACAGATTAAACCCGTAACTGAACACAGTTTGTTACCTCTTACGTCAACCCATGGCGGACTATAAAATATAGTCGCAAACAACGGGTTATACTTAAGCCAGTAGTGCCCCAATACATAAGTCCAAAAAGAACTAGTTTTATTTGTTGTATTTGATGTTGTAGTCCCATAGCTCTGTGTTATATTTCTGTATTCCGGTATTGCTGTTTAATTACATAAGAATCATTTCGTCAGTCAACACATTTCTGTGGTTTGCTTATTCTGCGATTGATATGCTATTACGTTGTTTTGTCTCTGACGTCATCATTTGATTATCCTACTTTCTAGTCCTGTACATGTCGATTCTCTAACCTAGTATCTGCTCATCTTCGGACTTTCGTTCTTCTTCGGAATTATAGCTAGCACAGTTGGCAATACGTTTTACATGTAGTCTTTCTACATAAAGCTCTTCTTCAAAACCTTTCCCGCTAAATACCATAATTCTTATACGCTTTTCTCTGCACATCTCGTCCACCATCGGGATCCTAAGCGTTTTTATAACCCTCGTCTCTCTCTCTATCCCGTTAGCATCTCCGATATCACTATAAAACATCATTGTCTAGGACTCTTTAACTGACTTGTGAAAAAGATTCGTTTAGATACTGAAAGCTTAGTGTGTTACCTTGGCAACCTGAAGCGGGGATTCTCATCTGCGACCGTCACCATGACAGCGCTCCACACTGTTCCATCTGACTCGTAGTGGGGATGCGCCGGGTTGTCAACCATGACTGTGCCTAAAGGGTAACCCATGTTGCTATCGGAGAACATGTAACTCTCGATCGCCTCAACATTGTGAACATCTACCATGGCACCTGAAACGGTGTAGAACACGACCAATTATATACATGCACCTTCTCATAGACTGGCCTCATGGCCTAAATTACCTTCATGACGATTAAGTGTCGGGGTAAACAATGAAAAGGCCATCAACTCCGGGATATATTCTTGTCTAAGGCTCATGACAATTATATCTCATTCTGTACCATTGGCTGAGTAATAAAGATGGCTCAGAGCTATAGCTAATGATTCAGATAATAATGATAATGATATCAAGGATAGATTGATGATAGATACAACGCCCATCGATAAAACATGCATGAAATAACAATAACAGTTAAATGTACACACCTTATATTGAAAATATATACCTGGTTTGTGTGGTTCATTCGCGCCTGTTTGGGTACAATTCCGAAGAAATTTTGCAATGAGATTTTACAGGATGAAATGTGTACATTAAGCAATTCTTATATACTACCGTTAGTGCCTTCGCTCCACGCGGCCACGTTCTGGCCTATCGTCCACCATGACACGTGCTCAACTTCGCTGAGACGACCTGGTTGACTCATGTTGGGTTGCAGAAGATCTCGCTGATCTGCATCCTAATGTCAAATGCAAAGTTTTAGAAAAATAGATCATTAACAATTTATGAATTTTGAAATTATAAGCACTTCATGACAGTTCTTTTCATGCATCACATCATAATGAAGGGCGTAGAAATAATCAAGATGAATTAACAACATAATGAAGGGCGTAGAAATAATCAAGATGAATTGACAACATAATGTAGGGCGTAGAAATAATCAAGATGAATTAACAACATAATGAAGGGCGTAGAAATAATCAAGATGAATTAACAACATATTGAGAGGCGTAGAAATCATTAAGATGAATGAACAGCTTAACGAGGGCGTATAAATTAACAACATATCGTACGAAGTCGCCAAGGACGGGCCGCCAGAAGACGCGGGAATCATTCATGTTCATCTCGTAGTTGCGATAGATCTCCATCTTTGCTGTGTCATAATATCTACAATCATGACAAACGACCCATTGAGTTAAAAGGTGCGTGGTCATCACCTCCCTCTGGTAGAGATGAAACGAATCATAGGCCCACTAAGCTAAGACACTTCTAGGGAATGTTCTGGTAGGTTGTGTTAGAAGTTACAACATGTATTAAGCTAAATACTAACCAAGGCTTCCACCCCAACCCCCCCCCCCCCCCCCAACCCACCCCACCCCCATCTCCCCGCCCTCCAAAACTACTCTACCTGTTGTAGAAGGTTGCCTCTCCATCCTTGAATTGGAAGCTCTGTCCCATCTCGATGCAATCAAATAAGTGATTGATGTGGTTGACGATCGGGGCATCACTTCCGGTCTCACCAAAAGCACCACAAGCATGCCGGATGAAGGAACCTGGGGTTTAATAACACATTCAAGGTCAAAAGTTCCATAATTTTTCCATAATGATAAAATTGGTTTTGGTAAATGTTCTGAATTTGAATGGAATGTCACTGGGTGCGACAGCCATTCTCGAGGTATGATGTAACCAAATGTAAACAGAGGCCTGAGGGTGTAGCTGAACCTTCAACTGCTGCTGTTATTGACAGAATGTGGCTGCAGCAGGAAGCAAACTATAAGTCTGAATTTGAATGGAATGTCACTGTCAGCCATGCTCGAGGTAACCATGTGGCTGCGGCAGGAACCAAACTATAAGTCCTGTAAAATATTTTTAAAAGGGATGATTACAGTTTATCACAGCCAAGTACAGCGACGAAGTTATGTTAGTCAACCAAAATATATATTAAGCTGCCGGTCGACCCCTGGATATTGATCTACCGTTCGACCCCTGGATATTGAGCTGCCTGTCGACCCCTGGAAATTGAGCTACCGTTCGACCCCTGGTTATTGAGCTGCCTATCGACCGCTGGATATTGAGCCTGCCGTTCGACCCCTGGATATTGAGCCTGCCGTTCGACCCCGGAATATTGAGCTGCCGGTCGACCCCCGGGATAATGAGCTGCCGGTCGACCCCCGGGATAATGAGCTGCCGGTCGACCCCCGGGATAATGAGCTACCGGTCGACCCCCGGGATTTTGAGCTGCCATTTGAATGGCGACAGGTAAATACTGTTTTGCATAATCTTCTATTTCTTCGGTATCTCCACAAACAAACTTAAGCCAGGGCCGACACCAATAACAGAAGTTTTAGACTTACCCTGTAGCCATTCGGGGACTTCTCCCATCTCAACAACGACATCTGCATCCACGAATTCATCTTTCACATTGCTGATTGCTAGCTTCAGTTTGTCTGAGAGGTTCTCTTGGTTTTGTGCCTCAACCACGATGAGGTTGACGAGAAGGAGAAGGAACACCGCTTGTGATTTCATCTTGTATTTCACCTCTCACTGATGTAGATTACAATACCAGAGTTATATATACATGAGCTGGCCGCTTTGAGGTTACTCCGTTCGCCTCCGTTTGTTTGCTTGCTTGTCTGTTACATCTATGACTCACCCCCAACCCACCGATGTATGTCAAACTGTCATCGTTGATTGGTCGCATGGGTACTGGGAAGGACTGCGGACTTTAAATTGATCTGTGTCAACGGTAGATGGCGCACAGTAAAGAGGGGCAGGCGCTCTACCGACGCGATGTCCATGATCCACGGACACTGATTATACAGAAGAAAGCCTGGATAAATATAAAAGGTAAACCTGACCACAACACAGGTGTGGGTCAATGGTTGGTGCTTCAGTTAACCTGTGTAATGATTCATTCACCATACGTGGATGAGAGTAGCGGTCATAGCTCCTTTGAGATGACTTGCAGTATGCAGCACATAGCGAGAGTCATTTGACGCTGACTCTGATATCAACCAATGTATATTCACGTCAGTTACACGGCTAATTATACGATCTATCTCTGAACCAACATGAAGTGGTAATCACAAATAGCGCAGCCAATGGACTCGATGAATAACAAGTACATAGAAATATGAGTTAGGGTCAACTCGTACCCAAACCAACTCGTACTCAGACCAATTCGTATCCACGTTTTAAGATTAATTCCGGACTTGCGTGTTATTCACTTATGTACAATGACGTTGAATATAAACATCATCAATTTGAATTTCCATTATTTTGACAAGAAATGTTGTCGCCCTAAACTACTCTCATTGCCGACGCACCATGCCTAAAATAGCCCCTAGCTCGCCCGTCACAAGCGACCAGAGCGCGGCGTCCCGGGCGTGGCATACGGTGGTTGCGCTAGGGGCTATTTTAGGCATGGTGCGTCGGCAACGAGAGTAGTTTGGCTGTTTAGGCCGACAACATTCCTTTTCAAAATAACGGTAGTTGGTCAGGGTACGAGTTGGTTTGGGTACGAGCTGACCCGATCCCTAACAATATTGATAACAAGATGAATATGAAATTTGAGTAACCCTAAAGGAGGCAGGTTTCAACGCCCGTCAACATATATATAACCTTGAGTATGATATCAAAGAGCTTGTAGCTACGCCAAGAGGCTTCAATCGCGTCTCCCCTCGAGAAAAAGTGTGATCACGCCACCTATAAGCACTGTAGTTCTTTGTCAAAGCGTCTCTTAAAGCCTCGTGGAATTATCTGAATACTTCGTGGGCGTGGTCGTTGACCAATCAGATGCCGAGCCCCTGAGACAATAATCTCAGGTGCTTTGGCCGATTTCATTATAGCGTCACATGACGACGGACATGTTTGTCACACCTTATCACGATCACAGCGCAGCAAGTCGGAGTGAACGCTCTCAGAGTAGCTAGCTATAGGCTCTTTGGTGGAATGCAGTATTAAGGAAAGATGGCTTCTTACTATACCAGCCCCAGGATGGACTTGTGCAGGTTAACAACACCGATTACACCTTAATATGCGCTGACGTAAAAAAAAGCTAAGTTCACGATATTCAGATTATAAACCTTGACCATCACCGACGTCAATATGATACAAAGACCATCACTGTTTATAACGCATGGGAGCTTTTATCATTATGGTACCATCATCATAGAATCATAGCGTGTGGGTCAAATATCACTGCGTTGCTTAGACAAGCACAAATACTTCTTCCATTATATTGTAGTACGTTATGATGTATACATTACACATCACATAGGCTGGGGTAGATTAGTCCAGTGAGGAAGTACGTCGGACCTTATAAGTCTTGTACTTGTTAAGCAGCCTTATCTAACTTCAACGACATATATACACTGGTGTTGTTGTGTACGAATTTAACATCAGCAAACTCGTAAAATAATCCCCTGCCCCAGTTAGCTTGAATATCAATCGATGCACCCCACAATATCGTCAGTTGTCTTTACATGTCAAGCAAAATGCTCACCACATGAATGGGTGAATCACATGACAGAGACATCTGCTGTGAATGACGGGGACTGTCAATATTTCTTGTCATTTCATTTAATTGTTTAATCTTAGGATCTGGTCATGAATGGACATTCCCATTTATAACAGGGATAGTCTAGAGGTGCTGGAATGCGTGTTGTAGTTTCATTTGACCTCTATTATGCTTCAGTACATGCATGACCAATACAGACCGCGGATAACCAATACAGTGTTCTGTTCTGGTGAACCCCGTAATGTACTAGAAGTGACCGAATTTTACATCACTGTCAACAGCGAGATAATACCTCGGCGGTGATGTGTGAGGTTGACTGGGATGTTTAGACAAGTTGACTGACTTTGTCATCTAGCTCATACAGAACTAAGAGAAACCCCGTGCCACTCGTGCTGCCAAACATGTTACCATTTGATGACAGGTCCGGAGTCAAACTGTTGCCGTAGAGTAAAGGAATCAAACTGCGGGTGGAGAGCTGAGGAGTCAACCTGTTGGTGGCGAGCAGAGGAGTCAACCTATGGGGTGAGAGCAGAGAGGTCAACCTGTTGGTGGTGAGCAGAGGAGTCAACCTTTGGTGGGGAGAACAGAGGAGTCAACCTGTGGGTGGCAATCAGACGAGTCAGTCACGTCACTATAGGAACCGCTCGTGATCAACTAACTACAAATAACCCAACAATAGCAATGTCTGATCGTTAAAGCCTGGTACAAGTAAATATCGGTATTTATTAAGGGCTCTGTTAGGCCATGGCGTAATAATCAAACACATGAAGCAATACCTTAAATAAGACTGCTGCAAACATGACGTAGTGTGGCGCTGTTAATGTCGAATGTAACACCGAACGGATTTGCACATCACAAGGGATAATATACTGTCTTTAAAACTTAACGCGTAAACTAGATTACACAACAAAAGATGCCATGTAGAAGTTGGAATGTTATGTCATATAGCTGGTTGAAAGCCTTATCTCAAACTAGGCTGCATGTCAACACTAGTTAATTATCAACAGTTGATAGTGCAGTATAACATATGCTTCGAAAGGCGACTCATTCATTTCGCATATCGCATTAATGACCCGTTGAGCATACACGTGTACCGCCGTAATGTCTATATATTACTGCGGTGGTGATAAAACGCATTCACCCCGTAATAGCCCGTAACATTGTAAACAATGCTATGCGAATAGGACAACAGAGGTAGATGGTGTCCGGTAATCATGATAAAGCTGGTGTCTGAAAATGCAGCTCACTATTACGAATTCAAAGCAACAGTAACGCACCCTGGGTTCTTAGTTTATGCATCCTGTAGTTTCCAGTGTGTGGGACGTCTATTGTTAAACCCCCTATTACAACAGAAAACAGATAGCTGACAAAAATCAGGGTTGCATTTGATGGGAAAGGCACAACAAGCTCTTCACTGGCCAATGAATGGAATGAATAAATCGCGACGAAGACAAAATAATGTGAAATGACAGAAGGCTACACACACACACACATATATATTCATATATATATATATATATATATATATATATATATATATATATATATATATATAGATAGATATATAGAGATATATATATATTTATATTTATATATAGAGAAATGTATATATATATATAAATGTATATATATATACATATATATTTATGTATATCTATATATATAAATGTATATAAATATATTTGTATATATATGCATTCATATTAGTTTATATATATAAAATCTTATATATATTTAGAATACATATACGTAGTTATATATATATGAATATAAAGTATACATATATGTAGATTTATATATATATATGTACATACTTCTATCTATATATATATATATATATATATATATATATATATATATGTATAGATATATATATAGATAGAGATATATTTTATATAGATATAGAGAATATAGAGATCTAGATCTCTCTCTCTATCTATATAGAGAGATATATATCTCTTCTCTCTCTATATATCTCTCTCTCTCTATCTCTCTCTCTCTCTATCTCTCTAGATCTATATATATCTCTATATATCTATATATATATATATATCTATATATATATGATAGTAGTATTGCACGTCTGCTGCCCAAAGCCACAGCTAACCATGTCAGCGGAAGTGATGCTTCCTATTGTCGGAAACGAGGGATGGTAGGATGTATTGTGCATTGAAAATAAGAAGCAGAATGTACTCTATTTGGACTGGGCTCTCATTGAATTGGCGATAAATAGTGATTGCCCAGTATTGAGAGGGCATTGGGGGTTGTATTCCTGAGGCGGCTCTGCTCTTAAAGCCGACTCCTGGCTATACTCAGCCAATTGTCCTTTTGATGTGCACCATCCACGCTTTTATTTACCTCATACGGTCATTTCAATAGCTAGCAGCATTAACATTACGAGCACGCTGTATAAACGTGGTCAAGATATTTCTTGAATCGTCAGAGCTCGTAAAACTGATGTTTACCATGAGCAATGCCCTGTGGAGAAAGAAGTGCATTTATACATAGGTCTCTACAAGAGGCTATTGTGCTTGGAGTTATTACAAATTCAGGGTTTTGCAGGTGAGCACCAGTAGTTCCTCGTCCTCACTGAGTAAACGTTCAGTTTCTGACGAAATCATATTTACTGTAACTTGTTGTCGCCTTATCATTTTAGAACGCGAACTTGCTAATAACAGAACACTAATTCAATGCAATTAGGCATTTGTACCTATCCTCATTTGTACCAACGGGTGGTTATTGATCAATGACGTACATTTCTTATTTTTAATTATGTACCAAATACAATTGGTTACACATTTGGCTTTCCTTTGGGTGAAACTGAAAATTGTGATAGAAATAAATAATTGCACAAAGCAGAACGTATTTGGTTTTACTATATTAAATTCGTAGATCTTCTAGAATCTTATTGCTTGCTATTCAACGTCAAACCATTAGCATTACTGCTAAGGATTTGTTTACAACCCTTTAAGCAGAATGTTGCCATTTTCTGGGACTCCTTAATTTTTATGTGATTGCAGAGGCAGTCTACTATATAAAACACAAAGCTGAAGGTCGCTGATGTTAGCCCACTAATTCCATCTTGAGGCACAATAATGGTCCGGAATGAACCCAGGCTCAGCTGAATTACATAGAGGCGAGCATTCAGAATGGTGTAATCTTTTCATCAACAAAGGAACATCGCTGTGCATATCGTCACGTGTGTTGGTACTTTTCACGATTTGGCTTCTTGCAGAGTCAATAGTCTCAGCAAAGGGTTTGCACACATGTCTTACAAATGTTTCCATTTCGTTATAAGTAATGCATCCCCTAATTGGTTGTGTATGTTTGCAAAGCAAGAGATTGCTAACTTAGCTGTCTATTACTCAGAGTTCCTTCGCTGCCGGTCTCGTAATGGATTACATAATTATTAACCAAAAACCAGACCATCATAATCACACTTTTCCATAATGATTAATATGTACGTTTGATTTAACCTCCGTTACACACTACCTCACCATATATTTGTACATACACACCTGTCATTGTATTGATTTACACCTGCGTCAATCAGATGAATGGGTTGCTAGTTCATCGAAATAATGTAATGTATTAAGCGGTGTCAAGCAAGGTCGAAAGGTCCTGCCTAGGCTGTCACATGGGACAAGATTATGTTGGTGTTGTTGGTTATGTCGATGAGACGTGCTGGGCTTATTGGTGCAGACGCTGGACCAGTAGTAAGAATGGGAGCTGGCCATGGCTGGCAACGTGGCTCTGTTGTATCAGCCCTCAACGTAGTTGTTGGTCCAGACAGACTGGCAGAAGGTCACCAGTGCCACAAGTAGCCAACGAGTTTTGATGATCCATGACTTCATTATGTAATAGCAGAGCTGCATGAGAGAGGTGCATCAGAGCTTCTTTCACACCAGGCACAGAGGGCAAGCTGCCGAGGAGAGCACTGAGGACCTTGGTATAGTCGCAGTGACGCTTCTCGGACATCAGGGCAAAGGCGAAAGTGACCTGCTTGGTCTCGTCACCACCCATGAGAGAGGCGTGGACGATAAGGATACTGCAATTAATCAGTTTCCATAGGTTGGAGTTGGTGACTGGTGAATAAAACAGATCAATATTCACCTCTCCATGAACTGCACATCCGTTTGTGGCTCTGTCGATGCCTGTATTGCTAATGCTATGATGTGCGCTACTTCAATGCTCTTTCATTGCTTAATTAAGGTATAATCTTAAATGACATCCGATTAGATGGAGGTATTCGTTTCCTCATCCGAAACTTATACAAAGTGGTGAGGAAGAAACAAGGTTGATTGTGTCGGGAGTGAGGAGTGGGAGGGCGTCACAAATGGGATAGGTGAGTTGGTGGTGGTGTGTGGGGTGAGGGGGTTGAGGGGGTCGCGGGATTTTACCCGGCTACATGTAGTGCTGAGCTCGTCCTCGTTCAACTTATGGCTACGGCTTGTGTACCTTTCAAGCATACTACTTCATTTTAAAACATATATTGAAGTCTTGTATCCGAAATCAACACTGTCCATACACTTTACAAGTTTTCATTCCCTTACGTTGTGACATGAAATACAACAGCGGATATGTTGTTTTTAGCCGAAGCAGAAAATTAACTTAATTAACTCGAAAGTTGTCCATCAAGGCCAGTCAGTAGGCTGAATCGGTGTGTATAATGTAAGCAATGATTACTTCTAGCAAATGATGATTGCTCTTCGACTATAGGTTGATAGTTTGACCATTTGTCATAGTCTTTGAATACAGGATCAGACGCTGTCCCTCAGCTATTTTCACGCTGTGTTCTTGAGGTGCTACATCAATCGGATAATCACTATCCGCTGCATTTGCCATGCTATGAAAAGGCTGACGATCGACAGAAGAACACCGCTTGATGGACTTAGTCGGAAGCTGTAGAACGGGCCCTTCAGCTGTGGTAAACGTCAAGTCAACAGTGACTGATGAGTTGAGATCCGCTTGCTCTGAATACAAAAGCAAATGAGGATACTTAAGCATCGACCACAAATTCATTAGCCGAATATCTCCTTCTGGTATATTTGAGTCTTTTTATGTACTTTTTTGTTTTCAATATTTTCATAGCCTGCTACAATTGGTGCTAATACACACAATATCTTTGGTGAAATGGATAGAGCGCAATCACAGTAGATTTGATTTTCATAATGCAGTAGCTAGCTGACTGAAAATCATCTTTTACTTCAACTACAACATTGCATGTTGGTGCCCCTAGACAAGAATGAAGACAAGCAAGATTGACATGGCATTCCAACTATAAGGTTGGTATTGTCGCTAGCGACCAGGAACTGGTTGATAATACCTATCATACTATGCAGTGCTGGCCCATAGCTTACAGTGTCATTAGATAATCATATGTTCTATATAGCAGTCTACGTGGCCGAATCTGGACGCTTTTGCTGTGCGTTATATTCCATGACGGTCTCCGGGCTCTCTTAGCAGTATCAAAGAATCGTGGAGAATTAATGAAACCGATGGCATCGTGCTTTGTAAGCTTGCTAAAGTTCAAAAACATTTTGCAGAATGATACATTAAACATTACACATTTAGATGCACAGTCACTATCATTGGTCATTTTGATATCAATATTGTTAGTTGTTATTGTTAACCCAATTAAAGATGAACCGTACAATACCACTTCATCTAATTCATAGTCTCACCATATTTAAAGGGTTAAAAGTTACACTACATTCATCGTCAAATAGATCGCATATTTTCATCATATCATTCATTGCAATTAGACTAGGATTAATAAGGATAATATCATCGACATAACCAACAACACCAACATAATCTTGTCCCATATGACAGCCTAGGCAGGACCTTTCGACCTTGCTTGACACCGCTTAATACATTACATTATTTCGATAAACTAGCAGCCCATTCAACGAATAAAGTTTGTCTAGTGTAATTATCTAGAAGAAGCCTATCATCTATCTTGTTCATCAAATCGAGCATTGCATTGTTATGTGTAGAACCATTCCTATATACATCTGCGTACTTATACAGAAAACAGTTGGTACACTCTTATAATCTGGGTGAATCTTTTTTTTTCAGCTCGCGCTATAATCCAACATTTCTACATGCTTGCCCAACAAGTTTTGCCTTCTTTATATTTTTTGCGGCACGTACGGCATAAAAATACTTTCGTCTTGACGGTGTTATTATGTCATATACCATGCCTTTGTTGGGGTTTTTGAGTCACACCCAATGCCAAAACAGTGACTCGCTATAATTGCGTCCCCTGCAAGATGTTAATTGTACAGTGTAAATGTTTAAACTATGGCCCTCGCCATCGTAAAATCATTTTTATCGATGCGACGATGGGAAATGACACAACACGTCTCCTCAGATGTTACCAATATAAATGCATGTCGAACATTACACACATTTTGCAGCTTATCACTAAGACATGTAGCTGTAATGACCAACGGAAGTGAACCGACTATAGAATGATTTGCAAAAATATTGCACATGTCATTCCAAGTGCCTGCATCACTTAGAGACACTCAAAAGCTGAAGAAAGTAATAAACAGTAAATCCAGTGATCGTGATACTGCCATTTAAACACGCAGATGGATAACGTGATGCTTATACTGGACTGATTTTGACTGGCCCTAATCTAAACGACATCGGCTTTGGCGTTAGGTGCTTCAGTCTTAGTATGCAGCTATCCATTACGCCTACTCCAGAGCCTCTGAGTGAGAACATTCGACTGTGGTAGACAGTCAATTTGGAGAACAAAATGAAATACCACAGCGGAAAAATAATCTAATAGTGCAATCCACTAGGCTTCTTTACATAAAAATGTCGCGTTGTAAATGTTGATGAACGTTATAGCACTAAAGTAGTTATTCCCATGAATCTAGGTTCATTCAGTAAACTGTTCTTGGGCTATGCATATGACAAGGAAAAAATAATGTATTGAATCTATCTGCATCTGAATTACACTGCGGGTTGATGATAAAATGATAGTGCAACGTCAAGATAAATATTCCCCTAAGTAACAGGACATGCTATGTATAACTTGGGATGAACATATTCATGGTCAGGTGTATACCACAGTATCAAATAAAGATATTATATATCAAATAGGTGATGAAGAACATGAAACAGCTGTCAGCAAATCAGTTATATCATTCCCTCATTGAGATATGCTTCACATGATGAGCTCTTGAAAGCGCAGTGAGTGAAGCATTATGTTACTAAGCTACGTTACATTTGATGTAATCTTATGCAGTATTTTGTCATGAGACCACTGCCACACAAATACGTTTTGCAATATTGTGCATTACCTTCTCAATGACAATAAGCCTGTCTGAAGCATGCGGACATTCATGAATTCAGCACTCGTTGATGAGTCATGTCAGATCCGATAACGAATTTGCCTCATATCTAAACCAACCCTTATAACAGGTCACCGCTGTATGTTGGGAGTACCTCACCGCCATCGCAGGTTTGCAAGATGAACATGAATACTGAATTAAATTTATTATGAACGTACACGTGTTATCACATAACCTGCCAGTTGCGCTGTGATATTCGGAAGTGAAGTGCTTCTCACGGCACGTGTCAGATATAGTGCCCGCACCTGACGGTCTTCAAATTTTCTTGTCCATATATGGGTCTTATTATGCTTGACAAACATGATTGATCATGGCTAGAGCACTCACATGGTCCATTGTTCACATAATGACTCCGGTAGGATTATTGTCATCTTTAAGAAGTAAGGTGCGAATATATAATTGAGAGGTAACGCTGAGATGTCTGAAATATAAAGTAAGAAAACAAATGCCAAAGATTGACGTTTGGCGCTATGTATACGCCATCAACTCGCCTTCATCTTTCTATGTCATCTTTGTTGGTCAATCAGTTAAAAAGGCCATATTTTGTTATGTGCAGACACATACGACGGTCGATTTATTCTGGTCGCAAACATTTTTCTATTTTATCGGCTGACGTTTTCATGTTAAACGATAATAGGATATGCATAGCTGACAAAGATTTTCCATTTTGTGATGCTGGACACATATAGCACATTCTGCGTAGCATGGACTACCGCATACATCTCGCTTCAACCAGATTGGACGTTTCATTTTGTCAATGGACACGGAGGATGTTAATTGGTGTTCATTTAACAGGAAATGCTCACAAATAGGTGCAACAAATGCTAGTACGATTGATTTGCCTGCATTGTGCCCATCTGCATTACATCTGAAATGCACATTAATACATGCAATGATCATTTTAATTTCAACGAATTGTGACCATCTACATTGCATCTGTGCTGCACGTCTTTGACCAAGACTCTGCTACATCAAACAAAATATGAACCAGTTGAAAAGGTTGATTGTGACCGAATTCAATCGGGTACGATGAAAGAACATACTTATTCTCCAGCAATAGTTATTGACATGAATTGCCAATTGATTGCTATAATAAAACCAGAGGGTTCTAACGTAATGGCTATTTGCGCAATTGATGATGGCGAGGATCAATAGTTGTACATACATCACGGGTTAATGGACCATTGTCCTTCAGTCAGGAACGTTCATACCGTGTACGGTATCATAGCTTCCCTATACCCAGCTACATGTAATGCAGAGCTCGCTTATGATTGTGAACGTTTCTAGCTTTGTGTTTTGTGAAAAAGCATTTATCATTACGTGTATACCGAAATTCAGCACTAATTGCCGACAAGTTCGGTAGCCGATTTGCTTCTTGTGTATTTCTACAGGATGCGAGATGTAAAGATTGCAGAAGACTATTACGCTATATTTCCATAGGCTGTTGCTTTCATTTAATTCAGTTTATGATTTGATATATGTGTTACCAGTACACATTCGATCTTTTGTAAAACGAATAAAACGCAACCACCGTATATTTGATATTCCTTATGCTGAGGGAACAACAGTTTTTACTTCAACTACAACAATGCCTGTTGGTTACGTAAATCAGGAATGAAGACAAGCAAGATCGACATGGCATTCCCACTATTAGGTGGGTACTGACGTTAGCAACCTGCAACTGTTTGATAATACGCATTGTACCATGTTGCACGCAACGACCCTAGTTAATCATATTTTCCATATCGCGGTATACGCGACAGAATCT
>CM067349.1:15016716-15030306 GCA_034190875.2 Urechis unicinctus
GCGCAAATTGTCAGCATTTGTGCATAATGTGAACACGAGTTATATTTTCCAAACTCCTGCCAAAGGAGAACTCTGGATATGGATACCCGCGGCAGAATGCGGATGAAAGGAGCGTCTGCTGTCAAGTGTCAGATAAAGAACCCATACTTTAAAGCTCTCTTATGCTATGTCCATCTTTGGGTCATATCAGATTTGTAAAGAATGATTGATGGAAGCTGCTCTCAGCTTCTATACATCCTGCTGTTGATCTTAGACGAGTAGAGATAAGACATAGAAGTAGACATTAATCGACGGAATGTTACTCATTAGCAGCAGGGACCAAATTTATAACATGATACGTGACTTAGAGAAAGGGGACGATAAGGTGGGCAAAAAGATATAAACGCTTCGCGCAATATACACGATCTCATGTCACATTCCGATATTCATGTCAGCCATACAACTGTTGGCATATTCTGTTGAAAAAAAATCGATCTATTTAATTTGTTAACATTTCGATGCTTTATGGTGTCAGGATCAGGAATTTGTTAACAGATTTCAGCACATGTGACAGTTTGCGCATTCCCTAAACTAGCTTAACAATCGCACATGCCTGACTTCAAGTGGGTTTGATACAATTCTTTGGCAATGGATAAGGTTGATGCTTAGGCGGGGCAGTATATTTTAGCTACATCAGGCTCTTCCCTTGTTGGATCCTTAACAGAACTAAGAACACCCAAACCAAGCCATGTACACGGAGATGTGCATCCGAAATAGTACCAAGTAATATCCGCAATATATTTATGTTTCTGAATTATGATGTACATACCTACTGTATTTGATCTCTACTATCATCTGTAACGATTGTAAGTCTGGTTTATGGAATTATACACTATTTATAGCTGTGCAACCGTATTCTACGAGTTCAATTTTAACAGTATTAACGTATAAACCGACCAAAGGGAGCTGCCATATTATCTACCCGATCATAACCAGGTGATTGCCACAACAGGATCCATTGTGACTGTACAATAAGTAACGACAATATCCATAGATGCACATTTCTCAAGTATACATGATCCGTCTTCCTTAGTTCGGAAACTCCTCTCTATGATACCATCGATTCCCATCCACAGCGAAGGACTGCCTGAATTTCGTATGGATCAGTGCTGTTTGCATATCAAACATGATTCTGATCCATAATTATGATAAGAGAACGTATTTCTGACAAGGCTTAGCGGATAGGAAACATAATGAAATGCAATTGCATGAATGTCGCTGCCTAGATTTGCATTCAGTAGCTGTTAATCCCGCTTAGATAAAAACTCTGAACACCATTCATCTTGTTTTATGATCAGACGTAATAACCAACAACTTAACATTGCTGCATACGCGGCGGAGCTCCATAAAATTGGTAACCCCTTCTTGCAGCCCTGTCTCTAGTTATTTGTAATGCTTTCAAGCGTTGACGTGGCACATGCACAATTAATTATGGCCGTGAATCCTTGGCTATACGCTACTGCTCGGGTCTCCTCTTTCATCTAATCCGGCAAGAGATTTTTTTCTTAGGACAAGCACTGTTAAAATTGGCTAAATCTAGAATACTGCTGAGAACACTAAGATAAGTTCTGCGGCACCAATCAATTTAAATAAGTACATATCATGGCTATCGATTTACCATGAATAACATTAAATATTGACACATAAATACATACATTCAGCAACACACAGACACACCCACATACATACGCACACTCTAACACACACACATTTCGCACGTACGAACACACGCACATATATATACATATATTTATAAACACATTTATTTTTTATAGATATACATATATATATATATATGTTTATATATACATACATACATACATACATACATATATGTATATATATATATAAATATATGTATATATATATATGTGTGTGTGTGCGTGTGTATGTGTGCGTGTGTGTGTGTTATAGCAGTTGATGAAGCAACAGGACAAGGGGACAGCGCTGATTTATATATGACTGCGTACTACTCCGAAGGGCTTTCAGAGTACGTCCGCATCCGGAATGAAACTGACAATGCTCCTACAAAGCACTTCCATTGCGGTTTAACTGTGTTCGAGTCACCGAAATTGCACAACAAGGATCTCTTAAA
Source organism: Urechis unicinctus (assembly GCA_034190875.2). Taxonomy (NCBI): domain Eukaryota; kingdom Metazoa; phylum Annelida; class Polychaeta; order Xenopneusta; family Urechidae; genus Urechis; species Urechis unicinctus. The sequence goes on from CM067349.1 coordinate 15,018,851, forward strand.
GTCTATTATCCCCGAGGCCTGACAAAACCGTTATCCCCCGTATCCGATAACGGGATGCGTTGTACTTTTTTATGTTGCAATGTATTGCTGTAATAAGCCGGAGAAAAATATGTCTGAAATGCCATTGAATAGTTGTTTAGTTGATGAAAAAGCAACTCATCAGTGTACGTGGGTTATGGATGAATTAGGGATTTGCTATGCTTTTATCAAACACGTTTCACTTACAGAAAAATCTGTACTTGCGTCGTAATTATGACGTGCGGACTATGCGGATGCCCACTACATTGCTTAACATAGATCAGTTACCAAAAAAATCAATTATTCACACAGTCAATGTCGACAAAGTCATCCCTGGTTGAAACTATGGTTTCAACGAATGGAAAACCGAACAATGGAGAAAGTCTGATTCTTCGTTCTCTCTAGTAAACGTTATGGGTCGCAATGCTTGCTTGTTTATTTGAAGAATGCGTAAGGAGCTTGCGTTATAATGGGCGACAGGCAGATCTGCAGTGCCTCAGTTGGAAATCCATGTAAAACTTACCATTTGAGAACAATTGTTATGTAATTAATTTTTTGATTCTTTTTGTTGAAGATTGATTGTTATTTGTAAAGACTGAAGCTTCTTTCATCAGCCCTTCTCCCCCTCCCCCAGCACACCCCATGGCCTTAATATAGAACCATTCTACTAGTTATGCACTCATGGTCCAAGCAAGAAAACGACCCTGTATAATTTGGTCAATGAAGTGCAAAGACGATTGCGACGCTTGAACCATCAAACTTGTCACGCACGACAGTCAGTCATATGCGATATCAATAATACACTGCAAATGGACAATTTATCATCGGATAGGTGTCGCATACTTCACCAATATAATATGCAATAAGAGGTCATTGCCATCCGTCGGCTCGATGCAAATGGTCGTCATTTGCACTAGATTATGGAATAGAAGCTCTTATGACTAGGAGTTAATATGGCATCTTGGCCATTTGTTGAACAATTCGCGCACGTTTGTGGTTATTAATGTTAATAGGGAAAACAGCAACATTGATGCAACGAATCCCCCTTGGTTGTATGTATATTATCAAGCTCGTTGACGTTAGTGTTCTCAAATTGAATAGCTTTCCACTTTTGCAGACAGAACCAATACATATACCATAAACGTGACAACCTACTGTATCTACCTATGCATATTATTGCCTGATTTGACGCTATTTCGCTAAACGAGATAGACATATATTTCATATGTGTAACGTTGTGTATGTAATGCTTGGAACAGACTAACTTAATACAATCTCATTTGTTATGGTTGTCTGATTGATTGTTATCAGAAATAGATTCAAGTGCGAGTGTAATAATAGGTCTCAAATTAAAAATATCGCTTTGGCAGTATATATTTAAGTGACAATATATGCTTATGTCGGGCTGTGAACCCGGAACAGGTTGTGTTGAAAACTTACTTATATAGCTCCTGGCTCTCACAACAACAGTACATTGCTGTGATAGACGGTATGCTGATATGGCGGATGTTGAGAGAACTCGTGTAGTAGTAGCAGATAGATTAAGTGTCACTGGTCTTATTCGGTCAATCATTCACCTTGGTGGGATTGGCAAACGGCAGTACATGATGAATGACGTTTCGTGAATAACACCCGGATTGAACGGAATAATTAGGCCGTATTGAGGCTAGATTTAGATATAAACAATTCATCGGTGATTCAATTACGATGCAGTCAAATTAGCTTGGTTTGCCAATTACTCGATGCACAGTTGATTTGTAAGCGTATCAATTCAAAATTCAACAAATACCGCACCGAATAATAAACGTTTCTGATAACACCATACAAAGATTGGGCATATATGGTTTAGATATTCGCATCTCGACCGAGTTGGTATGCTGGGTTTCGAATTCAATCATTCAATTATCAAAAATGTTAATGCATGACTAATTATCACAATTAACAAACGTGTGAATAAGTTCAATATCACTAACGAAATACGATGCTCCGTCGTTCTGATAATGGCTATGCCAGGGATATTAAGTACTTACGATGGTGCACAAATGACTGCTGCATCTACTCGTTGACATGAGCAAAGCCAAGAAGAGAGCCATTAATTACGGAGCTCAATATCGACCAATCATCCGGTCTGTAACCAAACTAGTTCAACATCCTCGCATTATGATGACCCATTAGAAAGACCTGTGGAGATAAATTACATTCCTGATTTATGCAAATTCTAGTCGCCTCAAGTGTATTGATAAAGTGTATTAATTCAACGCAAACTGATGTTTTTATTTCAAGGTTAGATACATAGCGAACAACTTATTGGTCCGGGTTACGAATGGAATTGTGTTCATAAGGTGCCTCAATGGCTTTACCAATGCGGAAAGATATGGTAAGATATTTCTGGCTTATTACCAGTAGCCGGGGTTTTGCTAGCACATATAACCATTAATCGACGCTGTTGTAATTTTTATATGTCACAAGGGATATTATTGTTAAACAAGTCATTGGCGTTTTCAACCAAGCTCCGCTGTATGGAATATGCATTTTTACGCTCTGACCTTGGTGTGATTTTGTCACCACGAAAATAAATGCGTCAGCTACCGTCCGACATCGTCACAGCTGACTGAGCCATCAATTCTATGGCCACCCTTTCGCCAGATCCCTCCAGTTCCATTCAAACAATACACTCCCCGATAAATAGGACCTAACAAAACCCAATTAATTTAACTATGGTGTGGGAAATCAAAAGCCTCGGCCTTGAATGACGGCGTGCGTGCTGCTCTGCCATGCTATTCAATTACGATACCAGTACAATTAAGGCAGCGCTCTCGAAACGGAAACCACAGAGACATCATATTGCAATAATGGGGGATATATCATTAAACATGGATGAGTTGCAATTTGTATAAAAGAACTAATCTGGAGAATGATATCGTTAGATATGTTCTAACCTGAAAGCATACTGACAGCACAACGAACGCCATATATCAATCAAGACCTCAGCATATAGGTACAACACAAATAACACATAGTAACTTATTGCTCAAGCCTTTCCAATTGCTCCAAATGCCTCATCGTACAGGCAATTTCTTATCCGACAGTCAACATAAAACTTACATTTGTTGATAATAATTAAACAAATCACTGCAGTTGTCATATGAATAAAACATAGACTTCGAATGACAAACAAAGCAATATTCCGCAGATGAAAATAATGCAATGGGTGCTGATAAGCATCAGCAACAGCAGCCATTTTTCAAGAATAACCGCTATATATCTATGCTTATTTTGAACATGAGTTTGCTGTGTTAAAGTAATGAAGATGAAAACGCCGCTAATGTCAAAATTGATTTAACTCCATCGCTACGCCGGTCACAGTAAGGAAGCTTGACGATGAAATTAAATGAATAATCCCATGTATGTGAGTCTGTGCGTAAGTGTGTGTGGTTTTGTTTGTCTGTGTATGTGCATGTGCGTGTGTGTGTTATGATAGGATCCGTTTTGTTTGCGTAAATGTAAGTGGGATTAGACTTTAGCGCGTCTCTCCGGCCTGTGAATAGTATTGAATTGATATCCAATGCCATAGTGTCGAAATGAGGTAGGCTAGCATATCAGGCTCTCAGAGGCATCGAATGTCTGCTACCATCGCTTAATCAATCAACTCAAGTCAAGTGGTGTGTTCAGATGAATTCGGTTTTAAACCGTGCAATGGTTTGTTTGTCAATATACTCATGCACTGATTTCAAAATATATTGACGCTTTTCTTGTTTCGAAGCAAAAAGTGTGATTCGATTCTGACCACGGCAAATTAAACAAACGGCTAGATTAGAGAGCAATGAAGGCGTGTTACGATGTCATTGATAGCTGATCCACGAGTTATATCAATCTGAATTTCGCTTTAATTGCTGAACGCTCTATCGTCGAGTAGAGGTTATAAACATATCAAATCGCAATTTGGTACATAGTTCGGGATCACAACACAATGAAATACTTCACGTCGCCAGGCTCAATTCGCATGCTACTACGACAATAAACACAATAACCTAGCCTAAACTGTCGTCTGTATCATTTATTTCTGAAACCTCGCGCACTATATGCTTTTTTCACACACTAGAAGTCAACAAACGTATGTTTAGCTGTGGCTAGAGATTTCATATCGCATCAGGTCCAGTCAATCGAGTTGCATCCTTACCTATTCATACAATAAACTGTCCGAGTGGAATTCAAAAATGTTGACAGCCTGAAAACATATGTACAGCTGTACGCGACCATCAGGCTTCTGCATCTACCTCCGTACTTAACATTTCGTCCCTACTCGAAGCGATTTATCAATGTTCGATTCGGTCCCTGCTGTTTATGGACGACATTCATCTCATCTGAATCCTCATCCGTTCTTTCCTTCTCCTCATCTTGGCCTAAACAGGTATTGTACATCAGCTAAGAACAGCAGTAATCCATCATCTGCAGCGGACCTGATATGACCGGAATATGGACAAGGAAATACGAAGGACGTTAGGGGAAGCACCTTACATCCGGATATCATAGAGGTTATCCATATACAATGCTATTATCAACAAAGAGCATACAAACTCGTTGGTTCAAACACAGGCATATATTGTGAACACAAATGCTATTAACTACGTTTTCTACATAAATGTGGTTGATAGCGAACATAAATTACTTTTATTGCAATCTGACATGTTTCTATAAGCAAACCATTGCTATACTAACGAATGCGGCCCCTCATCACAGACCCTTATAAGAATACAGGTCATACAGGTTCAGAATGAGCTTGTATGACAAGTTATAGGAAATTGAACCCCAGCCCCTTTTTTATTTTTGTCAAAGGCGTTCTCACTACACCCTGATACTTGTTCCTTGCACAATATATGCAGGATATTCGTCTTATAGGGAAGTATGCAAGTCAATTATACTATTGTTATAAAGTGAGGCTTTTATAGGACAATCCAAAAGTCACATCTTTGATTCGTATATACTGTCGCATGCACGAACGGCCCACTGCATCCAGATGAATACAACTTTATACATTACTGTCCTCTGTAGCAGTGCGCTGGTATGATGACAAAAGTAGCTCTGTTCAATTTGACGTAGGTAAAACAAATCTAACTATGCCCTGACCAAATTGAAGCTAACATTCAGCATGAGAGGTAGTAATGGGTAAGATATTGAGTAGCACAAATTCCTCTCTCTCTCTCTCTCTCTCTCTCTCTCTCTCTCTCTCTCTCTCTCTCTCTCTCTCTCTCTCTCTCTCTCTCTCTCTCTCTCTCTCTCTCTCTCTCTCTCTCCCTCTTTTGCATTGTGTATGAGACCAACCAGTGCTACACGATCATTAACACTAACAGTCGCAAGTTACCGAAAACTTTAAAATACCCAATATTATCATAACCGTGAATCGATAACGGTAATAAGTTCGATATATCCTGCATCTCAGTTTTCCCTTCAAACCAGATAACCGCCAGGCAGAATGAGACCTACTACACCGTAAATCAGTCACATCAAATTTTATTGCCATTCGAGGGCAACTCATCATGAATCAAAAATTGACAGTCAACGATAAGAAGCCGCTGCTTCCATGAGGAACAAATGTCGCCGTTGATTATTGGCACAAAGCCAATTCCTTCCATTCTAGAGAGTCCATTGTCGAAGCCTATCATCCGAGATAAGTTAATGTCACATTTGGACGGGGCTGAAACTATTGGACAACAATTGGTTGAGTAGTGAAATGGTAGACGTTTGGCAGGTGTGTTGTGCTTCAATCCTTGTTTGCTGCTATGCCTTGCTAGATACGAGTGGCCTTAGCTGTCTTAATGTTGTTAGGAAAAGCAGGAAATGTGATGTGATGTGATGAAAAGTGCCACACTAAAAACGGATGGTCAAAAGTCATAACTGGTTTTGTTACGTTGTTAATCTCTATTTTTTAAAGTGTACTTATGAAGGTGTCATGATAATTGTCTAACTGTTAATTCCTGCCGATGCTCTATTTATCCTTAAAATACATACACAAATCGTTCCTGAATGAATTATCACAGACGCCACTAGCATATCAGGCAAAATGCTTCGTGTTCAGACTCACACAAGCGATATATTCCACACAGATAGAATATATCTTGCATACAGAATCGAAAGATAAGTGAATCTCTGGAAGTGGTTTATCACGAAGCCGATGTCAGTCTGACGCAGGCTAATAGTGACAGCAGTGCATTTCGTTTTTCATTTCTTATTCTTATATCCGAGAGGAAGGCATGCAGCCAGACTTGAATCAGTGATGTTAATTCAGTAATTCAAAACAAACCAGCAGCAATTACGTTATAAGAGCACTGGACACGCATTACAAAGTCATTATATGAATAGTCAGAACTGATTAAAATAATCAATACCATTCAAGCGTTTGTAAAATATAGTCGTTTATTAAGTAATTGGGGAAGCACTAAGCTTTATTTTTAGGAGTTATTATCCAACAAAAAGTAGCAACATCCCTCTGGGGCAGCTCTCTATTTAAGCTCAACAACTTAACAGCAATGGCTCGGAAGTTAAGACTTACCAGGAATAATTTTATTAGATTACCATGTGGATAACCGACAACTTTGCAAGCTGACATATGAATCTATTTTCGAGTATTGATTAATTAACTTGATTATATGGCGAAACAAAAACACGGATGACAGCATGAACATGAGCATGCAAATAATCCGGCAAATAAATTAGTCAATTTTTTGACCTAATGACTTAATAACGTTTTTATACTGCAACATGTACCGCGCGAGTTCTTAATTACATACGACAATTCAACACTTCAAAGCTGTTTAACAACGATATTCAAGGCCCATATTGGTACTAGTTGCTTTTTCTTACTAAACTTACTAAAATAATAGATATCTACAAGTTCAAACAACATTTACCACTCTCAATGCATAGCTTTTCACAACCATCTGTAGCAAACATCACATCTACACAATTACCCCATATATCTGACGGACTCACATTAAAGACATTTTGACTGCTTCATTTACTTCCAATCACTTTCATTGGCTGAAGCGTAATTGCTTAATGCGGGTGACATTTGATCTACTGTTTCGGCATCCTTTCTAGTCGTTGTGTCGATAACGGAGCAATCAATTTACGGTAACAAAACAGAGACATACTTCAATTGACAAAACAATCGTCGAGTGTCTCGCAAAAACGATGAGATCGAGGTAATCGACCAGGTCGAGGGTCATGCACGACTTGTGGCTCAATTAATGTTACGTCAGGCAGCTGACCACAACCTTATAACTTTAAAATGATGCTGCTGCTACATTAACCAATTGCAACGAATCAATAAAAACACTATCTGCCAATCTGGTTTGGATTTGCTGGATCCAATTTCCCGATCCCTATCACCCCATCAGATCAACCTTTGCACGTTAATAATACATGCCTCATAGCAATACAGATGCCGCCTCACAGCCAGAAGATTCTCTGAAAGGTAATTGGTGAGTCATAAACAATGCTCAGTTATCTAATCTATGGTATTGTAAATTGGTATATTAAAAAATTATATTGTATAATAACACTATCATTAATCACTTATCGGTTTATGGGACAACACATCATACGCATAGACACAATGAACAACGCAACTGTACAAGCAGCTGTACAAGTACTAGATTCAATTGAAACCTTAGAAAATACGGTTCAAAACCTGGCTAAATGTTATACATTAGCACAACTGGAAATACCTAGTATTACTGGCACAGCAGACATCACAGGTATAGCTCGTAAGCTTACCTCTATTCGGCTTCGTTGATGTGAAAAATGACAGTGAAATCTGAAACAAGCTGTGGAATTTATCGTTGCTGACTACCATGCAATTGTACTATTGATGGTTATAAGCAGATCGAATGTCGATGATATATTGTCTGACCTAAACATGCCACAATGCTGGATCAAGTATTCCCATTTAACTGATTAACGCTGAAGTAAGAAGTGTATTTGGTCATTTGATGTTTTTAAAGCACCATGGCAGGTAAGATAAATAAGACAGATAGTTTCCATTTCGTTCCGAAACTGCATTCCAGCACACAAGCGTTTTGTCTGGTTTGCAATGGGCCAAGATAATAAGCATTACAAATCATGTCTCAATCATGTCTCAATAAGTTGAGCAGCAGGAGTTTGTTTCATAGCAAATAGTCGAAAAACCACACTGCATGTAAGTATCGTCAGGATGTAATATCATGCTTCACATACAAAGAGTAATATATATATATATATATATATATATATATATATATATATATATATATAGAGATATATATATATATATATATATATATATATATATATATATATATATATATATAAATATATATATATACATATATATATATACACAACATATATATATATATAAAATATATATGAATATATATATATATATATATATATCTATATTGATATATATATATATATATATATATATATATATATATATATATATATATATATATATATATATATATATATATATATATATATATATATATTTTACAAACCTGATTATTAAAGTTCTCATGTGGCCTAATGGTGGACATTGGTATCAATGAAGTATGACCTGCGACATTAACAATTATCGACAACTGTAGAAGCGAACAGAAAGATATTCTGAAATAAAAGGAATGGATTCATAAGGGATGATCAAATCGCTTGGATGGCAAAGAAAAGACGAACAAAGACAATTGAGGTCAATTCAGACTATTGAAAAAATACATCCGCAATTACAAAATCCATCAACAGTATATCGGCTTTATTTGAATGTGATGATTACCTGCACTTGGTAAAGACACGTATAAGCTGATACCACACTCTCATAGACGTCTATAGGGATGCATATAGCAAGTACTGTGACGAGTTGTCCCCAGAAGCGAAACATATCGAAACCGAACATTATGCCAGGAACGAAAGCCATGCTAGTGAATTCTTTAGGAAGGTGCTAGATTGGATAAAACACGCAGAGGAAAGAATCAAAGACGAATGTTTATGCAGGTCCAATTCGCAATGACGTTAGTCAAAACGATCCGGGGTAAGCTCCGACACGAGTTCGATCACATCGGCCAGAGGAAGAGAAAAGACACACATTGTCGAGTGGATGATAGAAAGGTCCAAGCAGAAAGAACAACAGGAAATAAAGACAAAAGAAGAAGAGCTAGAGCTGGAAATAAAATCGGCAAAATCTCAAACACGAGGAAAGCTTTTCGTGTCAGAACTAGAGCCGGAAATCCCGCTGATGTCGCATGTGTTTGCATGCGAAAACAAATGTCTCAACACAGTTAGCAACAGATTAAAAAAGTAAGAAACCGATTTTGTCTTACTTACTAAATCCACGCTCTGGGGAATTTCATCCAAATCTACGTTCTGCTCATAAGATTTTGCAAGACAATGTGCATAGCGAATACCAACAGCTCATAAAATTACAGCTGGAGCAAAACCAACCGATTCTTTCAACGCACCGTAGCCTAGCATCCGCCCTATCAATACCGCCTCCACAAGTGGTTAAATTCAGAGGGAATCCTATTGAATACAGCACATTCATACCCGCTGTCATGGTTTGAGAAAATTGTCATTCTTCCTTGTCAAGTGCCTCGGCGATAATAGCAGTATTGTACACATGACTGTTCTGGGTCACTCGACGAAAATGCAGGCATTAGTCCTGAACTTGCTGTATTATCTCCTGGTAAGGTGGCTCGATCGTGCGAGTAGCATGCGTCTTAAAAGAACGACGAATTTGCTGATTTAGTTTCATTTGTCAAACAAGCTGTGGAGAAAATTACCCCATGCGACAAGTCATCCAAATCAAATGCTCATGTTCATGTTTCGCAACTGACATGGTCTGTCTAACCGAAGGCTACAACAGTTGAATTTGGGCCAGAGTGGAATCAAAGATAAGAGGACATGTTCATTGTGCTAAAAGAAACCCCTCCCGACGGCATTGCACATTGTCAAATTGAACGACTCCAGATTCCACAACCCGAGACAGTACAACCATTGCCAATTCTGGAACGAATATCTCATCTCATACCTGTTAACATGCCAGACGTTGAAATGGGAATATTGATTGGCACTAACTGTCCCTCTCCACATCAACCCTTGCAAGTACCTCCTACAACAGGCAAAGGCCCGTTTGCCGAGCGTTTACGACATGGCTGGACCGTCACTGGCCCCTGACAGATTAATGGAACAAAGAACACGGCCAACAACGATACGACATGCAATCAAATAGGTATTCGTTAAACAACGTCAGTTCATGAAGCTGTATCGCTTGAAGCAATCCTTAAGATATTTGAATTGGATTTCAATGGCAAACCTACCTCTCGATAGGTTATGTTACTGCATTGAAGATATGAAGTTCCGAAACAAAAAAGAGGAAGGCAAGTGTCACTCGGATGATCATTTCCACTCCCTTTTCGAGATCGTGATATCAACATACCTAACAACAACACTCAAGCCTTGAATTATTGAGAGACAGCAACAACTATGACCACTACGTCGCCTCTGTCGAAGACCTGGTTGAAAAGGATTATTCATAGAAGATTCCAGAGAGCGGCCTAGTAGTACACCATGGTGAGGTTTCTCTTAAAATGGAAAAGATAAGTGTCGTAGCTGACTGTAGTGCTTCTTATAAAGGAGCTTCACTGAACGACCACCTTCTGCAACTCTCTCGTTGGGGTACTGACCGCGTGGAGCAAGGAGCTTTCACAGAAGATATCGAAGGTATCAATATTCTTTTCCCCAACCCAGAGAATGCTGAACGGGACACCCGTCACTCAAAGGTGGTGTCTAAGAACAACCCAGTATATCGCTTGGACCCATTCCGAGATAATGGCGTTTTACGATTTCATGAAGGAACAAAATATCCTAACTAGCTCCCTACAAATTGCCACAGATGAACGTCACCATGCGCCGTGTGCATAAGCATTGACATCACGCAGGGAGCAACCATGTTCTATCGACACTGAGGTAACATATTGGATCGTCAACGCTAATGCCTTAGTCCCAAGTGATTGGGGAATGCATTACCTGCCGTCGTCGCAGACAAGAAGTCGGCGAACACAAAAATGACTGATTTGCCCCCAGAAATATACATCTGAGGCTTCGCCTTTCACTGACACTTATTGAGCCCATTCATAGTAAAGAATCGCCGCAAGGACCTGGGCGAGATACGGGATGCTTTTATCTTGCTTCTCCAGCAGAGCAGTATATATCGAAGCGTCAAATAGTTTGGAGACGGATTCTTTCTTTCCTTAATGCATTACGCCGCTTCCTTGCTCGACGTGGCCCTGTTCAAAATATAGGCACGAAAGGTTGGATTTATATTTAACCATTTCATTATATCAAATAAAATATGCCGAATCAATGAATAATAATTAATGACAGAAAACATGTACTTTAACATG